>SJYO01048061.1:57247452-57267318 GCA_006410555.1 Capra ibex | reverse complement strand
TCTAGTCGGGACCCTAAAGAAACCTTCCTTACTACGATTTCGACTTTGAGGTCATGAAACCGGTGGAGTACACTTCTCAACTGAGTAACCTTTTCTGAGACTACGACCCTCCCTAACCCCCGTCCTCCTCTTCCCCTGTTGGTTCTTACTCTACCGACCTACCGTAGTGACTGAGCTACCTACACTCAGACTCACTTGAGGCCCTCAACCACTACCTGTCCCTCCGGACCGCACGACGCTAAGTACCCCAGCGTTTCTCATCCTGTACTGACTCGCTGACTTGACTTGACTTAATGTACTTTATTAATGGATTTAAAAAACAAAACGGACCTTCGTTTTGGTGTTACCTGTTCCGATATTAGTTTACTATTCCAATACTGTCGTTGATTAATCCTTTCGGGTTATATGCACTTCTCTCAAAACGGTAAAGGTTTATTTCTGATTACTTCAATTATAATAATCCTGAATTATTATGTCTCGATATAATAATACGACCATCTGTTAATCCGAATTAACCATTCATTAGTATATATATCGGACACAATGAAAATACATACGTTTAATATGAAGATGTCCAGTTCAGAAGAGTAAAATCCAGGCGTGTTGTCGTAATAGAGTCGTTTCGCCCCGACCCCACTTCTCTTGATCTGGTCTTCATTGACTGTTTCGTCTCCTGGGTACTTTTGTCTGGGACGTAAGGACCGTTAACCTCCAGAACCTATTTTATGATCCCACTCACTTCCCTTTCGCTAAGTACAATTCCGTCCTTCCTTGTGCTATTCCTACCTCTTCCCTAAATCCCAAAAAAACAAACAAAAAAAAAAATTTCTCTCCCAAAACCAGTTCCCGTTAACTCTAAAAAGGACAAGAGTAGTGGGTGGAAAGTCGTGAGGGAGTTTTGTAAATACCATAGGTCTTTCGGTATTTGTCATTAATAGACGTGTTAATCTCTGTTTCGAACTATTCGTTCGGTCGACCGCCTCCATTGTACTTTGAGAAAGAGTGATTTTACAATTACCGACTATGACCTAGGAGACGATAAAGGTATCCTTCTTTTTCATTCTCATACTCTCCCGAGACCGTGGTCTCCAGAGGGTTCCTTCCTTTCGTATAATGTACCACTGTTCTCCCTATTGATTGTAAATGACTCATGCACACCGGTCCAAGACAAGATTTACACGAGTACCTAATTGAGTAAGGGAGGGCTTCACGAAACAGACCCCTTCCATGAGAATGATTAGGGATAAAAAGTCTACTCTTTCGACTCAGTGTCTCTCTAATCCATGAACGAGTCCCGTTACCGTGGGGTGAGGTCATGAGAACGGACCTTTTAGGGTACCTGCCTCCTCGGACCATCCGACGTCAGGTACCCCAACGATTTTCAGCCTGCGCTGAGTCGTTGAAGTGAAACTGAAAAGTGAAAGGACGTAACCTCTTCCTTTACCGTTGGGTGAGGTCACAAGAACGGACCTCTTAGGGTCCCTGCCCCCTCGGACCACCCGACGGTAGATACCCTGAGGTAGCGTGTCTCAGCCTGTTCTGACTTCTCTGAATCGGCGTCGTCGTCCCAGTACCCCCACTCTGGTTCTAAACTTAAGACCGTAAAGCTCAGGATCTCAGGTATGAGGACCGATAACAACAACAAGTCAGTGATTCAGCCCAGGCTGAGAGACACTGGGGTCCCTGACGTCGTGAGGTTCGAAAGGGGCAGGAAGTGGTAAAGGGCCCCGAACGAGTTTGAGAACCGGTATCAACTTTCCTTTGACTAAACCTCTCTTCTACCGGGTCCTCTGTTTTGAGAGGATGTACCTACTACAACGGATTTCAGTCGGACAAATGAAGACTCACAACCTTACTCTTCCTCAGGTACGTCTCCACAAAATAGAACAGTGTCTCAACACATAAACGATGAATGTCCTTGAGGTCACGACCCCTCCTGCAATGTAACCCAGGATACCTTGTAAAACTATGGCGGAACCAAGGGTTCACACATACCGAAACGACGGACTTAATCACTAGGACGACGTCAATAAATTCGAAAGATACGGAGACTCACGTGTAAACCTTTGACCCAATCAAGGTGAACAGTCGAAGGACTGAGTCTCCTTACGGTTCCCGATCACCTGACTAGGTACGTTTCACGCAACTCGGTATTTGGTCCTGATTGACTTGAAACTCTCTTGTCACACTGAACCGTCGACATAAACCTAATTCCCCTCACCATCCTATCAGAGTGTCATCGGAGACCTACAAGAACCAAGCCGGCGGACAAGACGATCCCGACGGACTTAAGAGGAGATCCGAAAGTTCACCGGGGCGATATTACTTCCCGTTGACAGATCATCTGAACCCGGTACAGGTATATCAGACCCTAACAAGGTTAATACATCTCTATTCTTAAGGATTAAGTTTTGTTCTTAGAAGTTCGGTCCTGAAACTTTCGGTAATGAATAGTTTTTTCCAATTTTTCTTGACCTAGTTGAGGTTCCTTTGTAAATTGGATTATCGTTTGTGGTATGGAATCCTAAGTTAAGTTTACTATGACTAGATTAACTGTAGTGTTCCCGTCTTGGTAACCTTTCAACAAAATTTTTATTATCATTATTATTACTAAATATTTCTCTGTACCCAATCTTCTACGGGTTCTGTTTCTCCTACCCCTCTCTACAGAGTCAACATCGATGTTAATTCTTTGTCGTTTGGGTTTTCTTCATATTTCGATGAAAAAAAATTTTTTTCTTTTTACACAGACTAATCAGGTGTGATAGATCACCTTAAAGAGAAGGTAAAAAATTTCGTGTCTTTATAATTAACGGTTGGATACAGAAGTTTATTTTGACTACTTTCGTCCTCCCACTAGTGTTATAAAAATTATCTACGTCAATAATTGAGTTACTAAATTGGAGCCTAAAAACCAGAAGATTCCTGTCTCAATATAGAACCCCGTCAGTCCAGAGAGAGCTGGGTTCTTTCCTATTACACTCGATTTTTTATTTGTGTTGGTCACCCTTGGTTCCACCCTTAAGTCCTAGCCTTTATCCTGTCTAATTTTATCAAATGCCTTTCTCACACTCTCGTTCCCTTCCTTTAACTTACTGTCTTCCCTTCTGGCATCTCATAATTCTTCGTTGTTTGGGTTTTGTTCTTTTGATTCTCTCAAAAAGACTCACGACGACATTAAGTTTGGTAAAGTTTATTTTTGACACTGTTTAACGTCTTTTGAACTCTATGTCTAAACTAAATTTCTCCGATTCTGAAGGAACACCCTCGACGAATCCGAACAGTCACAAAAGAATCACAATCACCGTCGAGTAATCACAATTTGAACCGTCACAAAAAAGCATAGATACCCAAGAAGAGAAATTTATGAGTTCCGGGACAGATAAGGAGTGTTTTCCTCTTATCACTGTGGCTAAAAATCACACTTTCATTCCGTTCCATATTAGAAGGGTCCTCATAAACCCTCTGATTTCGTAGTACTCTTCCTTAAAAAGTCCAGCTTTCGACCACCTGCTCCATGTTCTTGGAAGGACCATAGGGAAGAGGGTTTAGAGTACCTTCCGTCAAAGACGAAAACGAAGACAGAGGGTGCTGGGGTAAATACTACCGTCAATGGACCAAGTGTCTGTGTAGAAGTGTCCCAGAAATGACGTAACTTTCTCCAAGGGAAGTGATTTCTTGTTACCCTAAACACCTTCTTTTTCCAGTAAATCCATTTAGGTGTGGTAACTCTGCCCTCCATTCCCGCGTCCGGTATGGAATTTTCTTACCGCATCGGTAACTCCTATGTTGTTTTTGACCAATGGTGGATGATCCGGGGTTTCCCACCTTCTAAGGTGAAGACCATGTGGGACTTGGAGAAGGTGTGAGTGACACTATGTCATTGTAGATTTACTGTTGGGGTGTCCGTGTTACAATGCAAGTTAGACACTATTCCAGAAACTTCCAGGTGATGGCTCGCCAAGGACAAAATACACAGTCCCTCTGTCTGTCAGTAATTGGTCGGGTAAAGTGTATCTTTTGCAAGTAACGCAAACGACTCCTACCCCAACGGCCCCGACTACGAGACGCAGAGACACAGATTCGGACAAATGTCCCTCCACTTCCTATCGAAGGAACGGGTGTGAGACGCCCGACGGGGTGGGACGCGACCGGAGTCCTTCCTTCCCACCTCGTCCGTGTGTCTCAAAACTGTTACGAGGTCCTGAAACGTGGGGTTTATAAATGACTCTGTCAGTCCATTAAGAAATCTCTCCGACCCGGATTGGATATTTTTTTCGACCGTCTCCCTGTCCTCTTCTTTCTTCACGAGGGAGACAGACCTTTTCCGCACGAGGCACACGGACATTATTAACGTTTTCGGAGCTATGTCTTTGTGTCCCTACCAGGAGGTGTGGGAGAACGTTGACTAGTGGGTAGACTGTCGAGTCGAAGTCCCGTTCCTCGGCTCCGTCGAGGGTGTGTGACGAGAGGACCCAGATGTCCGTCGACAAAGGAGACGGACCTTCTCCGAGAAGAGTGAATTTCGATGGAAAAGAAGCGTCTCAGGAGAGGTCGGGAGAGGTGTAGGATGAAGGACATAATTCGAAGAGGGTCGACAGAGTCGGGTGTCAGTAGTGAAACGAGAAACCGGAGGGTGTGGTGAGCGGGTCGTGAACCATTAAAGACACCAACTAGACAAATAGGGAAGTTGAGGGGGGCGGGGTGGTGACCTGAAACAGGCTTTGTCAGTCGGAACTGTTGCACGAATATTTACTACTATTTAGTAACGTCATCTCACCAAATCCGTACGGACTGTGTTCAAGTACGAACACATTGAAAATTGAGTTTACTTTTCCAAAAGTACCGAGCGTGAAAGCTTTCCGTCATTTAGGAATCACACACTGACAAAAGTTTGTAAAACCTAAAAAGTTCCTCCGTATTCCTTGTCCGGAGTAGTTTAGACCCCTTTCTCTCCTTCTTTTCGTCCAAGTGTCTCAGGATTTTCGTGTGACCACACTGGGTGAGCAGGACGAGTGGGCCTTGAAACGGTCAAAGTTGTGGCTTTCAGGACACAGAGTCAGGGTCCGTCTGGACCTGTCGACCAGTGCATGGTCCACCGGTCACGTGCAAAACTATTCTTCGTTTACGTTCAGAATTGATTACCTGACGTGGATGAAATAGAAGAGAGTAGAGTTTAGGACCACGGTGTCGGAGAGGTTCCTGTGAGGTGAGAGGCCACTGTTCACCTCTTCGTCCGTTACTACGGGTGAAGAGCTCTTCCTTGGAACTCAAATAAGTCGAGACGAGTGATGTCTTCGGTAGAGTCCGGACCCTCCTGTCTGCCAGTTCCCTTTTTCGAAACATGTCTCAAGAGTGTTTTGTCTTTGATTTTCCTTATAAACCTTGTCCTTTGTCACTGGAACTACCGTGCTAAGGGTTTCCCTCTCCGTTTTCCGTCTCTAAGTCCTTCCGTTTTCAGGTCCCAGGTGCCCTTCAGGCAGAGTGCGACTCGTAAGGTGTGGTCCGAACGAGACACGGAGAGGTTTCGTAGACGAAACTATTGCGAGGACCCGTTAGGCCGGTTGACACTGTTAGGTTCGCCGAACCGCGATCGTCATTTCTTAGACGGACGGTGACGTCCTCTGCGTTCTCTGTACCCAAGTTAGGGACCCATCCCTTCTAGGGGACCTATTCCCTTACCGTCGGGTGAGGTCATAAGAACGGACCTCTTAGGGTACCTGTCTCTTCGGACCACCCGATGTCAGGGTTATCCCGACGTTTCTCAGCCTGTGTTGACTTCACTGAATCGTGTGTGTCTTGTCTATTTGTTCTTCTGATCTTGGATACTGGTGTTTATGGAGACTTACAGTGTCGTTAGTCGTCCTGATCATTATGAAAGACTCGTGGGTTTTAGAGAATACTCTTATCTATGTAAACCTTTTGGGTCTACCAGGACTTTACTCGTATTGCTATCTATGTAGTAGTTATTACCATGTGTATTTTTTGGTCAGGTCCAGCTATCAAACATAGTACTACTCTTTAAAAAGGTATTATTTTATTGTTTTACTTCGTAAAATTAGACATATTGTATATTGGGTCATTGAGTGTTGTTGTTGTTTTTCACATTAACCCTTTACCTTTATAATGACGGACATAGAGAAATATAGTGACTTCTAAATCCACCTCGACTAAAGGGATTCGTACCAAAGGAAACTGACTGTTACGAGTACACAGGGTCTTGGTTGAACCGGCCCCCACCCCTACCCTCCGACTTTAAATCCCACACTCCCACAGAGCACGTCCTTACACGAGATTGGTGGTCTCCCATAAGAAAGGAGGAAACCTGACATCCGTTCAAAGACCTTGGTGTTTGATTGGGATTTGGTTGGGGGATGATTTTTACCCGGTCCGGTCTAGTGTCCTTTCACGTGACTAAGTATTATAAGTGTGTGTAAGGGGGAACAGAAAGGTAGACTCTCTGCCAAGTCAAAAGAAGTCGACTCTCTTAGTACGACCGTCGTCCGGTTGGATGTGTGTCTCATCTTTTGTTTACTGTAGAGAGGACGACCAGTTCCGTTCTCTCCTCAGTGAAGTCTTTATTCAGGTCGCCAATAAAGTCTACTAGGTCGGGTGTGCGTGGGGTGGGGGGGCGTTGTTAACGGGTGGGGTCGGGGGTGAGGAGTACCCACCTCGTCCTAAAAGTTCTTTCACGCCTACGGGACCAGTCTTTCTTTCGCCTCCCTAAAGTCCCCGACACCCCGGAGGACGGACTTAAAACTAGATCCGATTAAATGTTGACTTTTTCCGGGTTCAGAGTAACCTCTGGTCTTTCGGATCCTTTCAATGGTCTCTCTATGAACTGTTGCAGGTCTCAGTCGGGCCCTCAGACAGGGTCGCGTAATTATATGGTTCAAATCTTTCGTTCCAGGACCTTTCTACGGGGTCCCTCTACGGGTTCCCTCAGTCAAACTTAGGCCGGTTTACGAATGAGACTTTTTTCCTTCTGAAACAGGGAAGATCGAACAAGTCACGGTCTTCGAGAAAGTCCCTCTTTCCGGCACTTTAACTCTTTATACCCTATAGCCCAGTAGACGGGTTGTCTTCCGTCGAAGTCGTTTGGGTTTGAAGCTCAACTATAAAAGGAGAACAAAAAGTTTACTGAAGTTTATTATGAATAAACGACGATCTTTAAGTTTGTCATGTCTTTATTCTCATTCTTCACTTCGCGAAAGTAGAGTGTCGGTCGGATGAGGGATGTCGGGGTGAGTGGTCTTTACGACACCTATTACCGAGTACGAAAGGTCCCGAAGGCTAAAGATACTTAATGTTTTTTGACTAGAGAGATGAGTAGATCAAGAGGTAGAGAAGTGGAGTATAGAGAGAGTTAGTAGACGAGCCCCTAAAAACAACAGCAACAAAACAAAACATTTTTTACCTCTAGGACTTTGTCTATCTATAATAAACTGAACTCTACCAGTAACGTGTTTAATAACGTAAAAAGGTTCAGGAGTAAGGTAAATCAACACTGTGACCCAGCAAGGTAACACGTCTGCACGGTTTTCGGTCACGGGATACCTACCTGCAAATACAACAAAGGTTAAAGAGGAGGATAATGTTTTTACGATATTACGTTAAGAATTAATTTTCTTTATTGATAATTACCCTTAATTACCTATAATTAATTGGGTAATTATTGATAATTATCCAACATAATACCAAGTCGGGGACGGACACGATTCGGGAGATCTCCTACAATTGCACTTATTTTATCTAAAAAAAAAAAACGGAAGGACCTCAAATGAGAGATCATCCCTTCTAGATATTCGTAGGTTGACTGTGTTCTTTTTTACTGAATTTATGATTCTTGAACCTGTTCACCCTATAAGTTTGTATGTTGTGTAAGGGACGGATCTCTCGTATGTCTTTCCTCAATAGGTTGTGACTGTCGACCCCACCAAACTATTCGTCCGAAGTAGATACCTCTCTAAACGACATCACACAAACTACATCCCTTTGACTATACCCTCGAACATTTTGAGGAATTTTTTTTTAAAAAAAAAATTAAATAAACCGATGTGACCCAGAATCAACACAGAATACCCTAGATTAAGGGACTCGTCCCCAACTTAGACCCGTGGCACGTAACTCTCACACCTCAGAGTCGGTGACCCGGTGGCCCGTTTAGGGGTATCTTCGGAATTTTAGTAGGGCAACTGACCCTGTCTCCTGAGATCATAAAAACGAAAACTTAAAGGAAATTGTTTGTGTCAGAGTCTGTCCTGATCCTTACGAGACAGGAAGAACGTTCGCACGAACTGACTCAAATCAGATGTTGAAACAGAGTGTTGGACTTGATAGGTAAATGTTTATGGGTTGTATGAATAACGAAAACGAGATAGAGGTCTAAAAGACCCGTTCTCACACTAGAGATGTATGCGCGTAGTGTTAACTTAATGAACAAGGTAGACCACACTGACAGGCCTCTTTCTCCAAAATGACCATGAGGTTTAGGTTACCATACAATATCTTTCTTTTGTACTTTATTGAACGGACACTATTGTTTAGAGACATTCAGTCTTAGAAGGGTCGGTAGTACATGTATACGACTTTCCTCTTCAAAAGAAAAGTTCGTTAGAATTACTCGTCCAGAAAACGAATAATTGTAGAAGTTTCACGAAACTCGAGGAGGGGTCTGCTTTCCAGGACACACTGATGTTTAATAATAATACGAGTGTTTTACGCATGTGTGATTTACGTCCTTTTCACGTTTGGTAAATGGACGTACCGGACGTTACGGGAACTCTGGGAAACTAGACGGTTATATTGGTGGTTAATAAGATATAGGAAAAGAGAGATTTGCGTACGTAGTTTCGTAAGAGTACGTGTGGGAACATTTAGGTCGACAAATAAGGTGTTATCGAGGAGAATTAATTGGGACAAAGGAAAGAGAAATCAACCGTCGACGACTGAGTCGGAAAGAAGCCGATTTCTCTTTAATATACGTTGGGACCCATACCTTACCTTTTATTGAGGAAAAAAAAAAAAAAGATGTTTCTCCCGGTACCGTATCTTCTACACATAATCATTTCTAAGAAACTACTGGATCTTTTTACGTATACTATGTCATTCACTTTTTTTGTACTATGTTTTTACATCTCTCATTTACTGTACATGTGTGACGATAAAAAAAGATACGTAGAACTCTAAATAACAATCGTACGACGATGTAAATTTTGTCTGGATGACATTTTTTTTATTTATTAGTCAATTTTTTGTTTCATCTCTCACAATAGAGTTGATATCATCCTCATTAACTTAACTTAACTTATTTTGGTACGGTCAGTGACTTGACTTACAAACGGATCACTATCTGAAAGTAAAAGTCATATTCGATTCATGATAGTAGGGAGAAAATTTCTATTTCTGTGACTCTGAATCTATCCAATTCACTACCCCAAGAGAGACCGTAACAAACCGAGGTTTTAAACAGGGAAATTACTTTCAGTACGACGGAAAATTGTTACTAACAGGATTCTATCCCTTTGCACCCAAAAAAGGGGGTTGTAAAATATCAATGTGTCAAAATTTTTCTTTGTTTTGATTGTATAATTACTGTACTCAATTAGTTTGTTTTTACTTCTCCCCTGATTCAGTGAGAAACTAACTACCCACACTACTGAATCCTATTTATGTCCATTACACAGTAAATCGAGTCTCAAGAGGTCTAGAGACGAAAGAATAGAAATTTCATTACCCAACTTGGTTCCATGGAATTTCGTGAAAAGTCAAGATTGTAACGAAATCAGGGAAGTAAAGACAAATTACGAAGTCTCTACCGTGAAAAGAACTTGTTATTCATCTAAGGTCAAGGAATTCAGACGAGTTTCTCGAGACAATTCATGGTTTCTTTCTTGGTACTTCGACTCACAATTCGACTTAAGTCAGACACTCAGTAGAAACTTGTGGTCCTTTCTTATTTCTGATAAATACAATTATTATTTACAAATTTTCATGATTAATTACATTTTAATAATGTGTTAATATTTTAATAGTAACACTTAGTTCTTATTGTATGAAAAGACTAGACTAAGATCTCATTTTCTGTTCAATGGGACCTTTAGTCTCGGTCCAGAGGAAGACTGGCCCCAAATCAAACCTGTACAGATCTTACGTCCTCATTCTTGGGAACCTTTCTTGTACTTCTCACCCACAGAGGTCGACTCTCCTCGTAAACTAGAAAAGAACCTTTTATTGATGGATGTTGTGTTTCCTTTCAACGAACAGGGGTGCCTTCCTACTCGAGGAGTTCGTCCTTCGTACACCGTGGTTGGTACTTCTTGGTAGACATTACGATATTTATAATTCTACAGACCCTTCATACTTCTTAAAAATAAAGACGGGTGCCTCGTAATGTAAATAAATAAATAAAAGATAAAGACTCTCATCGGAAATAAATCTTGAGAAAGTACGGGTCATAACATAAAAAGTTGTGTCTCTTTACGTTACTAAATCGTGTATTATAATCGAGTTACTTCCTTCGCATAATTATAAATTCGAAATTAATCATGTCACAAAAAATCCATTCGGAATCCTTGTCATCGTTACCGTGGGGTGAGGTCATGAGAACGGACCTTTTAGGGTGCCTGCCTCCTCGGACCATCCGACGTCAGGTACCCTAGTGATTCTCAGGTCGTACTGACTCGCTGAAGTGAAAGTGAAAAGTGAAAGTACGCAACCTCTTCCTTTATCGTTGGGTGAGGTCATAAGAACGGGCCTCTTAGGGTCCCTGCCCCCTCGGACCACCCGACAACAGACACCCCAGCGTGTCTCAGTTTGTGCTGCCTTCGCTGAATCATCGTCGTCGTCGTCATCCTTGTCATGGGAAAGGTGTTAATTATGAATCTTAAGTTAGAAGATATCTTGGATCTTAGAAAAAAATTTAGTAGTTAATTTTTTTAGGAAGGTCCCTAGTTTCTAAGCCCTTACTGTTTTGTTTTAGTAAGAATATGAACTTCTTTTGTACCATCTTAAAGAAATATTAGAATTCCACCCCTTCTAGAAAGATAGTGATGATTTTGGGTCTTTAGTAGTTCCTCTTTATTATTACAATCTATTCCAATTGTTATTTCGTTAATTTTTGTTGTTTTTGTATGTGTGAAAAAAAATTTACTTTCTAATTGATGGTTGTCTATTTTTTCAAACTTTAAGTATAGTTCTATTTTTCACTTACATGGTCACATACTCAAGAGTCGTTAGTTGTTCTTTACCTAGTTGTTGGGTCGTCCTTTTTTCCGTTTCTTTTACTTGACTCTCAAGTGTCTATTTGTGTTTACCCTCTATGAGTGAAATTGAACTCGTAGAAGTTCATCACGTTCTATATTGATAAGATTCATCAAAACGGGATGGGTAGTCCACCCGTTTTTAGATGTGTAAACTATTGAACAAGGAATCGATTCTGGAACTCTTCCTTTCGTGATTCCCATCTTCTTATTTAACCTGTCGTTATATTTTTATAGATAGTTTTGATGTTTCGGTGTGTTGGGTTCCGTTCAAAATCCTGGGAACGAACGTGTCTAGGGAAAGGTCCGGGACCTTTCTCAGAGTTATCAAGAAGTTGTATAATACAACAAAAACTTTTGAAAGGTTTTTAATCTATAAAAGTAGTACTAACAAATTCTGGTGACAAGGGAAAGGTGGCTCTGAGGGAGAGATAAGGTGAAAGGGAACTCTTCACACCGTGACTTTACCGTAGTCCTCGAAAACCCCAGTCCGATTTCCTTTCGACTACACATCTATGTAAATCAGACCTAAATCATCGTATGGGAAGACACCATACGCCAGTGAAGGTAATATCGGTTCAATAACGGACTACAGGACGACATTCTTGCCAAAGGTCTTTATAAGGATAGTGGGTGAAACGGTTGATGGACAATAGGACTGATCTTCAATGTCCCTTTTTTCAAGATGACTTTATGTTTGTACAGAATACCACGGACTATGGTCTTAATACATCTCTCACCTTTTCTTTGTTCCAAATTTTATATACTTCCGATTTCGGTTAGATACCTTTTAATAAAATTAACAATCTATACACTTTAATATTCACCTGAGAAGTCGAAAATTGATCATAGACCAGTTTTACCTACAGGAAGTGTTACATCGTTAATATTTACCGGGCACATAAAGATTAGTAAAAACTTTACTCTTAGGATACTTTGTCTGAAATAGTCTTACAGACCTGACATCCCGTGTTTAGACATCTTCGTGATGTTTACCGTTTACAAACGTTCTAAAATTACGAAATACGTGCGGTTGAGAGTTTTTTATTAAAAATTTTACATTTAATTGGTGTGATTTCGTCTCGGATTTAATGGAAAGACGAAAGAGAGAAATTTTATAGTGTTGTAACATCGATGTACTTCTCTATTGGTTTCACATACGTCGGTTAAATTTTTTTTCTTTCTCTCTTTCTTTCGTAACACCTCTACAGAGCGCATTAATCATTTTGATAATACAATGAAAAGTCTTATGAGTACCATAAAAAAAAAATCGAAAAGTTTTAATCATTAGATAACACTAAAAGAAAGATATATTTATAAGTAAAAGTATGGTTAAAACTTAACCTATTAAAACATAAGAAAAAGAATTGGTTCTAGGTGTCTTAATATTAGGAGTCCCATGTATGTTGTACTTCGTAAGAAACATTAGTAGGTTACGTGATCTTTTGGAGTTCACACCCTTAAATAGAGTCTCAGCAAGAACATGTCCAGACACGTTCAAATAAGTCAGGGTTTAACAAAACTTTTTTCTAACTTGAGTCATCCGACTTGTCTAATACCCGTATAGGTATATTACCTTATAATATGTCGAGATTTTGACCCCTGTGTGTTGTAAGACCATACCTTTACCGGTGTTCTAGATAAAAAGTCACTTATATGGAACCAACCACGTCTTGTGACACATGTCTTATGAAAAATAAAATTTTTATTCGTCCTTCTTTTCCTTGTATATAATGGTAAACAAAACAAATAAAAACGTATTTATCCAAGACTTTTACTTATTTTCACTAACATCCCTCCTCCGGGACTCACCTGAGTCTCCACCCTTACTCTAACAAAAACCGACGTGGTACGTCAGACATCCTAGAATTAAGGGACTACCCCTTAACTTGGACCCGGGAGACGTCACTTTCCCAACTCAGGATTGGTGACCTGACAGTCCTTTAAGGGCCTGTGGAGAAATTTTACGGTCACATCAATGAATAATCGATACTCAGAATTTAAGTATACATAAGTAAAGTCGTGGTAAATATTATCAAAAGTTAGTTTTCTTAAAACTTTTGGACTCACTTAAAATTTATTCCTATGTTCTTTTGTATTGTGGTAACTTTTATAAATTAATATACTTTTTAAAAATTAAAGACGTGAACCTTTCTTTATTTCCGTTTTTGTCCTACATGACAAAAATTGTAGGTTAAGTATGTTTTCCTTTGAGAATTTTGATGAGTTATTTATCACTCGTTACTTATACTTATCAGATCGTTTTTTAATTTTTTCGTCTATTTTTATAATTTGAACCTTTCGTAACAATCGAAGGGGAGACGATATGGGGGTTCAGGTTATATGACGCTTCGTCACAGTTAAATAGAGGTAACAATTATATCAGTGGTGACAGTGACAGTGCTAAGATCGAGTTCGGTGGTGAAAGAGAGTAATTCTAGTCGGGTCCTGAAAGGTCCACTAGATCATCGATTCTGAGGTACGAGCGAGGGTTACGTCTCCGGACCCCAGGGAGGGACCGACCCTTTGATCTAAGGTGTGCGGTGTTGAGCCTCAAAAGCACGACGTTGATTTCGAGGACTTACGACGTTGACTCTGAGTCACGTAACCTATATCAGGGTCTTCATCGTAACGACTCATGAAAAAAATATTTACTTTAAGTGTATGGTAGTTTCTCTTGGTAAAGGAAATTGGTAAAGTTTCATTCGTTCAGTCCCCGTAAATCATACAAGTGTTGTGACACGGTGCTGGAGGTAGATCAAGGTTTTGTAAAAGTAGGGAAGTTTTTCTTTCCGGTATGAGCAATTCGTTAACGAGGGGTGAGAGAAGGGGGGAGTCGGGGAGTGTCGATTGTTAGACGGAAGACAGAGATACCTAAATGGACAAGATCCATAAAGTACAATTGCCTTAGTGTGTTACACGTCAACCACAGACTGAAGAAAGTGAAATCGTATTAGAAAAGTTCCAGTTAGACGTTACATCGAACATCGTTTTGTAGTAAACAGAATTACTTATTTCTGCCAAACCGATGGACGCATACGGTGTGGAACTGATCTGCCCAGCAGACAACTACCCGTGAACCCAACAAAAGGAGAAAACCGATAACACTTATCACGACGATACTAGTCGGTGGAAAAACTACCCGTATACTTGACCACGACTCGTCTGGCTGGTTGTTCGGACGACCTGAGGATAGGTCCTACCTCAGACCGTCCCTGTGAGGTGGTACCGTGTAGTCGATCCCGGAGACGGTAATCACCAATTCATGAAACTTATTAATGTACGTCTAATGGTATTGAACTTGTATAATTGTTGAGTAGATAAAGTAGTAGACGAGTGTAATGGTTAAATAGATGAAGGAAAGTATAAAAGAACGGAGAAAAAAAAAAAGAACGAAGAGAATTTGGGTGTTTTCTAACTCTGTCTCTACCCGGAAATTGGGTCTCGTCGGTTCCTATTAGACAAGCTCACTGGTGTCTACATCGGATTTCATTCTTAAGTTAGATTATCCGTACTGCCGAGAGTCAACTCAGTCAGTACCCCTTTTACTTAACTTTTATACTTTCCTTCATCTATTTACCCATTACACTCGTCTACTACTTTATCTGCTCAACAATTACCGTAGAACTCCCGTCTCGAAGGACCCGCCGTTGACGACTGGCCACTGTTCCCCTGTCCGACCAGGGGTCTCGAGAGGATGTAGGGCTTACTGGAAGTGGACGTCGGACACACCAAGTCGATCAAGAACAAGTGAGACACTACAATGTCCTCGAGACCGAAATACCGAACCTAAGGACGGGACTTACAAAGATGTCGAAAGCAAGGATGTTTGAAGGGTTACTGACTCCCTTGATCTCACTAAGGAACGTAGGTCCTTACACGAAGTCCTTTTATGGAGACTTTTCTTTAATCCAACGTCTATAGATCTCGACATGTTAGTAAAGGTGAGAGACTAAGGAGTCGAAGAGAGGCCTTGACGTTAGATTCCGTTATTAGGGATGCAGTCCTTTTAAGTGTACCGTATTTCTTCAATTAGAGTTAAAATCAAATTACGTTCTTTGACCTTTAGACACAGTTTAAATCCTGTTAAACTTTTTCTTTTTTTGTTCCCAGGATTAAAATAAATTATTGAATAAACAAAATAAAATTTAATCTACTTCATGAAATTAGATTATGGGATACGTCTTAATATATTGATATAATTGTAACTATATAACAATATAATCTTAGAATTGACTTTTTTTTTCTTATATATAAGTACACTTTTTATAAGTATCTTTCTTTACCCTTTTATCCTTGTCACTAATAGAAACCCCCTATAAAAAGGGGATGTAATTTTTTAAAGATTACTACTACATACCGTCTTTGGTTGTGTTATAACATTTCGTTAATAGGAAGTTAATTTTTATTCATTTAATTTTTTTTTAAGATCACTTTACACGTACACAACAATATTACCTTTTTACGAATTTTTTTTATTTTCGTCTCCTTGAAGGGACTACCAGGTCACCAATTCTCCGGTACGAAGGTGACGTCTCCCGTGGTCAAGCTGGGGACAAATCCCTGGATTCTAGGGTGTAGTTCGTACTGTACGTCGCACCGTGTGTGGGGATGAGGGGTGGTTTTCTGTTCACCATAAGGTGAAAAAAAGGTGCTGTACCAAAATTTGTTTCGAATTAGTAGGATTTCACTGTAAATAAAGAATCCCTTCTTCCTCACTGTTTCGGAAGCCTCACTCATGTTTGATTCTCTTTTTCTACTACCTCTAAATTTCCTAAAGTAGAGGTGACATGAGGAGTTCCTTGGACTACCTTGGGCCGAAAAGGTCTTCCCTGTCCTATGACGGAAAACACCGTTCTTGTTTCTTTCCAACCCCATCGATTCTGTGATGTTCTGAAAGACTGTTCAAATTCGGGAGGTACCGGTTCTTCCCGGTTCTGTGTCTCGAATGATCTCTTTTGAACACGGTCTCTCCGTCAAGGTTTACCGGTCTGAACACTGAAAAGGAACGCCCAGTCTTTGTATACGGGCACTATGTCGTCCCGTCACTCTGATGTTCTTACCGTCCGATACCTTTGATAAACTTGTAAACAAAGTACACTTAAAAAATAACTGAGAAGTCTGTACGATCATTTCTCACGGGGAGTCAACGACTCCTTCGGAAACATCGAACACGTTGTCGTCTTGCCCGGTTTTCGACCCCCGACACTGGACAAAAGTTTATTTTACAGAACTTTATTAAAAAAAAATTACTACAGTCCCTCTCTAGACCACCAATTAATTAAGTAAGTCGTGTGTGAACAACTCACAAATGATACCCGGTCCGTGATGACACTCGGAATCCCTCTCTTAAAGAACAGCGGTACCCGTGTGTAAGAGACCACCCCCTGACGTTCCACGTCTCTCCCCGATGTTATTTATTTTTCTTATCCATTTATTATGTCATCCTGTCGATACCTCTTTTATTTTGTTACCCTCCTCAATTCCTCTCAGTCAACAGTCCAAAGTCGTAAATTTATTCCACTTAGTCCTTTCTGTCGTGTCCCTAAAGGGACCGCCAGGTCACCGATTGATTATGAAACACGAGGACTCCGTCCCCGGGACCCAACCTAGGGACCAGTCCCTTGATCTAGGGTACACGACTTTGGAGTTGCTTCTACCTTCTAGGACGTGCGGTGTTGGTTCTGGGTTGTGTCGGGTTATTTATTAACTTTTATTATTTATAAAAAATTTTTCCTTTCTATCCCGTCCCTGTAACTTCGTTTCTACACTTCTTCTACCCTTTATGTGGAGGTTTTTTCGTAAGACCCGTTTTGGGACCCGTCCCGACATAGACCGGACCAGTTCCTTGTCGTTCGTTCCTCCAGTCCCTCCGATTCTCGTCTCACTAGTTTCCCTCTCGTCCCTCCCTCCTCTCCACTACTCCCTCCCAGTCCAGTGTATCTCAGGACTTCCGACAACAGTCCTCTTATTTCCCCTGTTTAAGTGGTCGTGTCCGGCTGCCCGACTCCTTCGACTATTTCCCTCTGTCCCGTTTCCAGTGAGAATTCTCACTACTCCCGAGTTACCACAGTAATCACTCTATCCTTTGTGTTCTGCTCCCTACATAAACACCGTTCCCCCTTTCCCCTCTTCAGTAAACAAACCTTCCATCAAGAAAACTCCACGTTTCTCCCGGGGTCTTCAATCTCGACCATGGAGTCCCTTGTCCAACCCTACCTCTACGTTCACCACTCAATAGTCCTTTCTGACGTAAAGGGTCGGAAAGAACGTCAATTCAAACCGGTATACTGATTAAAGACCTGTTACCCTATATTCATCTTCAAAAGACTTCTTTGACCTTTGCAAGGAAGTTCTTTTACCTGAGTCGACCCAGTCAAACAGTAGAGACAAAAGAGAAAAGACGTCAGACCTTACACCTACTAAATCGACCTCGAGGTCGTCGGTAAGACTTTATTTCTCCACGGAAACTCCTACCTTCGGTTCCCAATCCTATTATTTTGTTTATTTCTCTTCAAGGGACCCAGAGACTACTGATAATTCGGTGACATAGGGTATGATCAAACGAGAGGAATTTTTAAAAGTATATAACTTATTTTTGTTTGTATAAAATTCGGTGATAATAAACCCACGAAAAAAAAAGAGACTATGTAAGTTTGATTTGATTGGGATTCCCAATATTGACCTTTATGTCTAAACTCTCAGTTCTAGTATATCTATTTCCGAAGGGTCTACTCAGTCACCATTTCTAAAGTGGACGGTTACGTCCTCTACGTTCACTCCGTCCGAACGAAGGACCCAGTCCTTCTAGGGGACCTCCTCCTCTACCTTTGGGGTGAGGTCGTAAGAACGGACCTGTTAAGGTACCCGTCTCCTCGGACAACCCGATGTCAGGTGCCCTACCGTTTCTCAGTCTGTGTTGACACACTGACTCGTACGTGCGTGCGATAGTACATTCACCAGAAATTTTGTTGCCCTGGCCACTTTAATGGTTTATTTCTGACATCTCTACTAGTCCGAACTCTAGTTCGGGACCTTAATCCCGAGTCTTTAATGTGTACCTTCCGCCCTGGTCGTTTCTTCCGACTTTTCCTTTTTACTTCATTCGCCCTTTGGTCCTCGCACACAACGGTTGTCTCCGATTGTCATGTCTAATAAAGACCTTCCTACCGCTTTACTTGATACAGTTTATGGTGTCCCTTCACTTTTACTCCTGCCTCTTGACTGACTAAAGAACCTGAAGGGACCACCAGGTCACCACTTCTAAGACACGAAGGTTACGTCTTCCACACCCAAGTTAGTTAGGGACCAACCGTTTGATTCTAGGGCGTGCGGTACACCGTGTCGGTTTTTTTCTCTTTTTTTCTAAATCGTTGTACCTGCACTAAGTACTCGGTGGCGAAGTTACCTCACTACTTCTGTACTTCTGTTCAGGATGACCTCGTTTAAGTTTTCTTGTCCTCCACTCTTACGCCTCTTCCGTCTACCTCTGTTGAGAAAACTCTACAAAATGGGATTTCCCTTTGTTTCTTCTCCATTGCCCCAATTCTTTCCCTAATTCTACTCGTTGTAATTCAGTCGAATTGTCTAACTACCCCCACTAAGTTACTTGCCCTCTTTGACTATTACGTCTTTTTCATTTGTTGACGTCTCCGTTTCAGAAACTCTGTCTTCTGTTCTATCTTGGGTCTCGTGTGGCCCTTCGAACGGAGGCTATCTGTGGCTGGGAACCCTCTTCTCAAGATCCCTTTGCCTCCTCCGTTTTAGGTTGACACGAACCAAGTCCTCACTTGTGTCAAGTCAAGTCAAGTCAGCGAGTCAACACAGGCTGAGAAACGCTGGGGCACTTAACGTCGTGCGGTCCGGAGGGACAGGTAGTGGTAGAGGGCCTCAAGTGAGTCTGAGTGTAGGTAGCTCAGGCACTACGGTAGGTCGGTAGAGTAGGACCCAGCAGGGGAAGAGGAGGACGGGGGTTAGAGAGGGTCGTAGTCTCAGAAAAGGTTACTCAGTTCAGAAGCGTACTCCACCGGTTTCATGACCTCGAAGTCGAAATCGTAGGAAGGAAGGTTTCTTTAGGGTCCCGACTAGAGGAAGTCTTACCTGACCAACCTAGAGGAACGTCAGGTTCCCTGGGAGTTCTCAGAAGAGGTTGTGGTGTCAAGTTTGCGTAGTTAACAAGTCGCGAGTCGGAAGAAGTGTCAGGTTGAGAGTGTAGGTATGTACTGGTGTCCTTTTTGGTATCGGAACTGATCTACCTGGAATCAACCGTTTCATTACAGAGACGAAAACTTATATGATAGATCCAACCAGTAATGAAAGGAAGGTTCCTCATTCGAAGAAAATTAAAGTACCGACGTCAGTGGTAGACGTCACTAAAACCTCGGGGGTGTTTTATTTCAGACTGTGACAAAGGTGACAAAGGGGTAGATAAAGGGTACTTCACTACCCTGGTCTACGGTACTAGAAACAAAAGACTTACAACTCGAAATTCGGTTGAAAAAGTGAGAGGAGAAAGTGAAAGTAGTTCTCCGAAAAATCAAGGAGAAGTGAAAGACGGTATTCCCACCACAGTAGACGTATAGACTCCAATAACTATAAAGAGGGC
>SJYO01048061.1:56928036-57245488 GCA_006410555.1 Capra ibex | reverse complement strand
ACTGTTATATGTCGGAACTGCATGAGGAAAAGGATAAACCTTGGTCAGACAACAAGGTACAGGTCAAGATTGACAACGAAGGACTGGACGTATGTCTAAAGAGTTCTCCGTCCAGTCCACCAGACCATAAGGGTAGAGAGAGTCTTAAAAGGTGTCAACTAACACTAAGTGTGTCGGTTTCCGAAACCGTATCAGTTATTTCGTCTTTATCTACAAAAAGACCTTGAGAGAACGAAAAAGGTGCTAGGTCGTCTACAACCGTTAAACTAGAGACCAAGGAGACGGCAAAGATTTTGGTCGAACTTGTAGTGCCTCAAGTGCCAAGTACATAACGACTTCAGACCGAACCTCTTAAAACTCGTAATGAAATGATCGTACACTCTACTCACATTAACACGCCATCAAACTCGTAAGAAACCGTAACGGAAAGAAACCCTAACCTTACTTTTGACTGGAAAAGGTCAGGACACCGGTGACGACTCAAGAGGTTTGAACGACCGTATAACACACGTCATGAAAGTGTCGTAGTAGAAAGTCCTAAACTTTATCGAGGTGACCTTAAGGTAGTGGAGGTGATCGAAACAAACATCACTACGAAAGATTCCGGGTGAACTGAAGTGTAAGGTTCTACAGACCGAGATCTAATCACTAGTGTAGTAGTACTAATAGACCCAGTACTTCTAGAAAAAACATGTCAAGAAGGTACATAAGAACGGTGGAGAAGAATTATAGAAGACGAAGACAATTCAGGTATGGTAAAGACAGGAAATAGCTCGGGTAGAAACGTACTTTACAAGGGAACCATAGAGATTAAAAGAACTTCTCTAGAAATCAGAAAGGGTAAGGCAAGAAAAGGAGATAAAGAAACGTGACTAGCGATTTCTTCCGAAAGAGTAGAGAAAAACGATAAGAAACCTTGAGACGTAAGTCTACGAATGTAGAAAGGAAAAGAGGAAACGAAAAGCGGAGAGAAGAAGTGTCTCACTCGATTTTTACTGTGTCCACTTTACTATAATCACCAACGGAGACCCATTATGTCCTGACCCTAATAAAAAAAGGACACGAAGAAAAACGTAAAGACACTGAACGTTTAAAAGATCTCCGCATGGATGATGATAGTATTAATCTTTTCTCAACTGCTTTCACCTTCCTTTCCTTTCAGTCGGTCACACGAGCAAAGACAGATAGAACCTTGATCCACGTAGGGACCCTTATCTCCTTCATGTTCGATCTGTATCTTCACTGAGACGTCCTTCCGGAATAAATACTACTTTGGTAAAGAAGAAAGAGTCAGAGAGCAGACGAGAGACAACCCTCGATGATTGGGTTGTACGAGGTTATCTCCTCCTTCAGGTCACATCGTCTGTTTTGTGTCACCGATCTCGGTACCACCCGAAGGGACCCCCGAGTCACTATTTTTTGTAGAAGGACGTTACGTCCTCTGGGTCCAAGCTAGGGACCGAGCCCTTCTAAGGGACCTCCGTCCGTACCGTTAGGTGAGGTCATGAGAACAGATCTCTTAGGGTACCTGTCTCCTCGGACCACCCGTTATCACGTATCCCAACGTATCTCAGCCTGTGCTGACTGCACTGATTCGTCGTCGTCGTCGTCGTGGTACCATCAACTAGGCTTAACGACCGGGTCCGTCTAAGGACCCCCAAGCTGTCCACCTATCCTTAGTCCGTAGCGTTCGTCCACTCCGAACCTTCAGATCTATCCGTCATCGTGATCTTTACAGATGGACGTCCGTCGGTGAGTCGAGTCCAACTTCTCGTCTTGACCGTCTCAGTCTCTACCCGAACCTTCTTGTTTCGACTCCAGTTTGTCCCGGGTGGCACCACGAGGTGAATGGTTCGGCGTGCACATACTTCCCGAGGCGCAATCCACAACCGTTCGGAGTGTGTGTAATGTCTCTGCGTGACTCTCCTGACTTCAAACTTCGTACGGAGTATGTCAAACCTTGCGCAGAGAACAATGATCTAGTAAGCAGTCAGTACTTAATTCTATAAATATTAGGGTGTTAATGGAATACTCGTCGTGTTAATAAATAAAAGTAGACAAAGTTTTAGTAACATAAAATTTTACCTTTATAAATTTTATTTGGTGCAAAAACACCATACTTGGCATAAAATCTTAACTAACAATAGATTAATTATCGGAAATAAAAAATCTTGGCACAGTCTCAATGTCTTTTTAACTCGTCTACCAAGTCTCAAGGGTATCGGAGCGGAGGGAAGGAGATAAAAGTGCGTGTCGAGGAATAAAATAATTATAAAACACAATCACACCATATAAACAATGTCAACCACTTGGTCAAAACTATGTATTAATTGATTTCAGGTATCGCGACCACCATTTCTTGGGTAAATGGTCACGTCCTCTACATCCTCTGAGTCCCAAGCTACGGACCCAACCCTTCTAGGGGGACCTCCTCCCGTACCGTTGGGTGACGTCATAAGAACGGACCTCTTAGGGTACCTGTCTCCTCGGACCGCCCGATGTCAGGTACCCCAGTGTTTCTCAACCTGTGATGACTTCACTGAATCGATAGTCGATATCAAATGTAATTCCAAGTACAACATGTTTAGATTCTCAAATGTTCACGTGTTTCAGTTACTGTCATAGTGCGTCTGTTCAAAACAACGTGATTTTTAGGGGACACAAAATGTGTACGTAGGGAGTGGAAACCTGAGTGGGTAGGGGGACCTGAGTGGGTAGGGGGACCTGAGTGGGTAGGGGGACCTGAGAACCTTCGATAACTAAAAAGTCACAGAGGTGTCAAGACGGAAAAGGTCTTACAGTATCCCAACCTTAGAATGTCACATATCGGAAAGTGTAACCTAAGAAAGTGAATCGTTATACGTGAATTTTAAGGAAGTGCAGAAAAGTACTGAACTACCAAGTAAGAAAGAAAAAAAAATTTAGTGACCTATCATACGGTAACAATCTATATGGTGTCCAATAAATAGGTAGGTAGATTAGTTCCTATGGAACCAACGAAGAGTCAAACCCGTTAATACTTGTTTCGACGATGTGTACGTCCAAATACATACTTGTATTCAAGGGTAAATAAACCAGTTTAAAAAAAATCAAAGGTATGACGGTGATTTCTAGGACACACGGCGTTGATTCTGTGTCACGTCAGTTTATTTAATTAATTACAATTTTTTTTATTTCTCAGATATTACTCATAACTCCCATGACATTACCGGTCCGGTAGTGTCGGAGGTAAGTATACCGGGGACCACCCACTCAGACCCAGACAGGACAGTCCCTTTTCGAGACGTAGACGTGTACCAATTTCAAAGTTCAATTTGTGGGAGTCTCAGACGGTAACTCTCCTCGTCATTCTTCCGAGGTTCCTTCCGTCTTTTGGGTTCGTTTTGAGTTTGACATCTGGACCCCTTCTTTTGTCTCTCGGGTCAGTAGTCTTCCCTCCTGGTGTCCCGCTAACCCACGAACAAAAGTCACGACTCGACCCCTAGGACTCCACGGACACTGGAGTCCTCGTAGGGTCCCGACTCGGAACTCCATCCCAGTCCCCTCGACCTGGTATCTTTGTTCGGTTGTCTCGCGCGGACACACTCCGGCCGTCCACCCGTGATCCCCTCTTCTGAACCCGTCGTCCGGGATGCCTCGTTACCGTAGGATATGGGACTTTCTCGGTGAGGAAGTCCTGAGTCGAGGACTTTTCGTTACTCGTCAAACATTCGACTGACTGTGCACTTCTGTGGATCTCTCTAAACAAGAAATTTCCTTTGTTGTATCACTTACGAAAAACATTACATTTAATAATGAGGGATTAACAATGATGAACAACAACCTTTCTGCCTACGACTTCGACTTCGAGGACATAAGGCCAGTAGACTAAGCTTCTCGGCTGAGTAACCTTTTCAGGGACTACGACCCTTTCTAACTCCCGTCTTCCTCTTCTCCCACAGTCTCCTACTCTACCGACCTACCGTAGTGTCTACGTTACCTGTGCTTGGACCCGTTTGTAGCCCTCTACCACTCCTTGTCCCTCCGGACCATACGACGTCAGGCACTCCAGTGTGCTGGTCCGTTGACTTGTTGTTATTGATAGCGATAGTAGTGATAAAAACTTTTAAACTAAAATTAGGTAACTAAAAGAATTTATCTCGTAGGAAAATTAGACCAAAGGAAGATAATCTATATCTATATATCTAGACTGTAAAGGTTTTTGTCTTTGTCTACGATGATTATGTAGGATTAATCATCCAAATTTAGACTTAGAAATGTTTTATAAGTGCTTCGATTTTTTTTTAAATCAGATTTTGTCTTAAAGGGTTTTGACTGATATGTATCTGAATTTGACCCTCACAATTTTTGTGTCTAAGGACCCAGGGTGGAGAACTCGAAGACTCAGTTTTCCTTTGTACCCTTCCGAACCGCTGAGGACTACTGCCGAACACCGAATCTTTGAAAACACATCGGCACCTTTAACTCGTGTACCTATAATTGTGTCTTTGCTAGAATAACAAGGACAGGGACCGACGGGGAGTGGGTCACGTGCTCCCTCCATAAAGGTCGAATACGACTTGTGTCACTAGGACGCCCACCGGCCCCGTCCGCTCCCTACCCCACCCGATGACCGGATTAGTCCTCCAGAGTCTTGGTTCCCTCCCCGGTGACGACACGTCCGGCCACATCTCCGTCTGGAACCACCGTCATCCAAGGAGTCGAGGACCTCTTCTGGAGATTTACGTTCCGGTCCCGGCACTGACACGAGTTCTCCGACGCTTGAACTAGATCTTAAGTTTCTAAACATGAGCGAGGATACCAGGGATTTTTAGTAATCCCCTTTGGACTTAAACGGGGGCACCGTTCGTCTTGTTACTGAGGTGGGGCTACTACAGGGGCAGGTGCAGGATGAGGGACTTTGACCCCGGCACAGTCCGGTACTCCGTCTTTAGCTACCGACAATTAGTCGACTGGAACTCTACCCCTCTAATAGGACTGACCCACCCGGATTACAGTAGTGTTCCCGAGAATTTTTTCACGTTCTCCCTCCATCTTCTCTCGGTCTCTCCATTGACACACTCCTCCTGAGGTACAACGACCTCTTTACCCCGGTGTCCGACACTGTACGCCCATTGGAGACCTTCAGATTTCTTAGACGAACATTATGTCCTCATAAACTAGGGACCCAAACTAGGGACCCAGTCTTTCAAGGAAACCTCTTCCTTTACCGTTAGGTGAGGTCAGAAGAACGGACCTCTTAAGGTACCTGTCTCTTCGGACCGCCCGATGTCAGGTACCCCAGTGTTTCTCAGTCTGTGGTGACTCGCTCATTGTGGAAGTGTGAAAATACCTTCGGTCTCCTCCATTCTTTCACTTGGTCTTTCCTGGTGTCGACTGGGCAACTGCAGTCGACTCTCTCTGGGTACAGTCTGAGACTGGAGGTCTTTTTATTTAAAGTTCGGTGATTTAGATCCGAAATTTGTTGTGTCTAAAATAAAAATGTCGTTCTTATCCTTTGATTATGTTGTGGATACTGTTCCAAGAATTAAAAAAAGGAAATCTTAAGCTCTTTTCTTTTTGATCTTGAATTGTAGACTGTCAGACAGCATAGAAGAATAGTGTTCAGGGACGTTCGGTAGAGCTTGTAAAATGAAAGGATGAGAAACTTCTCTGTCTCTTCTAAGATATAGATTCTATTGGTCCGAACAAATAACCCGGTTCAAAAATTGTGTCATACTATGTTAACAACCTTCTAGGTCCTAGGTATAAAATTTTTAGAGGGAACCACAGAGATTCAACTGTCGGTCCAAACGTTTGGTGGCCCGATTTTAAAATTTAAGATTTAGTGTACTAATCCTCACTGACGTACGGACCTCTTACTCGTGTGACCTAATAATAATTGGACTCTCCCGTATTGTTACACCATAGGTGTCTCTGACCCGGACCACTATATTGTAAAGTAGTTACTGGACTTACTACTTTGCCACTCGTACGAGTAATTTACACTTACACCATGGTTTTACCTTTTGTCCGCCTGCCTCCGTCCGTAAAATTAATTAATTCCTCCCAACAAACCTACCTCTCGTATAACTAAGTTTCCTGTCCACTGTCACCGCACTCCTTCACGACCTCCTCAACGACCCTTGCCTTACTTCCAGTCCCTTCCGTTCGTGTCTTGTTATGTGCAAGGCACCTTCCCTTCCTTTGCCGTGTCATTGTCCGTCCCGCCCTCGTCTGACACTGTAATCTCTTCCTAGGACATCATTCCGACTGGTGTCTCAACCACCACGGCCCCCGCCCACGACCTTCCGGCGAACCGAACCCGGAGTGTAAGTGTACCGGGGACTTTTAATCTTAAGACTGTAGTACGACCATAGACTATTTCCGCAAGTAAACAATCACATTTCGGGTCAAAATACTAGGGTAAAAAAACGTTGAAGAGGAAAGAATTACATAACCCTCGGAGTCTTTTGCTTTCATCGGATCTGCAGAGTCGAAGTTCTCAGAACCGATCTCTAGTGTCTCCTAGTGTTTTGAGTGATAACGTTCGTGTCCACGCGTTGGTACCTCATAGAACTCCTAAGTGTTCCTCGTCACTCCCCAGAGATCGGTCGTTCCGACCCCCCTAAGCTTAGGGTTCTCCTATCCTCTAAATGAAACTAAAAAGGGCTTCTTTCATAGTTATCTAAGACTAAACTAAAAAGACAAGGGGGGTGAGGGTCTCAATATATAAACATATTAGATAATAAATAACAAATAAATAAAAAACACTACGTGGTCCACCGTTGACTTTAGAATTAAGAGGTTGGTCCTTGACTTGGACACGGGGACGTCACCTTCGTACCTCGGAATTGGCGACCTGGTGGTCCCTTCCGGGGTATACATATTAGATTTTTAATATGTGTACATCTTATGTTAAGATGTTCCACACAACACTTTTGGTGTTTAGGAGATCTTTAGGGAGGAGTGGTAAAAGGTGTAAGAGCGGAGAAGATCCACTGAGAAATCCAGAAGTCCAGAGATTTAAGTGTACGAACTTTCTGAAAAGGAACGAGAAAGTTACCACCGATAACAGACTCAGCAGGGGTGGTGTCTTTATTCCTAAACCACAGAAAGGAGAACACGGGGTGTACATACTCACACAAAGGGGTAGTGGGCGAGAAGGTTGTGTCGTTGGGATATTAGAGACAATCCACTTATAAGTCACACAATGATAATTGTCTGTTTGATATCATTTAATACTATGTAAGAGGGAAGAACGTATGAAAAAAAAAACCAGGGACCTTGATCATTGACAGAACAAAGAAGAAAAAAATAAAAGATGTAAAAGTAAATAAAATTTAAAAAATAAAACCCCCGCCCGCCCCCGCTTGGTACACCGAACGTCCCAGAATCAAGGGATTCGTAGCTAACTTGGGTCCGGGAGTCGTCTCTTTTGTAACTCAAGATTGGTGTCCTGACGGTCCCTTAAGGGAAGGATGTATAAATATAAACGACAAACGGACATAGACGAGAGTTCCAGTAGCTTTTGTAAGTCTATAAGAGTATATAAAGTCGTCACAGAGGGTTTCTGAGGCTTTTACGACGGCGGACCTGGACTCTGTCCCGAGAGTAGAATTCGGGAGAAAAAGGGAGTAGGGTCCCTGCGGAGGGAGGACCGATTTGAGACCCAGGAGAAAGAAATAAACAAGGTGGAAGACTGAACACAAGACCTCTGAAGGACTCCGTCCCCGTGTTCTATACATAAAAGCTCTTGAACATACAGACTTTGCGCAAATTAGATAGAACTGTTGCACTATCTACCGACCCCAACCCATGTGTGTCTTAAGATTTAACCTTTAGTAAAAGAAACTCCTGAAACTCCCGACGCCGGTAGACAGGAAGTCCCAACGACGACTTCTCAGACTTAGACAAGACTAAGTGGTGGGAAATAAAGGAGAAGAAACTTTGGAACATCGTAGAAAGGAAGCAGGAGTAACAAAGTTCTAGAGTGGAACCACACGAAACTGTACTCGGATAAAAGTTAAGATACACCCGTAAACCACCGGGAAAGTAAGATCTTCGTGCGAGGAGACAAGATCCTTTATCAAAACTTAATGTAAAAATTACTGAAGGAGACAAGACTAAAGAGACAAGAGTGAAAAACCTTTAGATAAAAGTATATAATCTAGAGGACAAGACCTCTGAACCAAAAGAATAGAAAGGAAACAGATAAAGAAAAAGGAAATGAGATTAAAGTCCTTTTAAATGAGAGGAAATAAAAGATTGAGGAAATAACTTAAAAATACTCATACATAAGTGAGTACAGGCTGAGAAACGTTGCGATATCTGACATCGGGCGGTCGGAAGAGACAGGTACCCTAAAGGGTCCGTTCTTATGACCTCACCCAACGGTAAGGAGGAGGTCCCGTAGAAGGGCTGGGACCCTAGTTTGGATCCAGAGAACACAGAGGACGTAACGTCCGTCTAAGAAATAACAAACTCGATAATCCCTTCGGGGATTAAAAATAAATATAATAGGATAAAGATTAAAGGTTCTCCAGAATAGACGAGGGACTTACGAGGAAAAGGACTACAGTATAAGAAAAACTACCGATATGTAGAACCAAGACTCCAACAATTAGTCTCCTATAAACTACAAAAGAAATTGGACGTGACAGAGAGAAGAGAGGTTCAACGGAAAAAGATAAGTAAAACCAGAAACATTGAGTACACTCTCCGTAGGTGTCACAGACCCTTTACACCTAACAGACGAGAATAAATTTTACCGCCCCCCCCCCCCCCGACACCCGCCGCCCCCACCACCACCGTCGACTTCTCGACTCACCTTTCAGACTTGGACATTCCCGAAACACTGGTCTGCTAGGTGACATGTAAGGTCACCCCTACAAACCAACCTTCTACGGGTATAGTCAAGTCAAGTCAGTGAGTCAGTACAGACTGAGAAACGTTGGGGTACCTGACATCGTACGGTCCGAAGAGACAGGTAGTGGTTAAGAACGAAAAGGAGTTTTTTGAATTTCTAAAACCCTCAGGTTTAAGGGGTCTGTCCTGAGAAGGTTCGAGTACGGGTCTCCTATATTAAGACCGACGTCCGTAACACCCTCGTGTTGTCCCTTTCTCGGGACCCAGAAGTAAGTAAGTGAGTTGGGGAGACACAAACGATGTCGTGGGTCGGGAGTTGAGACGGACCACAGGAGGTTGGATGTCTGGGGACAAAACCAGAGAGACGTCGCCCCTTCCCCGTGACTGGTCCGAGACCTCTTTGTCCTCCTCTAGACCCTCAGAACAACAAGTCAACGAGTCGACACAGACTGAGAAGCACTGAGGCACCTGACATCGTGCGGTCCGCAGGGACGGGAAGAGGTAGAGGGTCTCGAACGAATTTGAGTACAAGTAACTTAGCCACTACGGTAGGTTGGTAGAGTAGGAGACAGTAGGGGAAGAGGAAGACGGGAGTTAGAAGGGGTCGTAGTCCCAGAAAAGAAAAAAGAAAAAAAAAAATCCCAGAAAAGTTTACTCAGTCAAGAAGTGTAGTACACTGGTTTCATAACCTCGAAGTCGAAGTCGTAGTCAGGAGGGTCATAAATCCCAACTAAAGAAAATCCTAACTGACCAAACTAGGAGAACGACAGATTTCCTGAGAGTTCTCAGAAGAGGTCGTGGTGTCACTTTCGTAGTCAAGAAGCCACGAGCCGGAAAAAGTGCCAGGTCGACAGTGTAGGTATGTACTTTTCTCCATTTTCACTTTCACAACCAGCGAGTCAGGAGATTGTTGACTGAGAGACACTGGGGTACCTGACATCGGGCGGTCCGACGAGACAAGTACCTTAAGAGGTCCGTTCTTATGACCTCACCCAACGGTAAGGGAAGAGGTCTTCTAACAGGGTTGGGTCCCTAGTTTGGGTCCAGAGCACGTAACGTCCGTCTAAGAAATGGTAGACTCAGTGGTCCCTTCGGGTTTAGGTATGTACTGATGAACTTTTTGGTATCGAAATTGATATGTCTGGAAACAACCGTTTCATTGCAGAGACGAAAAATTACACGACAGATTAACGAAGGATTTACTTGAAACTTGACTATGAAACCAAAACAGTACGGCGGTGAAGAAGTGGCTTCCACGGACCACGTCGGACAAGTACTCGGAAACCCCTTAAGACCTACCGAAGAACTGAACAAGGTGACGACCAAATCCTAAGTCAAACAGGGGACAGACTGGACAGTAATCGGTACAAAGACGGAAAGCTCGAAAACTTTAAAACAACGATACCCTTCAATGTGTAAAAAACAACGATGATAAAGAAGGGAATTTTTTAAATAAACGTAGTAAACGTACTCTGAAGATTTTTCTCTTTTACTTTTACACACGAACATGTCAAAAGGTAGAAGTGGTCCTTCTAAATGAAGAAGGAGAAAGGTAAAGACTGTCAAAACAAAAAAATTGGTTATAAACAAATGTTTAATAGTAAGTAACAAAACGAAAAGTTCAATTCTGTTAGATCAACGAAAAAAGTTTCTCATATCGCGTCCTGGAGGGACCACCAGGTCACCAATTCTTAGACGGACGGTTCCGCCCCCTGTGTCCAGACTAGGGACCAGGTCCTTCTAAGGTGTGCGGCACCTCGTTGAATCGGGTGCGCGGTGTCGATGACTCGGACGCGAGATCTTGGGCTCTCGACGCTAGTGACTCGGGCGCACGGGATGTCGGACACGAGGGGTTGCTCTCTTCGACGGCGTCACTCTTCGGGCACGAGAACGTTGACTTCTTAGTGACCGAATGGTGTTAATCTCTTTCGGGTACGGGTCGTTACTTCTGAGCCACGTCGGTATTTATTCATTTATTTGTACATTTTTTTAATTATTTGATCTGCAATCATTTCTTTCTCGTATCGCGTATCTCTGATACTTTATTGCTAACCGAAAAAATCCCGAGACTCTCGAAGCGTTTACGACTGGACACATCATCCCCGAACATACACGTACATATGGATGGCAACAGCTCTGTCGACGTCGGATGGACCCCTTCTAGTATGTGGGTGTCGACTACTGGGGTCCGGTCATTTATCGTTATGTGAGGGTTCTTCCTTTGATGCACCCAGTTTTGCTGAGTAGTCGGCAGTACCGCTGTCTGTAAAGGAACAGAGTCGGGCCTCAACAACCTACAAACTCAATAAGGTGAGTATTACTTAAGAGACTTCGTCAACAGAGGTTTAAAAAGGCAACTGTGAGAAGATTCTTTGTATAAAAATTGTACGGGAGCTTATACGTTTAACTAAATAAATGTTTAATATACACAGAAGGATATCGTAATAATATATGTTATAATTATATATATTCATCTCAGAAAAAATTCCTCCACTATCTTTTATTTTAATCTTCAAGATCATAAAAAGAAGTTATAGAGTCACTTAGTAGATCGTGTGGTACCTTAAAAGTTTGTCCTACTCAACTCCTAGTCTTGGGGACCCTTCCAAAAAAGTTTTCGGAGGACAGGTCCCGGGTGGACCCGTGAGACTTAGTCCTGAAGACTCCTGCCCTGGGACCGTTCCTATAAAACTTTCAAAGGGACTGCTAAGGGTACGTATGAAGACCAATTCTGTTCTGAATTTTTAGTCTCCGGAATTCTTTGACACTGATCACCAGTTTGTAGATGGGACTCAACGTTTAACCCTTTACCTATCGAACTAATTTATAGACTTTATAGTGTCTGGAGTCTTTTAAAACAGAGGAAGGGAGTCGAGAAAAAGAAGGAGACATAGACAGGAGAAAGAAGTGAAAAATCATATTAGAAATATAAAGATAATCTCTGTTATTTGTAAGGAGAAACTTTTATATCTATTCTCTTCTTTTAATTTTGAATAGATCTTAGGATGGTAAGGTTCTATTGAGAATTTTAAAAAGTAAATATCGGAATATCTATAAATACGGTTGTATATAAATTTTCATATAAATTTTGTACACGATATGTACGATAAAAATTAGATAAAAGAGTGAACTATTAAGATAAAAAAGGATACTGTTTAAACGTTCACTACTCTGTCGACCACGCGTACGAGTCTCGTCTATCACTGTAACTTCGGGGGATTTCGCCCGACTTGACTTTCAAGGAGTCTGATTATAAGAGAGGGGAACGGGAAGTCTAGGAGGGAATGAACCAAAGAGAACGAAAGACGTACGAGAAAGAGAAAAGAAAATGGAAGATGGGAGGAGAGATAAGTAATTTGGTTGGCTTCGGAAGTCCTATTGCCAATTATAAGTATAAACTGTCATACTTTGAAGGACTATTAAACTGTTCCCTACATATTGGTCCCTTGACCTCTCTGTCGACACGGAAGGAGACGTTTTCCTAAAAGACTCGTTCGGGTCCGTTCTCGGACGACAAGAACTACTAATAGACAATAAAGGTGAACCCTCGGGTTTAATTTCGACGAATAAACGGAAGATTCGTTCCACACCGGTCTCCGTCGGTCTCCGCGGGTCTGACAGTCTCTTCTCGACAAAGTCCCTTTAACGTCAAAGACCTTAACATTAGCTCTCTGTTCTGACGTCGACTGTGTTCCGTTCCAGACTCCTCGTCGTCCGAGCTGTCAGGTCTTGGTTGGTCGACGGCACGAAGGTGAGCCTCCCATTAGTCAAAAGGGTGACGACAAGAAGTATTTTTTCGCCGATGTCTTTTGGTCAAGGAGGACAAACTTCTCACGACCAATGGGAGCGGACCAAGGAGTTGGGTGACGGAATCCTTAAAGGTAGACATCAATGGTTACGTACCTCTCACGCCCTTCGAAGACTTTAAACTTTTGAAGTAACCCTACTATACTTTCGTTCATTCGGGGAAGGTGGAGTTCTCTCGGTTTGACGCAAAAGATCTCCGACACGTTTTCCTAGCAAAAATAATTTACGTTTAGTAACGGGGGTTTAATTGTTACTTCACCCGTTACCGAAGTAACTGATATTCTCGGATGTAATTGGTCGAGAGATTCCCGTAAAACGACACCTTCCAGGGTCCTTTACTCATGTTTCATTGAACGAGAGGTTGAAGCGGGAGTTATGGTGGGGAGGGTTCGAAGCAATCAAAAGTCAACCTCACCCTCCTTCCCCTGTCAGATAGCGTGAACCCGGACACGACCCTCTACGAAGCCCTCCTCTCGTGAATTTGCGAAATTATCTCACAATCAGTGTCACCCACCCTGAGGAAGAGTAAGATGTCTCCGTCTCGGTCTCTCCGACTACTATCGACTTCTTTCCCTCCCGGGGGACAGGGGGGGGTGTGTATGTCGGAGAGGGAAAGGGTCGTTCTCGATGAATTATTTGTGGCGATTCGAACACATATGCTGATCTCTAGAGAAGTTCTTTTAATCTCTATGGTTCCCTTGTAAAGTACGTTTCTACCCAAGTTATTTCCTGTCTTTACCATACCTGAATTGTCTTCGTCTTCTATAATTCTTCTGCACCGTTCTTATGTGTCTTCTTGACATGTTTTTTCTAGAAGTACTGGGTCTATTAGTGCTACCACCCTAGTGAGTGGATCTCGGTCTGTAGGACCTTACACTTCAGTTCACCCGGAATCTTTCGTAGTGATGTTTGTTTCGATCGCCTCCACTACCTTAAGGTCAACTCGATAAAGTTTAGGACTTTCTACTACGACACTTTCACGACGTGAGTTATACGGTCGTTTAAACCTTTTCAGTCGTCGCCGGTGTTCTGACCTTTTCCAGTCAAAAGTAAGGTTAGGGTTTCTTTCCGTTACGGTTTCTTACGAGTTTGATGGCGTGTTAACGTGGGTAGAGTGTGCAATCATTTCATTATGAGTTTTAAGAGGTTCGGTCCGAAGTCGTTATGCACTTGGCACTTGAAGGTCTACAAGTTCGACCAAAATCTTTTCCATCTCCTTGGTCTCTAGTTTAACGGTTGTAGGCGACCTAGTACCTATTTCGTTCTCTCAAAACGCTGGGGTACTTAGCGTCGTACGGTCCGGAGGGATAGGTAGTGGTTGAGGGTCTCAAGTGGGTTTGAGTACAGGTAGTTCTTTTTGAGTACAGAGAGTCTTTCTGTAGATAAAGACGAAATAACTGATACGGTTTCGGAAACTGATACACCTAGTGTTTGACACCTTTTAAGACTTTCTCTACCCTTATGGTCTGGCGGACTGCCCGGAGAACTCTTTGGACATACGTCCAGTCCTTCCTTGTCAATCTTGACCTGTACCTTGTTGTCTGACCAAGGTTTATCCTTTTCCTCATGCAGTTCCGACATATAACAGTGGGACGAATAAATTGAATATACGTCTCATGTAGTACTCTTTGTGACCCGACCTTCTTCGTGTTCGACCTTAGTTCTAACGGCCCTCTTTATAGTTATTGGAGTCTATACGTCTACTGTGGTGGGAATACCGTCTTTCACTTCTCCTTGATTTTTCAGAGAACTACTTTCACTTTCTCCTCTCACTTTTTCAACTGAATTTCGAGTTGTAAGTCTTTTGCTTCTAACCGTAGACTAGGGTAGTGAAGTACCCTTTATCTACCCCTTTGTCATCTTTGTCACAGTCTGAAATAAAACCCCCCCGAGGTTTTAGTGACGTCTACCACTGACGTCGGTACTTTAATTTTCTGCGAAGGAGGAACCTTCTTTTCGATACTGGTTGGATCTGTCGTATAACTTTTCGTCTCTGTAACGAAACGGTTGTTTCCATTCAGATCAGTTCCAATACCAAAAAGGTCACCAGTACATACCTACACTCTCAACCTGACACTTCTTCCGACTCGCGGTTTCTTAACTACGAAAACTTGACACCACAACCTCTTCTGAGAACTCCCAGGGAACCTGACGTCCCTCTAGGTTGGTCAGGTAAGATTTCCTCTATTCAGGACCCACAAGAAACCTTCCTTACTACGATTTCGACTTTGAGGTTATAAAACCGGTGGAGTACGTTTCTCAACTGAGTAATCTCTTCCCTACGACCCTCCCTAACCCCCGTCCTCCTCTTCCCCTGTTCTTTCCTACTCTACCGACCTACCGTAGTGGCTGAGCTACCTGTACTCAAACCCACTTGAGGCCCTCAACCACTACCTGTCCCTCCGGACCACACGACACTAAGTACCCCAGCGTTTCTCAGCTGTGTTGACTCGCTGACTTGACTTGACTTCGAACACATATTCGAATACACTTTATTCCCCCTTTATAAAACTGTATTTATACAGGTCTTTTCTAGAGAATGTCTTTCTTATTGGAGAGTGAATACCTTTTAAACTTTTAATTTTTTTTTAAAAAAAAAAGAAACTCTTTTTGACGTTTAAAAAAAGAAGAGGGGTCCCTTTGTTTAGAATGAACATCGTCGTGGACCTTAAGGTGGTAATCACTGATTAAAGTAACACATGATATCCGTGGACCTTAAATTCCCCGGACATAGTTTTACGTATAAGAAATATACTCCAGTCGGTCATAAAGAACGACTTTAGCCTTAGAAACTCTACTGAAAAATCACGTCTGTCGACCGCGGCGTGTGTATGTATGAGGTAGCGGGGTCGGGGATTATACTGGTACTGGAAATCGGCTATCCACCCAGAGGTCAAAGGACCACAGAATCAGTGGAGTCCGATATTGTTTTATGGTCTCTGACCCACTGAATTTGTTGTCCGAAAATCAAGAGTATCAAGACCTCCCACCTTCAGGTTCTAGGTTCCCGGTTGTCAAATGCCACTCTTACGAAGAACGGAACATCTACTGGTGGAAGAACGACAAGGAACATGTCGAGACAAGCAAACGAACACGTGCACCTCTCTCGTTCTGGAGAGATAGAAGGAGAAGAATATTTCTGTGAATAGCGTGACACGGGAGTATACTTGGATTACTGTTGGGTTTTCGGTGTGGAGGTTTATTGTAGTGTAACCCTTAAACTAGATGTCATATACTTAAACGAAGGGAGTATCGAGTCGGTCATTTCTTAGACGGATGTTACGTCCTCTGGACCAAGTTAAGGACCCAGCCCTTCTAGAGGACCTCTTCCTTTACCGTTGGGAGAGGTCATAAGAACGGACTTTTTAGGGTACCTGTCTCCTCGGACCGTCCGATGTCAGGTACCCCAGCGTTCTCAGCCTGTGCTGAATCGCCGATTTGGTGGTTGGTATGCTTAAACGTCCCCGCCCTCCCTTGTATGTTTGTAAATCGAGTATTATCGACCGAAAACTATCCTGGAACCCCATTAATTGAAATCGAGTCTTATCCATCAACTGGATGAAGACGTCCAATCTTTTACTAAAGGTGGTATCTACTACTAACCCAACGAAGTCAGTCCTGACTGGGAGATATTAATTCCTTCTTTCGTTACTTTTGACCTTTATCAACAAACGTTTTACAACTGTGAAGTTTCCCTTCATATCTGTTATTAGTTGTGACAGTGAGAAGGACGTGACTTAGGTGTCAGGGAGGGTTTAGGGCAGAGAAAGAAAAGAGGGATGAAAGAGATGGTCGTGTATAATCCCGTTTGTATAATCCTTACGTCACACACAAACACAATATGTGTGTGAACAGAACATGAAAGAAATGTAGTGTACCCAAATTATAAAGTGAACCTCTACATCAATAAAGTGACACAACCGGAGACAATGAAGTACCCGTCACCGACTCTGTTTTCTTTTTCAGGAATGGAAACAGAGTACTGGAAGTCTCATTTCCTTAGTACATAGTCCACCACTGCAGTGTCTTCGGGGATTTCTTACACTCTCCCGTCATTCCTCATTCAACTCCACCTTTTTTCGTTCTGTTCTACGGGGATGGACGGTCAAAACGTTTCTTGTTCGAAGCAATACTATTTCAGTCAAGGGCATTCGTTAGATGTACCTCATTCGTCAATCAGGCTCCAGGGAGTCCAACGAGTGATGAATATGGGATGGAGTCTAAAGGGAGCCCACCTCTACATGAACCTCGGGTCTCAGTAGCAGGTCCCAACCCTCTTGTGTTGACACGGAGAGGACGGACAACCGGAGGAAAAGGGGTGGAGGTACGTTCCCCCACTTTAATTTAACTTTAATTGTGGTTCCTGGGGTGTTTCCCATTTCTTTGACGCTGTCCCGGAACGTCCGTCTCCGGTGCCGATCTCCTTCGCCCTCCAGTAAAGTCCAAGAAATCTGTAAATCCTCTTGAAGTCTCCTACTTCAGCGAAAATAGAGGGATCAGGAGAAGAGGGGACACACGACACATCCGACGGACAGTGTGGAGGACCGAGGTCCGTCGTCGAGGCGTGGCGTAGGGCTCACGTGCTACACGTGCCTTGTCACGCCACTTCTTTCTCGTTCGACGGACCCGGGGAGCGGGCGGGTCTGGTCGCTGCTCCGAGCACGACCAAGACGACCAAAATGTGGTGAAGGTCCGTCGTCGTACACTGTCTCGGTGTTGGAGGCCCGTGAGACAGTCGATAGACGTCAAGGAGGAAAAGGACAGGGACTGGACTATTTGTTACTGGCAACTTCGTAGCGTGATAGATGTCTAAGACTTGGTGTGAGCCAAAACCAATTCTCTTTTTAAGATGCAAGTGGTTTTGTCACCAGTCTTACGAAATGACATACTCGTCCTTGAAATGAAAGAGACTATGTCCGATGTTTTAGATAATCGGTCGTAAGGACAAAAGACATACAAATATCAACTGTCGTTTTAGCTACGATGGGTTCTTTATCTGTTCCTTGAAGAACCATTTCCCTCCTTTATTGGTTCGTCGACTTTCGCCTCTGAGTCCTTCATCGAATCAAGACACAAGTTAAGGAGGAGAGTAAAGATTTTGAAGGGAGCAGAGACTTTCTTCTTGTCCTTATCGTTTTAGTTGGTTCACACTTGAGACAAAGGGTGGACAGGATTCTTACGACCACAGGGGACGGGGTGGGAACGGTGGGAACGGTGTCCGTCTTAAGAATTATCATTTAATCTCGTTTGCATCTTTAGATGATCATGTTCGTCCACTTCCGTACGGACATGACAGTGAAGGGTTTCCGTCCTTCTCAAGAGAAAGCAGATTTACCGTCTATGGTTAGGAAGGTCGAAAGAGAAGACATTCAATTACAGATTTCTGCCGTAAAGTTTAGTCACCGCCCTTTCTGCCTAATAGGCTATGAATAATAACTCCGTTGGTATGTCGGTGTACCCTTTTTTTATCTTATTTTGAGTATACTTCGTTTCTAAATTTATATGCATCCTTTTATATTTTCATGATCCTTTTTACCAAATTTAAAAAATTACTAAAAAATTTTTATCAAAACCCTCACTCCGACATAATGTATTTTGGTTCTTCGGTATTTTCCAAGTCGATATGTTTTGACCATCTAACTTCATATATTTTATTTTAAAAATTTTCAGTACTCTTTTTACTGACCTCTGCTTCTGTTTCTTGTTTACGGTTTGACCCCCTTTCACGGACGTTAAGAACAGTGTTCTCCCATTAAGGGGGTCCATTTTTCTTGAGAATTGAAAAAAAATTTTAACTCCATCATAACTAAATGTTATAATATACAAAGTCCACAGGTTGTCTCACTAAGTGTTGAAAATTTTCATTATAAGGTAAATATGAAAATATTTTATAACCGATATAAGGGACACGACACGTTATGTAGGAACATTGTAAGTAAAATGTGTGTCATTAAACATGGAGAATTGGATGTGGGGATGGAACGGAGAGGGGGAAGGGAGTAAGGTGACCATTGGGAACAAACAAGAGAAGTAGACACGTACACACACACGATTCAACGAAGTCATCACAGGTCGAGAAACGTCGGGATACCTGACGTCGGACGGTTCGAGGAGACAGGTACCCTAAGAGGTCCGTTCTTATGACGTCACCCAACGGTACGGGAGGAGGTTCCCTTGAAGGGGTGGGTCCTTAGTTTGGACGTAGAGGGCACAGAGGACGTAACCGTCCGTTCAAGAAATGGTGATCGTGGTGGACCCTTCGGGAAATTAGACATTCAGACAAAGTTTTTCTTGTGGATTTTAATTATTCGTCTCATTGTTTTGGGTTATCTTTTTTTTTTGTCTTTTTTTCCTATGTTCGTCTCTCGAGTGTTTTTTTCCTATGTGTTTATTGAGTGTTTATGTATTTTTCTACGAGTTGGAGTTAGTATTATTTTTCTTCCCTTTAAATTTGGTGGGACTATCTAAAAAAAGGGGGATAGTCTAACTGTTTTTGTTTTCAAACCACTGTATAAAACATCCGGCTCGACACGTATATGAAGTAAGACACACATATAGAATGGGTAACGATCACTCACATTTAATCATGATAGAGTTGTCCAGAAGGGACCACCGAGTCTACGACTTCTTAGACGGACGTTACGTTCTCTGACCCTAAGCTAGGGACCCAACCCTTCTAGGGGAGTTCCTCCTTTACCTTTGGGTAAGGTCATAAGAACGGACCTCTTAAGATCACTGTCACTTCGGACCGTCCGACTCGTTCATTGTGAAAGTCAAATTACCGAAGGCCGAAGGTTTATCCGTATTGGAAACTGGTTGTTAAGATGAACGTCCTTAACCAGGATGTCTACATATGTGTTTTCCTTCATATAAGTTTCATTAAGTGTTGTTACAAAATACACATATTCCTAATGTACCTTGACATTTTCTCTTATTCCTTCGAGAGATACGTGACCCTACCTTGGTCGAAGTTGTATAAAACAATGTACTTCTTTTTGTTTCTCACATACACACACAAATTCATCAGATTCTTGAAAAATGATGAAATTCTTAAAAGTCTTTCATATGGTTTTTTTGAGTATTGTAACCACAAGAGATCCCTTCCTTTAACCTACCGACCCCCTGTCTTCCCCGTCCCTCTGAAAAATGACCTATATAAAAACATGGAACACTTAAACTTTGGTACATTTATATAGTGACAGGAGTTTTATTTTATAATATTATTTCTTATTTATATCCTTAAGGGACCGTAAGGTCACCAATCCTGAGACACGAAGGCGACATCCCCGGGTCCAAGTTAGGGACCACTCCCTTGATCCTAGGGTGTTCGACGCACCCTACCGATTTTCTTAAATTTTTTTTTTTTTTTTTTTTTNTCTTATTCCTTCGAGAGATACGTGACCCTACCTTGGTCGAAGTTGTATAAAACAATGTACTTCTTTTTGTTTCTCACATACACACACAAATTCATCAGATTCTTGAAAAATGATGAAATTCTTAAAAGTCTTTCATATGGTTTTTTTGAGTATTGTAACCACAAGAGATCCCTTCCTTTAACCTACCGACCCCCTGTCTTCCCCGTCCCTCTGAAAAATGACCTATATAAAAACATGGAACACTTAAACTTTGGTACATTTATATAGTGACAGGAGTTTTATTTTATAATATTATTTCTTATTTATATCCTTAAGGGACCGTAAGGTCACCAATCCTGAGACACGAAGACGGCATCCCCGGGTCCAAGTTAGGGACCACTCCCTTGATCCTAGGGTGTTCGACGCACCCTACCGATTTTCTTAATTTTTTTTTTTTCTTTTTTTTGTCTGTTGTTGGATACTCGAACTCACTTGAAGTTTTTACTACTCCTCCTACCATTGAAATACGAAACTCTTAAAGTAGAATTAACCCTTTTTTTTTTTTTTTCTCGTCCTAGGGCTGTTTCTCTATTTCTGTTTCGGACCAGAAGAAAATCGCCCGGAGATAGAACCCCGTACCATGATAGGGTACACGACATTTACAAATTGTTTACGGAGGGATCCTTTTTTGTTTTGTGACTAAACATCGGAAACAGCTAAAGGCACAATATTTATAAGGGTTGTGACTTATTTTTTAACCCTGTTCTGTGTGTGTCACACGAGATCACTCGGTCGTGGTAGGTCGGAGTAATACGTTGGTCGTAGAGAGGTCAATAACTTTGGTCATGGAGCTCTTTATAGAAACTAAGGGTTTACGAGAGACAGGGGTGAGGAATGACGGGTAACACGGGAGTTATCGGTGAGGTGAAGAGGGACTAACTCATCTTGCGAGGATCAAACCCTTACCTAGGCTAAGGGTCGTGCACACAGGACTAGCAAATTGGGTTGTGTGGCATCAGGGGACAACGACACGTCTCTTTCTAAATAGGGAACCCTACCGGTCTACCCGGGACTCGTAAGACCTCGAGGTCAATTCCGGTTACTCTACATTTCCTCTAAGTGACCTTCGTAGAGTTTTCAAAGGGTGAAAAGTTTCAGTTACCGTCCTTCTCTAACAAAGAGAAAGAGTATGTCTACTCCGATCTCGTCGACACGGTAGACTAGTTCGTCGGACTCAAACCTCTCCTCCCAGTTTCGGTCTCAGATTCGTGGGGTGGGATGAAGACCAAAAGGACCCGACTTTTGGTTATGTAAGTGATAAATGCGGGAAGAGTCGAAGAAGGTAGCTTACTTAGAATTCGTTGTGTAAAAATTGGGAGAACCCACCCAAACAAAAGACATAGTTACACCGATCCGATGTCGTGGGTCAATAAATTAGTTTATGGTTAGACCCACAACGACACTACCATGAGACATCTATTGTAATTATAGATAAAGTAACCGACATTTACTTCTAATAGAAGTGTGAGACGACGTACCGAAACAGGTCAGTCGACTTGCCAGAGGGACTCCTTCTTCTTTGAGCGGACACTTCTCGTTGTAGCTGAGAATGGGTTCTAAAAGGTCGGACGGGAAGGACTGCCGGACGCGATGTCTAGAGTCTGGACGGCTCGGTCGGGGTGTTAGTGTATTCGGTTGAGGAACACTATTTATGGAGGGAGAGGGTGTATATACACACACACACACACACACATAGACAAAAAAAAGAGGATGTCTTGAAACTTTCTGAAACTTTTTGAAACTTTGGACAAAAGGGAAATGTCACGAATAGAGTTAAGTCCCAATACATGAAACGTAAATAAACATATAAACAGTGAAAAGGATCAATCAGACATCGGAAATACATATGCACACTGATTAGCCATCTTATCGACCAGTTTTCAATATGTGTAAACCTTCTACTTTTTATAACAATTTAATCGAAGGGACCTTCCTAGATGTGAGAATGATCTGATATCCGAAATACAAGAACAGAAGGATACACAAGAGTCGTGTATCATGGACAAGTTATTTATACCTGTCTACCTTAAAATTCTCCTCTTGGTACTTAATTCCGTCTTTCAGGACTTCCATACGATCCGACACCTCAAGGTTAGTATTGTATAGGTAAACCGACAGGTTTAAGTTACGGAAAGTAATTACTAAAAAAATTTGAGTCTAATGTGTGGTTTGTTTTAAAGAGATTATCAAAGTCGAGGAGACACCGGACAGATATTCCTTAGAAGAGACCAGTCCGAGTGGACCGGTCAGTCGCGAGGGGTTTGATTGAAAGGTGAGTTTGGAGACATAATAATTAGTAAGACCCCCAGTCAGCCTAGTCTTGTCAGACTACGTCTTCTTGCTCCTTTCTCTTAAGTATAAAAACTGATTGGATGTTGAGGTTAATTCCCCTCTTTTCTTTTTATCTCGCACTCCTCTTTAACAGGTTCTCGACCCTTTAGCGATTTCGTGGGTGTAGACATCCCCCCACCCTGGGAACACTTGGAACGGAAGAGTCGATGCGACTAGATTATGGTTGGAGACAAATCCTTCGGTCTCGTTCGTGAACAGGTCGAACAAGGATTTTTCTGAATTCCGTTCACCTGGAACTACCACTAAGAGGAACTAATTGCTGTTTGGATTTCACCATTTTCCTCCTCTAAACAGGTCCTAGTGTGTTGAAAATGTATCTGTAAGTCTCTTGTTCGCAATCGAAGGAGACTCACGTTTCGAAAACGGTTTCTTGGTCTGACTTTATTTGACGTAGACTAGACCCGTCCTTCTCATAGACTAGACCCGTCCTACAACTCAAGTCTTCCGAACTCCTGTCAGAATCTAATCCTGATCTCAAGATACTAGATATTAAGTTTACAATACGAAAAAATTAAAGGAATAAAGTCAGCGAACTCAAGAGAATCTAAAAAATAAATATTATATCTCATACGTTTTACATTTTTTCTTTTTTTAATCTACAATAGAAAGTAAACAAAAATTAACTATGTATTAGCTGTATATTACGATACAATCAAAGTTCATATGTTGTAATATTAAGTTATAAACATAGATTTTTTCCTTTTGAAACTCCTGAAAGGATCGTCAGGTCACCAATTCTGACGTGCCCCGTGCCCAAGGTAGGGACCAGTCCCTTGATTCTAAGACGCACGGAGTCTGGTACCGGTTTTTTTCAGCCCCCGCCCCCCTGGAAAACTAAGATCGGTATTGTACCATCAAAAGTAATTGGTTTCACTTTTAACGATTTTCGACCTGTTTTATAAATTGTGTGGTAAACTTCCTTACACCCCTCACTGGTTGTGTCTACTAGGGATTCTCTTGCACCCGTGTAGTTATACTGGAGGTATAAGTGGGACCGAGTTAAGTGTCCCGTTCCTTGTCTCATCGTCCGACGATGAAATAATCAGACAACGTGTTTCTTCGGTCTAACCTCAAACTTCAACGGTTTCACTGACCCTGAACCCACCATTTTAGGGTCTCTCTTCCTTTAAAGTCTCTTCACTTGGGTTTCCGTTAGAGGGGAACTCGACAGACTGTCGAGGATTCGACTCGTTTGTGTCGTCTCTGACGTTCTTTCGATTATCTTTCGTCGTTGACCCTCCAGTTACGTAACACGTTTCAAGAACGTCGTCACGCCACAATCACTCCACCCTCATATTCCACGTGACTTCACTTTCTCGTTGTGAGTTTGAAGGCTAACTCCAGAGTCTTTCTGGAGTAGGACCATGACTTCGGTTTTGGTTTTCTCTGGTTTCGATTATTTAGTTGGGAACTGTATAATTCCACTAAACAGACATGATTGACGGAGGGAAAATCTTCCTTACATTTTATTATGCCTCGGAGATTTTCACTTATTGGTTATACGATTTTATCCTCCTTTTTACCTTATTATTTTTCGTAAACTAAAGAGGGGAGTTTTTTTCTCTTCCTCTTTATTTCATTATTTTTTGTTTAACTTTGTTCTTTCATGTATATTTGTAAAGTTACTAATGTAATTTACAATTATCTAATAATGAGGTTAATTTTCTTTTTTAACGAAAACCTATTTTTTAGTTTTAGAGATACGATAATTACTCTGTTAATATTCCTGTCTTGTAATTTTTTTCTTCTTGACTTTTTTGATACAGTACATTTGTGATTGGTTTTCTTTTAATCACATCGATATAATTATAGTCTGTTATGTCTAAAATCCCCTTCTTTATAAAGATCTTTAATTCTCTCTGTAAAGTATTACTGTTTTCACAGTTAATTACTAGTTTAATTTATCAACGTTCAAACATTATGTGATTTCTTACATATTCATTAAATATTTTTTTATATCGTTTTAAAGTAATATATAATTCGTTTCGACTGTCTTGATTTTCTTCTTTACCTATTTAGGTGTTAGTAATAACCTCTAAAATCGTGAAGAAAGTAATCGACTATCTTGTTCATTAGTTTTTTCTATGTTTTTTTTCCCCTTTCTGAACTTATTGTGTTCATTAGTTTAATTGGATTAACTGTATGTATCTTATATTGTTACTTGTTACTGGAATATGACAACAAAAGTTTTCATATACTTGTAAACAGGTTTACCCGGTACACAATCCGGTATTTCACTTTCACTTTTAGCGAGTCAGTACAGACTGAGAAACACTGGGGTACCTGGTATGTCAGGTACCTTAAGAGGTCCGGTATCATGACCTCACCTATCGGATAGGGAAGAGGTCGTCTAGAAGGACTGGGCCCTTATCTTGGCCCCAGGGGACGTAACGTCCGTCCAAGAAATGGTCGACTCGATACTCCCTTCGGGTCCGGTATTTCGTTCAGAGTTTTTAAAAGTTTCCTGACTTTAGTATGTTTGGTACAAGAGGTCGATGTTTCCTTAGTTTGATCTTTGGTTATTGTCCTTCTTTTGATCTTTTAGAGGTTTACGAACCTTTCATTCGTTATGTAAAAATTTGTCTAACATTCAGATTCTTTTTTAACGTTACTTTAATCTTTTATAAAATTCTATTTACTATTACTTTTATACTGTATAATTTTGTAAACACTACGTTCCACTTTCCACTTCAGCGAGTCGGCACAGGCTGAGAAACGCTGGGACACCTGACATCGGATGGTCCGAGGAGGCAGGTACCCTAAGAGGTCCGTTCTTATGACCTCACCCAAACGGTAAAGGAAGAGGTCCCCTAGAAAGGGCTGGGTCCCTAGCTTGGGTCCAGGGGACGTAACCTCCGTCTGTGAAATTGGAGACTCGGTGGTCCCTTCGGGCTACGTTCCGAATGTCCCTTTAATTTACATATATAAACTCTTCTGACTTTTAGGTGTACTAGATTCGAAGGTAGAATTCCTCGATGTTTTTCTTGTCGTTTAATTTGGGTTTCCTTTACCTTCCGATGTTATTTCTATTTACATCTTTAGAAACGTTATCTTTTATGTATACGTTATTTCTTTGAGATGGTTAAGATTTTACCTGAGCTCCACGGATAGAAACAAAGAATCAATTCCAAACAAAACCAAGAAAAGGTTAGACAAATGGAAAATAAAGGAAAAGAATAGACTAACGTGATCGATCCGGAAAGTCATACAACAACTTATCGTCACCACTGTCTCCTGAAGAACGGAAAAAGGTTGGAAATTTCCATTCATATATCAAAGAGTGTTAATTCACCTTACAATAAATAAATAAATAAATAGGTACTTCGATCGTCCTAGAATCAAGGGACTTGTCCCGAACTTAAGTTCAGGGTCTTCTTTTTCGCGACTTAGGATTGGCGACCTGGTGGTCCCCTAAGGGTTCACCTACAATAAACATCCAAAAAAACATCTAAAAATTTTTAGTTCAACTCCTTCAAGGAGAGATAAGGATTAAACGACTCTTAAAAGTAGAACTTACTCACAACCTAAAACAATTTACGAAAAAAGACGTAGTCAACTATACTAGTAGACTAAAAAGAAGAAATCGGACAACTACACCACCTAATGCAACTGACTAGAAAATTTATAGTTTAGTCGGAACGTATAGACCTTATTTATGTTAAGTCAAGACCATGTATGGAGAAAAATATGTAACAATCTAGACTAGACGATTATAAAACAACTTCTAAAGATGTAGACATAGGTCCTTTCTATGTCCAGACATCAAAAGAAAAAACAATAAAAAACAGAAAAAAGTCAAAAAACAATAAAAAAGAAAGAAAAAAAGACATCAAAAGAAAGAACTTTATAGAAATAGACCAAACCCATAATGCCATTACGAGCGGAGTATCTCGTTCAATCTTTCGTTTCTAATGAAAGATTTTCAAAGGAACACTATACCACTACTAACACGTTGTGATATTTATATAAATTATAGTGACTTGAAATGTGAGTTCTTATTAATTCTATCGTTCAAAATACAATACAAATAAAATGGTGTTATTTTCCTTTTTATAAAAAACTCAGAAGAACTCGCAAGTAACATGAATCTTCACCAGATACACTCTAGACCTCTCGGAATCAACTTCCTAGGTCTTTTGAGATCATCTTTTCCTCGTCCTTCGGTCCTTTCTACGACCTTGGTTCCTAATATCCCTCGTTGAAACCAACGACTTCCAATTTATGTGTCAAGTCAAGTCAAGTCAACAAGTCAGCACAGACTGAGAAACGCTGAGGTACCTGGTGTCGTGCGGTCCGGAGGGACAGGTAGTGGTTGAGGGTCTCAAATGAGTCTGAGTAAAGGTAACTCAACCACTACGGTAGGTTGGTAGAGTAGGAGACAGCAGGGGAAGAGGAGGACGGGAGTTAGAAAGGGTCGTAGTCCCAGAAAAGTTTACTAAGTCAAGAAACGTAGTCCACCGGTTTAATAACCTCAAAGTCGAAGTTGTAGTCAGGAAGGTTACTTGTGAGTCCTGACTAGAGGGAATCCTACCTGACCAACCTAGAGGAACGTCATTACTTATAATTTAAGTGTTACCTTCTATTATATAACCGGTTTTTTGTGGAGTGTCTACCACTTACTACATCTTAACCTCTTTTCCCACAGGTACTCAGGAACAGAAGAAGATTTGATTCACATGAGAGGGAAAGTGAGTAGATTGTGTATCTTCCGGTTCCTAACCCCACTGCCCATACACTTTGTGACGGTGTTGATGTACTTTTCTGTCGTAAAATGTAAGTCCCCATCCTTTATGTGGTGTAATTTTAGAATAATTCAAGGATATTAAATTTCTGTGCAATAAGATAGGTTCCAACTGTTTCGTATGAAATCATTACACCTCTGTCTCTAACGATTAGTTCAATTACCACATCCTTTTTAACACAACCTTCATCTTTACCTCCTTCCTTACTAAACCTGAATAAATTTTTCTTGTTTGCGAAGTTCGAACAATTGTTAATACCATTTCGGAGTAATTCAACTTGAAGTGGTCAGACCGTAAACACGGTTTTGAGTCACGATCATGACTTAAAATGAAAGTGATTTATGTTAGAAAGAACATTTTTCTTACACAATTTCCGAAAGGAGGAGACTAAGGAGTTTTGTGGTACTTTATGTTTCATCAATACCAAAGTGTCTAACAAGAATAAAATGTTTTATAGGAGACGAAACTGTGGTAGTCAATATTAAGTGGTACTTTTGTGATAAAAATTATATGTTTGAAAATTTCCGGGTAAGATTAAAGACTTTACCATTGACACTTTTTACAGGTAGAATCTTAATTTAAGATTCGGGCAATGAAGAAAGAGTGGAAAGCTAAGGATGTCAGGTTGACGGACGACCCGTGCTGACGGAGGTAAACTCGTGGGGACTTTAAAGTAGGAAATTCGGTAGTCAGAGGAGTCGGTTTAGACAGGACAAAGATAATAGGTAAAGATAAAGGTAATAGTTTTAGAACAAGTTCGGTCTTTGGAACTGAGCGGAAGAGAGAGTAGGAGGCGTAGGTAGGTCAGTGGCCCTAGAGATAAGTTACGTGGAGGACCTGTGTAAAACTGGGGTAGGTGAAGGATTATAGGGACAGTGGATAAGGTAAGTCGGGGAGAGAGGACCTGCTGATGTTGTTAGAGGGTAACTAAAGGGGAAGAGGAGTAACGTCGACTTTGTCAGAATTTTTGGGACGTGAAGTTTAGAAAAGTTGTCAACGGGTTCCGGGAATCTTGTTTTATAGTTTCGGAATAAAACCGTGGGCTCCGGGAGACAATATCTTTGACCAAACAAGAAGTAGTAGTGGAGTGAAGTAAACGGAGAGACGAGAGTTTTGAGGTCGACATGACTGAAGGAAATCAAGGAGTTCGTAAGTCCCTTCCCACACGGACCGACGACTACCGGGAGTGAAGGGGAAACAAATCGGAGACACGTACACCGGAGTCGATTTGACGGGGAAGGAACTCCTCCGAGAGGGACTGGGGTTAATCTTGTCCAGGAGACAGGACAAGAGGGCATGGTGTCACAAGGAAACGAAAGTGTCGTGTATAGGACGAGTATTAATCAGTAAGTTCAGGTAGAAGGGAGGATCTTTCGTTCGATGTGAGGAGGTGATTCGAATTACGAACCGTGTGTCATTACAATTTTACAATCGACGAGTCAGTATAGACTGAGAAACGTTGGGGTATCTGACATCGGGTGGGTGGTCCTAGAGACAGGTACCTTAAGAGGTCCGTTCTTATGACCTCACCCTGTGATAAGGGAAGAGGTCCCCTAGAAGGACTGGGTCCCTACTTTGGACCCAGAGGACGTAATATCCGTCTAAGAAATAGTAGATTCGGTGATCCCTTCATCATTCGAGAGGAATTTTAAAACTATTTATATAATTTAAGGTAAGTTAATATAATTCATAACATAAAATGTACAATATAAAATAATGATAATTATAAAATTCATTTAATTTATATAATCTCTTATTACAGTAATTTCTTTCCATAATTTCTTATTTGTAAGTGTATATACGACGAATTGTTATACCTGAGACCCTAGGCAGACGACCCAAGCATGGGGTTGAAGGGGTGAATGATCGTTCCTCTGTTTAATATAATTGAAAACGTAGAAAGATTCACCTATGTCGTTACGATAGACGAAGAGTATTGAACCCAGTCAATACCCCTGATTTATTTAATCATACACATTTAGTGAATCCTGTAACAGACCGTGTATCATTCGTGAGTTGTTTATAATCAATAATAATAATAGAGAAAACAGACAGGGTCGTTAGGATCCTTTTTAATATCAGTCATTTAATTCCATATATGTGTCATTCAGAGGTCTCAAACTCCTACACGACTCCTTTTGTAGTAACAGAACTTCGCCTTGATAGTTTTCAGTTGTATTTTTTTGTATTTAAGTCGGGAGTTGAACTCATCAGGAAGGAGGTCGACGATGTCTATTTCGAAACCCTTGGTAGGTTTACTTAGTTCCCTCGTAGAAGTCCAGGTGTAATTTACTCTATACTTGTAATCCTCGTGAATCTTTTAACATTTCGTACTATATTTACAAACACCGACATTACTGACAATAATCATCATCTCATTAAGAGAATGGGTTAGTTATCATGTATATCATTAGACTGACAGACTTCGTTGTGTTAACGAACATTAGTGTTCCTGGATAATCAGCTCGTCTCCTTAACTTCACCCTTCTTTCTTTATCCACCATATACAGGTCGCGTTAGGTTAATTCTCTCTACGAACACACACTGTTCCCTTCATTTTGAGTACCTTGTTTAAAGAGGTCTATGAAACGTTTATAAAACCAAGATTAACAGGTACGAGTAGTTCGCTTATAAAACGGAAACTAGTCAAAACGTCCTTGGTCCTTTTTCTTATTTGGTCTATAATTAATGAGATTCTTTATTTACATAAGTAAAAAAGAGTCGGTAGTGTATGAATGACTCGATGATCACATCCCGTCCGGGGTATGTCACCACAATCACCATCCGTCAAGGACGGAAGAACAATGTCACGTCTCTCCTTCAATGTCCTTCCTTTTGTGTAGTTGTTTTTGTATTGACGTAGAACACGGTTCACGATAGAATCTGACCTATTAATTCCGAATTAAGGCTGTGAAATTCACCTGGATCCCTAATTGGTCTGTTACCTTTCTCCCATTCGACAGTCCGGTTTCCATCATTTCTCGAACCAACTCTCATTCGATAGTCCGGTTTCCATCATTTCTCGAACCACACAAGCCCTGAGACTTTCTGGTTATGTCTAACCTTCACAGTTCCTTTTCTTCCCCGTACTCAGACCTCTCCATCCGTCCTCGGTCTAGTGTTCCCTGGAGTCTCCGGTGAGTCCCCGTCGAACCTAAACTCATGTTTTATGCTTCTATTACAATCTGTACCACTGTAAACAGGAAAGTTTACTGGGAAAACCAACGACACATTTCTTACCTAACCTCACCCGTACTTTCACCTTTGCCTCCCTGGTCCATCCTCTTTACACGTTGGTGAGTCAGTTCTCCGTCATGAGTGTACCTATTCTTATAACCGTCGTCTGTCTTTCCCTGTCTTCATGTTATATAAATCCTCTGTCCCAATGCTCCCGAACCTCTATCTCACCTATATCCCCTCCTTCGATTTCTTAAGACCGAACTCATTAACCCAACTACTCAATATCACACAATCAGTGAGTCAGTACAGGTTGAGAAACACTGGGGTACCTGACATCCGATGGTCCGAAGGGACAGGTACCTCAAGAGGTCCGTTCCTATGACCTCACCCAACGGTAAGAGAAGAGGTCCCCTAGAAGGGTTGGGTCCCTAGCTTGTGTCCAGAGGGCGTAACGTCCGTCTAAGAAATGGTAGACTTGGTGTTCCCTTCGAACTTCTCAACGGTAGGTGAGTGATTTTACTCGTTTCTAATCTACACCGAGACCCAGTCTTGTATCTACAATCCCTCACTTCTTCTCAAACCAAACTCATACAATTCAAACTTTTCCTGCACTTTAAAGGGTCCCCTTCATTCACAGCTCACTGGTAAAACTATATACCATTTCCTCAGAATCATCTCTCTGGGTCAAAAGACCTATAAACTCCCAATCACCACATATTTTTCGTAGATTTTGGAACCCTAATCTCTCCAGTGGATCCCTTTTTTGCATCTGTTCTGTTCGGTGTTCTTAGAGGTTTCAGTCTAAGAATGTTAGACAATTGAGACCCATCCAATTATTCTAGTCGAAAGACTTGGGTTTCTTGAACTATTAGTAGAGACGTAGGTGTCACTGGGGTCATTCCCTCGATCGGTTTTGTTCGTCGTCTGGTAAGGTAGGAGAAGATTTTATGTTGTCCATAATAATAGGGGCAAAATGTTTCCCGTGTCACTCCGATATACTTAAATTCACTAGACCAATTTTGACGTCTTAGTCATTCAATGTCTATCCTAATTTCAACTTAAGTCCAGTAATAGTAACGTCAAGTCTGAAAGGACCACCGAGTCTGTCATTGCGAAGACAGATGTTACGCCCTCTGGACCCAAGTTAGGGACCCAACCCTTCTAAGGGACTTCTTCCTTTACCTTTGGGTGAGGTCATGAGAACGGATCTTTTAGGGTACCTACCTCCTCGGACCACGTCCGATGACAGGTACACCAGTGTCAGTCTGTGCTGACTCGCTGAAGTGAAAGTGAAAGTCTTGAGAAAGGTAGGAAGTTTTTCGAAAGGGACGTTAATTAATAGGCTTCGAACACTTCTTTGTGTTTTCAAACAATACGACCACCCTTCTAGAATCTTGTTTCTTCCGATAATCCGTTTCAATTTAAGATTTGGACACCCTTCTTCTCTAGTGGTACTTGAGTCCCTCAATTACTTCTCAGATCACACCTGACACTTCCAATTCCTCCTTAACCCTACTCCCTTTCATTTTCAGCGAGTCAGTACAGGTTGAGAAACACTGGGGGTATCTGATATGTCAGGTACCTTAAGAGGTCCGGTCTTATGATCTCACCCATCGGAAAGGGAAGAGGTCCCCTAGAAGGGTTGGGTCCCTAGTTTGGGTCCAGAGGGCGTAATGTCCGTCTAAGAAATGGTCGACTCGGTGTTCCCTTCGCGTCCTACTTCCTTTCTCTCCCCCTTTGAGAGTCTGAATTCCCGTACTACTTGGTTCTACGCCTCGTGTGGTCCCATGTCTTTTCTTGACCACCGTTTGCCCGAAGGCAAAGTGTACAGTTGAGCTTATCTGACCACCACCGAGTCACGTCCCCCTAATCGTTCTAGACAGTTCCCGTCCTCCACTCCTTCACCCCCGTCCCGGGGGGGCCATGGGGAGAGTCTGAGTTCCTAGACACACACTGACTTTTGTTTGTATGAACCTATTCACTTCATTCCAGTCTAATAAAGACGGACCTTTCGGTCCGACTTTTACAACTTGAATCGAATCATCAAGGTTATCCTCGGAAATCTTTAAAAACTTATCCGTTCTTTATGGTCCTTTAGAAATCCTTTGCGTACACAACAACCACCACCACACAATGTGTTCTGACTTTCCTGACTTGAGGGTCTCCTTTTCATTCTTCGACAATCGGATTCCATTTGGTCACCGAAAAGTTTGAAAGGAAACGTCCTTTAGGGAAGATCTATACTTTAGAATACACTTTAAGGTTGTATATTTCGTTTTTTATTTTTATTTATTTTATTTTTACTTTTTCACCAAGAAAATAATCCTCTTATAAAATACTGAAACTTGTGTACAAATATTATTAGAGTTTCGTTTCTATTTCCTTCCACTAATTTATTTGGACTTTTAAAATTGAGACCTCACTAACTTCTCTCAATATAGAATATAATCCAAATCGTGAGTCGACAGGTTAAGTAAAGACTTAAAATCAAACCAAAATACATCGTTCTTTTAGGAGTATGTCACTAAGTGTCTCTATTTATGAATGTATACCATTAAAAATAAACAAAACATAAAATGTCAACCGGTCGTTAGTGTTCACAATCAGTGAGTCAGTATAGATTGAGAAACGGTTAGATGACTGACGTCGGGGTGGTCCGGGGAGACAGGTACTTTAAGAGGTCCGTTCTTATGACCTCACCCAACGGTAAAGGAGGAGGTCCCCTATAAGGGGTGGGTCGCTAGCTTGGTCCCGGAGGACGTAACGTCCGTCTAAGAAATCAAAGACTCGGTAGTCTCTGCGGGTAGTGTTTGGTAGTGTTCCGTGAGAAGTTAATTTGATTAGGTCTTTCCTCACCGCCTTTAAAAAAAGAAGGAATTGCTTTTATACTTACCGGTCTTCGGAGGTAGCCCTTATACTCACGCGTCTGTGGACATCACACTCTAAAGGTACGACCCGGTACCACATCCGGCAGACGATTTCGCGTCAGTGATGACACACACTTCTCGTTCGCGTCCTTTCTACTCGTTCGGATCCGTTCTACGAGACCTCAGGTCGGTCTGCGAATTAGAACACGTCACGCGGACGCGGCCCGGGACCGATGTGAACGTCAAAATGCGTTTGTCTACACGGGTGAGGGATCACCTTTTTCTCGTCACATGTCAAAGTCGAAAGGGTTGTAGTTTTTGCAATCCAAAACGTAGACACAAGCTTAGACGACCGTAGTGTTAAGAAATAAAATGAACTTGACAGGGGTTCTTCTCTTTGATTCCGTTCGTTCCCCTCTTCTCCTCTTCCAAGGCCCAGACTCTAAAGAAAGGTCGACATCTTCTCGAAAACATTAAATAAATCATTATCCGAACCTAATTCGGGGTTCCTAATTGTATCTAGTAAGTGTTTGGTTCACTCGTTTAAAGTAAAACATTGTGTATAACGTATAATATACGGATTACCAACTTCCTTACAACATAAATTGTCTTCAAAAAATTTCACGATTATAAAGGGAAGGAATCCAATTTCTTCCGACCACACCTAGTAAATATAAGGTCTTTAAAGTCCTGGGATTCCTCGTTTCTCTGACACTCCTTATTCCAAAGTGAATTGTATAAATCCCGGAGAGAAAATTATAACAGTCTACAAATAAACCACCCAACAAAAAAAAAATTACAGAACCTGTCCTTTCTTTGGAATCCTCATCTTGTTTTGATAAATGTGACTGATCCTATAGTTTAACTATGAGGTAAAAAATCAATGTTTTAATTTTTAAATCAAAAGGAACTCAAATTTAATCACTAGAACAATACGTTTAAATCTAATGAGAGAGTGAAAAGAAATTAATTATAAGCCAAACGAGTACGATTCTTTGATTCAATCCAATTTATTAGTCATGTTCGAACCTATTAATTTAGGGGAATTTGTAAAATTTGACGTAAATATTTAAATTATCTCGGTTAAAAATAATATTTGTAAAGTTTTTCGGACGTCTCGTTTAAATATTGGAATACTCACGAAGGGGTTTATGAATTTATTGGGAATAATTAACTTACGTAATTTACGTATTTATACCGTTTAATTTAAGAGAATCCGTAGAATGGATGAACCTTTTTTCTTACAATTATGACTTTCCTTACTCCTTTAACCTTTCTCTTCCACCATACTATTTCCGTACGACTACGTTCCGGAATTTTCTACACGGTATTCTTTAACAATGATTCACCCTTAAAGGACCGTCAGGTCACCAAGTCTCAGACACGAAAGTGACTGATCCAGAGTCCAAGCTAGAGACCATCCCCTTGATTCTAGAGTGTTAGACACACCGTACCGGTCTTTTTTTCTTTTTCTTTAACCATAATTTTCCAAACCCTGACTCCAAGGGACTTTAATCCTAGTGTCCTCAGGAGGTTGTATGTGTACGGGTTCGAGGTCGTGTTTGGATGAGTTAGAGTTTATGACGCTTATAAAGCTTTTCCGAGGGACTAAGGACTCCGACGGGTTCAGAGGGGTGCAAAGGTAGAGGGAGTGAGGTCAGGGTATTAGAGTCGGACGAACACTTAGTGTCCAACCTCGGGTCCCTTTTCGTGGAAGTCCTTTACAACTAAACTATAATTATAATAGTGGAACCATCACAGATGGAACATCCGTTGAGGGTACCTCGTTTACGAATCTCTCATGTCGTGACTCCAAACCCTTCTGTGGGTCTAGTTTCCCTGTCTTCCTTCTCTTCGGATTGTTCCAGTACTTTGAATAACAAACGTGAGACGTGTAGTCCAGACCCAAAGATATCGGGAGGAGGAGATGCATCCATACATATATAAATAATAGTTACGGAACCTTATCTTTAACCTACGATTTTAGATATAAACTTAAGACTGTTCCTATATCTGGTTACTGGATTACATACATACCAAAGTACTGTCCCAGGTCCATTTCTCAAAAAGTTTTTTCGTGAGTTTAAAAAACGGAACTTACTGTTTTTATAAGTTACTTAGAAAAGAAAGGGAGGGAGGGAGGAAGGGAAGGAAAAAGGGAAGGAAGGAAGAAGAAAGAAGGGTATTAAGGAAGGAGGTAGGGAGGGAAAGAAAGAAAGTGTCCTCGATGACGTGCGGGTCGTGGCTTACTCCGTGACACCTCCAACACGTTCTTTAAGTACACGGAACCGGAAAGGAGGTCTGACATGTGAAATCGACTTCTCTATTTGGATCGGGTTTATTTTGTTATTCTTTTTGTATTCTGGCGGACGTTACCTTATAATCCATCTTATATTGTTATTCATTATTATTTATTCTCTCCTCCAGAGACGTGTACCAACCTTTTCCGTTAAACCCGAGAATCCTCTACGTTTCTGTAGTCGACTAACAGTGTCTGACTCATCCTACCTACGTGTCGGGCATGGTCCGCGTCTCCGGAGACCTGTGGTCCGGCTTTCCGGGTAATCTCTTTGTGACTTTTAAGACTCCTTCGACTGGTGTAAAAGGTATTTTTATAGTCCTGTGTACCAAGCTGTGTACCAGACTGTTGTCCTTTCTTATAAAGATTAACCCCGACATGGTCTTTTAGATCTTGTATACCAATGAGATAAATACCCGGTTCTTTTTGGATTATGTTCTCTCCCGACTTGAGCGGTTGGGATCCATCTGCTCTGTGTCGGTGTGGTAGCTCTCCGACGATCTGACAAAGGGTAGTAACCTCAAACAAAAAAACCAATTCTAAAGACAATTAGAAAAGTTTCTTTTCCAGTTGCGAACTTGTTCCTTTCTGTTCTCGGTCTTCTCTCTTAAATGTGAGTCTAAAGAATTTAGTGTAAGAAATTAAAAAAGAGTTAACGGAGTTTATTAAAAACATCATCCTACATTTATTACTTACGTCTTTACAAAGAAGGAGGACCCCATTATTTTACGTTGCATTTTAAAGGAAAGAACATTCTTTTTCTCTTGTAGGTATGGACCACATCAAGGTCCGAACACTAGTCTCGGAGGTAAGTATAAAAATTTTATATAAAAGTTAATGGTCCTATCAATATACATTAAAATGGAAAATTCAGGAACTACAGAGAGACAAAAAAAGTGACAAAATCATCGAACGACAGACTTTATTTCATGTCCGGTCTTCGAAGGAATGGGTCAAAACACTAAATTATACCTCTTCCGTTACCGTGGGGTGAGGTCGTGAGAACGGACCTCTTAGGGTACCTGCCTCCTCGGACCACCCGACGTCAGGTACCCCAACGTCTCTCAGTCTGTGCTGATTCGCTGAAGAAAGTGGAAAGTGAAAGTACGTAACCTCTTCCTTTACCGTTGGGTGAGGTCACAAGAAACGGACCTCTTAGGGTCCCTACCGTCTCGGACCACCCGACGGTAGAGACCCCAACGTGTCCCAACCTGTGTTGACTGCGCTGAATCGTGGTCATCGTCGTCATCGTCGTTAATAACCTTTTATTTGTCAAAATTTCCGAAATTGAGTTCAGAACCGTCCAATTTTGTAGAAGGGAAAGTGGAAAGTTGGATAGGACCTCGAGTCTTTAGTGAACGGTTGAGTCAGAGTTACAATAGTTCCTTAACGTGTAAAGAAAGGAAGACAACCTCTTCTGAGAACTCTCAGGGAACCTGACGTTCCTCTAGGTTGGTTAGGTAAGACTTCCTCTAGTCGGGACCCTAAAGAAACCTTCCTTGCTACGATTTCGACTTTGAGGTCATGAAACCGGTGGAGTACGCTTCTCAACTGAGTAACCTTTTCTGAGACCACGACCCTCCCTAACCCCCGTCCTCCTCTTCCCCTGCTGTCTCCTACTCTACCGACCTACCGTAGTGACTGAGGTACCTGCACTCAGATTCACTTGAGGCCCTCAACCACTACCTGTTCCTCCGGACCACACGACACTAAGTACCGCAGCGTTTCTCAACTTATGTTGACTCGGTGACTTGACTTGACTTGACTACCAGTCATTTATGTAACTGGTTCTACTACGCCATTAGTGACGACTTCGTGTTGTTGTTTCGGCGTGTAAACTTGTTGACCGAAGGAGACGAAGATTTTTTTGAGAAATTACGTAGAATTTTCTATACATAAAGGCGACTTTCGTACTTCTGTACAAAAATTACTCTAAAGGACCTATGATCTGAACAGTTATCAAAAGAAGTCGAAGGGTCAAAAAAGTCCGGAGTTTTTTGTATCCATGTAAATTTCCGTCTCGAACTAAAAGTAATTGATCTTAACGATTCTTTCTCCTTTGTGGACTTCCGTGTGTTGTCTTTCCCTTACAAAACGTTGGTAATTTTATTTTTTTTGACACAAGGTGGAATTCTTCCTTACTTGAAGACTGTATCCGATGTCGTCCTACTTGGTGCTTCTCTAATACGATTCGCTTTATTGAATCTGTGTTTTTCTCTTTATGGTGTACTCAGCAGCATTATGTTACCCGCTGGAGTTTGAGTGTCTCTAACTTTCATCCTACCACCAACGGTCCACGACCCTACTCTTCCCTTACTCCGCAATAACAAATTATCCACGTCTCAAAGTCGAGACCTTCTACTCTTCTTAAGACCTCTACTTATCACAATTACCAGCGTGTTGTTACACCTACATAAATTACGGTGACTAGATGTGTGAAATTTTACCGAATTTATAACCCTTGCGTACATTCTTAATTTCTAAAATTTTAAATTTTTTTTTTATTTATTTTTTATTTTGTAAAATTTAGAATTTTTTTTATTATTTATTTATTTATTTATTTACAAAGTTAAAATCAAGTTTTTTATTTATTTATTTATTTTACCGAATTTACCATTTGACATACAATACGTGTAAAAGGGTTAAAAAAATTTTTTTATTTTTTACATTAATACCTATTTAGTTTAGATGGACTTAATTTTGGAGAGACATGGTTAAGGGTTTGGATCCAGGTTTCGATTGTCCACTTAATAGATAGGTACCGAAAACCTCTTAAATCGACTTAGGATTTATCAGTTATTTACTATTTCTCTTTACCTTTTCTATTTTAACAATGTGTTTTTGCACACTATTTCTTATGACAGTCCTGGTGTTTCTTCTTTCTGAGTGAAGATGAGTCTTACCCTGTAAAACGAATGAAAAGGGAAACATATAAAACTCTTTGTAAATCTGAAAAATTAGAGTGACCATATTACACATGTATTTAACCCGTTGTCTCTCTCTCTTTTGTTCAAGAGTCCCAGAAAGGACCACCGAGTCACCACTTCATAGTCGGACGGTTACGTCCTCTATGCCCAAGTTAGGGACTAGCCCCCCCTAGGGTGTACGGTGTCTCTCTGATTCGGGTCCATGGTGTTGATGACTCGGACACGAGATCTGGGAGCCTCGGTGTTGACGACTTCGGACGGGCGGGATCCCGGGGACGAGGTGTTCTTCTCGACGGTGCCGTTACTCTTCGGCCTTGATCTCTCAGTGGGGGTGACGGTGTTGATCTCTTTCGGACGTCCGTCGTTGCTTTTGGTCGTGTCGGTTTTTGTTTATGTTAATAATAATAAAAAATTTTCAAGAGTCTTCTATGAACTCCTGAAGGGACCACCAGGTCACCAATTCTTAGACGGACGGTTACGTCCTCTGTACCCAATCTAGGGACCAGCCCCTTCTAGGGTGTACGGTGACCCGTTGATTCGGACACGGGGTGTCGATGACTCGAGTTCGAGATCTGGGGTTCACGGGGTTGATGACTTCGGGTACGAGACGTCTTCTCTTCGGTGGAGTTACTCTTCGGGTGTGTGGTTTTACTTGTCATCGGGGACGAGCGGCGTTGATTTCTTTTGGGTGCACGTCGTTTCTGGGTCCTGTCGGTTTTTATTCATTTATTTAAACAAAATTTTTTTCTTCTATGAACTGTTATATTTTTATGTTCTCCTATCTTTTGGGTAATCTGTACAGACTGAAAAACGATGGGGCACCTGACATGGTTCGAGGAGACAGACACCCTAAAGGGTCCGTTCTTATGACCTCACCCAACGATAAAGGAGGAGGTCGCTGGAAAGGTCGGGTCCCTGGTTTGGGTACCGAGGACGGCGTAAAGGACGTGACGTCCGTCTAAGAAGTGACGGTTCGGTGGTCCTTCCCGGTAAATTTACGATATACAATTGACATTCTTCTGGGAGTTATTTCCGATCGAATGTTTCGTCTCTTCTCTTTTAACACTAATCCTCCTTTTTCACTATTTTACCGGTATCATCCGTCATTCACAATGAATGACACAAACTATGCTATTTGATGTTTTCTTAACTTCCTGTACGTGAAATAACAATTCCTAAGATGTTAGATTGTCTCTCTGTTTTCCGTGTTTATTCTTTCTTTGTTGTAAAAATTTAGTTACTAAGTCTTCCCGTTGTATTGTATTACAGTTTCTATACATTCATAATTAGCCCCTAGTCCGTCTCCTTATTTTTGTTATTCTGAGGTCTGTAAACCCCAGGTTAAACCTTTATTTCCTCCCTATTACATCTACTTTTCCCCGCAACGTTTGACCTTTCTTGTTGTTGTCTCGGGGTCTCTGACCTCGGTTGAGTCGGGGGATTTGGACGTGTTCTTAAAGGTCTCCTTCGTTCTATCAGGATGTGTCACTGATAGGTGTCTACTGAACCTCCTTAAGTCCCCTGATTCTTCACGAACGTTTAAGGACCTTTCCGTAGATTTTCATGTGAAGGTGTCAACTATCTTAAAATTATAACATCAGGATCTTTCCCCTTAGTGACGTTAATACACCTAAGTCGATCGGTTTCCGACTGGACCTTTAACGATTAACGATTCAGTGAAGTCAGCACAGGCTGAGACACACTGGGGTATCTGTCGTCGGGTGGTCCGAGGGGGCAGGGACCCTAAGAGGTCCGTTCTTGTGACCTCACTCAACGGTAAAGGAAGAAGTTACGTACTTTCACTTTTCACTTTCACTTCAGTGAGTCAGTACAGGCTGAATCGCTGGGGTACCTGACGTCGGAAGGTCCGAGGAGGTAGGTACCCTAAAAGGTCGGTTCTCATGACCTCACCCAACGGTAATCCAGTTCATAAATAGAATAATTTTACATTGGTAGCCGTCCCAAGTTTCAACAGTGTCTGGTGAGTGAGAACTCAGGTTCAGCCTAGAACTCATTCTGAACCCGATTCAGACTTGAGTCACATCCTTTCTCTAGAGCAGTTTACCTTTCAGACGAGACGTTTCAGATTATTGTCGTCGAGAGTGTCTGACGCACACAGCGACCCGTGCCCTGTAATGAGGTTCCCGAGAGGTTCCCGAGTGAGCAAAGTAGGAGTAGGAGGACCCCCATCCTTCACCACGGCGACGGTTTGGTCTGGGAATTCGGGAACCGACGTGGTTGGAAGAGGACGAAAAGTTTACTAATGCACTTTAACACAGACGAGAACCTGACCTCCTCGGTACTCCACATATATACTCACGTTAGATTTTTTCCATAACGTCGACACTCGATGTGTTGGAGTTCTTAGACAAGATATACACCCTGAAGGGACCACCAGGACACCGATTCTGAGACTCGAGGGCTACGTTCCCCGGACCCAAGGTCGGGATCGGTCTCTAGGTCTAGGGTGTACGGTGTCCTTTCTTAAGCGTACGGTCTTGGATTTCTGGGGTCTAACTTCTAGGAACACGATGTTGATTCTGGACCGTGTCGGTTTATTTATTTATAATCTTCTTCTTCTTAAACGAGATAAAAATTACTTGATTTTTACTTACATATTTAAATTAAAATCGGACCGGTGTACGGTACTGCCGAAATTCTGGTGTTCTTTATATCCAAATACTCTTCATCTGACACTTAATCCATCCGAGATATATACGACGACGACGACGATTCAGCGAAGTCAGCACAGGCTGAGACACGTTGGGATCTCTACCGTCGGGTGGTCCGAGGGAGCAGGGACCCTAAGAGCTCCGTTCTTGTAACCTCACTCGACGGTAAAGGAAGAGGTTACGTACTTTCACTTTTCACTTTCACTTCAGTGAGTCAGCATAGGTTGAGGATCGCTGGGGTACCTGACGTCGGGTGGTCCGAGGAGGCAGGTACCCTAAAAGGTCCGTTCTCATGACCTCACCCCACGGTAACGGAAAAGGCCTGAGATATATACTATGGTATTTTTTACAAGAAGACTTAAAACTTTTAATGACTTTTACTCAGTGTCTCTTCAATAATCTGACCTTTCTCAAATAAGGGGTCTGGAGGTAAACAAATGTCGAAATCTCTGAATCTTGATCAGTTCGGGAAGAATCCTCAATACTGTATACGAGTAGACCTTTGAGTCGTCCATAGTTAAGTATTGGGTTAGACCAGGGACTTTCTATTACTTACTGAAACATTATATTCCGTAGTTTCTTATTTATAAGTAAAAGACTGTGAGACTTCTCTTCTATTTAAATTTTACAGTCAACGTAAAGTAGGAGTGATCTGCTTTTATACAAAGTAAGGATAGTTAGACGATTTAATTCTTCGAGGTTTTGTATGTTTGTGTGACTTTTTCTTCTGACTTTCGACGTTCACAACATTATCTCATTTGTGTCGTGAAAGGGGTCTTTACTGGTCACGAACCTCACGCTACTATCACAGATCGGATACCAGAGTTGAAAAGGTCAAGAAGGACTACGATAACGAACAAAATAACTGTAAACAATACTTGACTGAAGGCAGAGGGGATTTAAGTATGTGGTTACAGGATTTGGGTCGTGTCCACTGGGGAGTCTCCCACTACTATAAACCTCTTTCCCAGAAAAAAAAAAAAAGAATCAGTTTTCCGACTCTTCGTTACCTCTATCGTAGAACTTCCTCCATTAATTTAACTTTACTCCAGTACTCCCACCTGGAATTAGGTTATACTGAACATTCTTCTCCTTAAAACCTGTGTCAGTGTGAGTCAAACTTCTATATTTGTGTCTCCCTCTTCTACTAATAGATAGTCGATTCCTCCCCCTGGACCCTTCTTTGGTTGGGAGGTTATAGAGCTAGAACCGGAGGTCTTAACATATTATCTTTGGACACAAGAAAATTCGGTGGGTCAGACACCAGGAACAAGACCGTTGGGACCGTTTGATGACATGATACGGAAGGTGGTCTAACATTCGAATAGCTCTCGGTCGGTTCACAGACCTACGGAAGAGATTTGAACATAGGGACCGTGTATAGTACTCGGACCACTTCTCGTCTACGAATTATTTATAACAACTTACTTATCGACTGAAGGAGACCTTCAGAACCAGGTAAAATGACCTCATGTCCATACACGATGACGGTTCAGTGAAGTCAGCACAGGCTGAGACACGCTGGGGTATCTACCGTCGGGTGGTCCGAGGGGGTAGGGACCCGAAAAGGTCCGTTCTCATGACCTCACCCCACGGTAACGGAAACTAGTTCCCATTGAAAGAGAGAAATAATTTTTTTATTGAAACCCTGAAGGGAGGGACCACCATGTCGCCAATTCTTAGACGGAAGGTTACGTCCCCTGTCCCCAAGTTAGGTACCACCCCCTTCATTCTAGTGTGTCCGACACCCCGTTGGTTCGGGTACATCATGTTTCTTGGTAGGTAGGTGGTGTACCTACTGGGTCGTGTCGGGGGGTGGGGGGGTTTTTTGTGATATACCGAACGTTTTACTCATATAATTAATTTTATGCAAATTTTTATTGAAGTATAAGATTAACTTTTACGACTAGTAACACTTTTTGTTTCTCGTCGCATTTTTTTTCGTCTTTTAGTAAATTTTGGGACGGTGAATCTCTATTGGTGAAATTCAAAACTGTGAAAGGTCAGGAAAAAATAATATATGTATAAAGTTATATCATTTTATTATGACATAGTGAATGGTATACAATGTAAAAGGGACGTCTCAATTTTTAAGAAGTATTTGTAAAATTTACTGATATTTTACACATTATAGTCCATTTAAAAAATATTAACTTTAGGAGTAACAGTCTGTAAGTCCACAAAGATTAAAGAAGATAGTATTAATCGTGACGTTACTTAAAGAAACACGCTTTTACGAAAATAGGTGAAAAGACCTCAAAAATTTCCTATTATAGGATCGTGACGTTAATAACTAAGTTTTCTATACCGACAAACTTAGTGAACAATTCCGAAAACTAGGTATAAGAAGATAAAAAAATTTTTTCTTTTTGGTCAAATATGAGAGTGTTCGTCAGTTACTCTAAAGGGTAGAGAAATGGGAACTCATACTAAAATGTTTAGGATAATTACACTATTCTATTTTACCGTAGACCCACCGTAAATTCAAAAGTAGGAAACTTATAATTACCTCGAAAGGTAAAAGGAGACAGTAAATATTAAAATGGAAATCTTAACAGAAGTACGGAAAAGTTGCCCTAAAAAGACTCACTAAAAATCCTTCATCAGAAGATCGGTTTGAGGATGACGTTATAACGGACGGGAAGTAGTCTCCGGAGATAAGACTCAATTAATCTGGTATGTAAAATCTCACCAGGGTCTTAGAATAGTGACCGACGATGTGACATTACTTCAGAAATGTCAAGACTTATCTGCCTGTTTGAACCGGTCAATAAGTAGAGGATGATTTTTTAAAACCATGTCTTTTACGTTCACCTATATAAATTGAATCAACAGATTCAGATTTTAGTTAAAGTAACATCTTTTCTTTCAAGAGTGAAATTTTATTATTATCGTTATGTTGGTTTGAAAACATTCCTTCCCTCTACCGTGAGAGGGAGATTATGTTAAAACCGTATTTATACGGATAAAGAACCCGAAGGGAGCACCGAGTCTACCATTTTCGCAGACGGATGTTACTCCCTCTGGGCCCAAGTTAGGGACCCAGCCCTTCTAGGGGACTTCTTCTTTTGCCGTTGGGTGAGGTCATGAGAACGGATATAAAGAATCGACGTAAATAATTTAAACCCTGTGTCTCCTTTAATTTTTATGTATGTAAGAAGTTGACGAAGTAAGATTTTAAGTGTAGGTACCATTTTGTATTAGAACGTGGAACTTCTTTACAACCTCTAGAAGAGTAGTTTATGGAAAGTAGTTCCTTTTGAAGTTGTCTCTTCTAAAATTCCACCACCAATCACTGTCTCAAACCGAAATCTCTCTCATTATCTACTTATCAACCTTAAACCTTCCTATAACCATTGTGGTTTGTCTGGTCCCCTTCGGGGTAACTCGCCTCACTTTAGTTATGGTACGTCCCTGAAAGGACCACCAGGCCACCGATTCTGAGGTGAGAGGGTTACGTCCCCCGGACCCAGGTTAGGGACCAGGCCCTTGATCTAGGACGTACTACGTTGATTTGTCGAGGTTATGACGTTACTTCTATCTTCTAGGGTCCACGACGGTGACTTCTGGACCACGCCGGGTTTTTTATCTAGTTACAAACATTTTTGACCCAATAAATTTTTTGTTTTGGTTCTGGCATGTTGAACCAGAGGAAGTGAGACGAAGAGAAGGTTCAGGAGTGAACGATTAGGAGCGGGTAAGAACGGGAGGCAGGGTGTCAGTGTCGCCCTCTTCACAGGATACGAAAGGGGACGACAAGGGGAGGAGTAGGAGAGGGAAGTGTGGAGGCCTACAGTGGACGGAGAAGGGGAGACACAACAGTAGGAAGGGACAGGTAGACAAGGAATGTGATTTTTATGTAAGTTGAAAGAAAAAGGATTTTTCTTTCTTTTCAAAGTAAGATTCGAAACGATCGATTGTAATGGACCACACAGGGGACAGGTTTCGGGGACCTTTACAAGGGACACAAAGAGAAAAGGAAGTCGAAAGAAGGATGTGTGTGTATATAATTCCATCAACGACGAGTCTGTGGTGGGGGTGAAAGTTAAGCCAAACACACAAGGACTTGAAGTATATTTACCTGAGTATGTCACACACGAGAAAACACAGACCGAAGAAAATACGGAAATAAGAAAAGACACACCATTCTATATGTATTGTAATTTACATGATAAGATTGACAAAACTCATATGTCAAGTCACCGAGATCCATGTAAGCGTAACAGTCCGTCAGTAGTGATGGTAGGTAGGTGTCTGGAAAGTGTAGAAAGGGTTGACTTTTATGTATGGGTAATTTGTTATTGCGGAGGCAGAGGGGAGGGGAGATCGGGGCCCATTGGAGATAAGATGAAGGACAGAGATACTTAAACGGATAACATTCATGGAATATATTCACTTTATCTCGTGATAAATGGGAAAACACAGACCAAATAAAGTGAATCACATTACATAATTTCCGAAAGGACCACCGGGTCAGCCATTTCTCAAACGGGTGTTACGTCCTCTGGACCCAAACTAGGGACCCAATCCTTCACGGGGACCTCTTCCTTTATCATTGGGTGAGGTCAAAAGAACGACCTCTTTAGGTACCTGTCTCCTCGGACCATTCGATGTCAGGTACCCCAGTGTTTCTCAGCCTGTGATTCAAAGTGAAAGTGAAAGTTACATAAGTTCTAAGTAGGTGTGACATTGTCTTGAAGTAAGGGAAAATATTACTATTATAAGGTAACATATGTATATGGTTTAAAACTAATGACTGAAACGGGTTTTCACCTGTAATTCCAACGAAGGTAAAAAACCGATAACACTTGTCACGATACACTTGTGACCACATGTTTATCGGTAAACTCAGGGACGAAAGTTAGGAAAACTCATCGCCGTAAGTACCCGGTACAAGAATGCCTCATGTTCGAGTATGACGAACGGGGTGTTGTCCGGTTATTTAACTCTCTACTCAACAACCCCGTTCCTTATTGCTAGAATAGACGTTTTGACGATCCGGTTCTTCTACCATCTGAACACAGGGTTTTTTGGTAGAAGGGTCTCAATCCTAAGTCCAAAGAAAATACGGTTTTCTCTTGTCTTTTTTCAGGACCAAGGTCGGTCTGAGACCTCCTCTACACAATTAAAGAAGGACGTGAATAAGTATACACCCGGACCAGTCCCACAAAGGACCCTCGATTTGTTTCATAAAATCGAATTACGAATAATGGACCCTATGTCCCAAGGGTCTCTACCCGGTAATACATATTAAATTCGAATGTCCCGTTGTAGGGAAATCACTAGTTGAACATTATCTTACGTTTCCAGAAACGAAAATGTTATACTATTAAGATACAAATTGAAGGACTTCTTAAAGGTTTGACAAAAGGTGTGTCGACGTTGTACAACGTAGGGATGGTCGTCACTTAAAAGAGGTGTAAGAGTGGTTCTGAATAAAAAGAAAGACAGAAAAATTTTTATCATCGGTAGGATAACTCACACTTCACCATAGAGTGACACCGAAATTACATACGTAAACAAGAATTTTACGAGAGACAGAAACCTAGGACGAGAGGATAACCAAGAAACAAGTGAGAAGTACGAAGGACCGACTGAAGAGGCTGAAAGAGACGGAGAAATTAAACCAAAGGGACCCAAGGAGGAATCGGAGAGGATGGACGAAACGCGTCAGGGACCTCTAAAGGAAGTCAGGCACTATCTTCCTAGTGTGGGTACGACCATTGATTGTTTAGATTTGGAGACATCAGTCCTGGAGAGAGACTCGTATTCTAACGAAAATTTAGTAATAGAATCTTTTATTCTCACACGTCAAATAAATAAATAAATAAATAAAATAAAAATTAAAAATTAAAAGTTTAGAAATTAAGAATGTACTTCTCACACGTCAAATTTTGAACAAATTTTTATACCTGTGAAACTACCAGAAACAACGACGACTCCCCTCCCTCACTCCTCCTTTTCTGAGAACGAAAGACTTTTTCACACTAATTTTTTGTGTCTTGTATTTACATGATAATATTGGTTAAAAATTTTTATCTGAAATAACCTGAAGAGACCATCTGGTCATCAATTTTTAGACGGATGGTTACGTCCCCTGTGTCTAAGCTAAGGACCCGGAGCTACTAAGGTGTACGACCCCTCGTTGATTCGGTGTCGAAGACTTCGGGCGCGCGGACCTCGGGCACGAGGTGTTGTTCTCTTCGGAGGCATCACTCTTCGGGCGCGTGGTGGCACTTCCCCTCGGCGGCGAATGACGTCGATCTCTTTCGGGCGTCCGTAGTCACTTCTGGGTAGCGGCAGTTTTTATTTATTTATTTTTATATCTCTTGTCTGAGATAAAAAATCTCGTCATGATTGAAGTGTCGTTTTGACTCCACTTCCATATCTCTAAAGGGTTTATGGAGAAAGGGGGTACATGTGTATCGGAGAGGGTATATTTTTAGCGGGTGGTCTGACGACGTAAACAATGTTGACTAGTTAGATGTCCCTACGTTGTAGTAGTGGGTCTTAGGTATCAAATGTAATCTTTAGTGACAACCACAACGAGTAGGGTACTCAAACCCGTTTACATATTACTGGACGGGTACTATCATAGTACAGTTCATCTAAATGACGTGATTTTTAGGAGACACAAGGTGGATAAGTAGGGGGAGAAGACGGATTGGAGGCTGTTGGTTGACTAGAAAACTGACAGAAGTAACAAAACGAAAAGGGTCTTATAGTATATCGACCTTAGTATATTATTCGTCAGAAAAGTCCTATCAAAGAAAGTGAATCTTTATACGTAAATTTAAGGAGGTACAGAAAAGTATCGAACTATCGAGTAGAGAAAAATCGTGATTATAATACTTATGTAACAGACCTATATGGTGTCAAATAAATAGGTAAGTATACGACTTCTGGTAGAGCCAACGAAGGTTCAAAACCGTTAATACTTATTTCGACGATATTAGTAGACACACGTCTAAAAACACACTTACACTCAGAAGTTGAGTAAACCCATTTTGCTTCCTAGTACTGACGATTTAGTGTACCATTCTCTTACAAAGCAAAACGTTCTTTGACAGTCTGACAGAAGGTTTCACCGATATAGTAAAGCATAAGCCGATCGTTGCTTATTCTTAACGACAACCAGATGTAGAAGTGATGATAAACCATAACAATCACTTTCTGCTTACTTATACGACCTGGAACAATTTTACATTTTGAAGACGAGACGTTTTCTGTGAACGTTCTCTTACTCTTCTGTTCGGCGTCTGACTCTTGTACAAGTACTTTCTATATAGACTATTCTGACAATAGGTTTCATGTGTTTGTTGGGAATTTTGAGTTGTTATTGTTTCGTTTGTTAGGTTGACTTTTTGTCCGTTCCTTGAACTTGTCTGTGAAATGATTTCTTCTACACTTCTACCGTCTACACGTGTACTTTTTTACAAGTCGAACACAATACCTCAACTTTTAATTTTGCTACTCTAGGGGACGTGCGGATAATTTTACCGGTGGTAGGTAGTATTGGTAAAATTCACGTGTGGAAGTCATCATAAATAAGTGTAACGTCACGCTGGTTAGACGTCTTCAGAAGACTAGAACGTCTTGACTTTGATACATGGGTGACCCGTTACTGCGACGTAGGGGGGAGGAGGTCGGAGACCGCTCGTGGTCAGATGAAAGACAAAGATACATGAACTGATGAAAACAATTGAGTGTATCCTCTTAGTCTTAGCACACACAGGAAGCTCCTGACTAGATAAGGTGTGACATCCCAGTAGGTACGTGTAGGAACGTGTCCGTCCTAAAGGGTACCAAATAAATTAGGATTTTTTACTGACTACAAAAGTTAATCCATTACATATAACACGATCGACAAACAAGGTGGAAGGGGGTTAGTCTGTAAGAGATCCGGGGAGAGGGACGACTCAGGGTCCTCCGACTGAAGATGTCTGACGGAAGGGGGAGCGGGAGACCAAAGACCAACGTCAACCCAACCGTGTACCTTCGTGGTAGTCCTCGGACTTCCCGTACTCCCGTAAGCAAATAGGGGGGTGGGTTTGTGAGGGAAGGACGAGTCGTGCCAAGTCCCTCACCGACGAGAAGTGGGGTGAAGGAGTCGTGGTCGAGTGAGATCCGAGGGAATTGTGGTAAGGGGTGAGACTGACGTGGGGACGGGGTATCCGGACCCCAATTCTTGTTGAAGGACGACAACGATCAGGGACGTACGAAAGGGTAGGGAAAATAAGAAGGAAATTGGAGTGGGTACACACACGTTTAGTAGAGAAATAATTTCAGAGAAGTAGTTTGGGAGACAAGTATCCTAAGGACGAGACTAGGACTCAGTCTGTGTACATCGATACAAAGTTTTTTTTTTTTTTTAATTACCACATCTTCCGATTCTTCACTTTTTTCTTTAGATAAAGATGGGGTATCGGAAATTAAGGTAAGGTAAGATACGGGTCAACGGAAAATAAACGAACCCCTAAACCCCCCCTTCCCACCCTCTACCTCCATCCTACTGGAACTGGAGTGGTGAACCCACTTGAGATTAAGTAGAGTCTATTCGTACAATTTGGGAGGGAACACACGACACAAACGAATCAACGAGTCAGCACAGACTGAGACACGCTGGGGTACCTGATCTCGGGCGGGTCGTGGAGACAGGTGTCCCTAAGAGGTCCGTTCTCATCACTTCACCCAACGGTTGGGAAGGAGGTCCCCTAGAAGATTTGGGTCTCTAGTTTGGATCCAGAGGGTGTAACGTCCGTCTAGGAAATGACAGACTCGGTGGTCCCTTCAGGTTCTTAAGACCTCACCCATCGGATAGGGAAGAGGTCCCCTAGAAAGACTGAGTCCTTAGTTTGACCCCAGAGGACGTAACGTCCCCCTAAGAAATGGTCGACTCGATACTCCCTTCGGGTTTAGTAGGGAATGACCATGGACCAAGTCTTACGATCCGGATTCGATAGGAACATCCCATGAAAGGACAGGGTCCCTAAGTCGACTCTTACTCGAGTACTCAGTGACGATACTAAGTCAAGTCCGGTTATTCTACGTTCCTCTTCAAACGACACCCGCCCCNCCCACAAGGAGAGTACTCTTGGTGTCATCAGGGTCTTGACGATCTTGATCAGACTTTTCAGTTGTCTCCTCCAACCCGGTCCTCTTAGTCTCCTTGTCTCAACCCGGTCGTCTAATTCGGTGACTTCGATTTGGGATGTAGGTCGTTCGGAGATGTGACATTTGGTACCCTAGACTAGTCAAAGTACTAATAGACAAATGAATGTTGTTTTCGTATGATTGGTTATGTATAAATATGACATTTTGTGTGTATGGGTTTACCCTAGCATAGTATCTAAAACATGCCGTTTAACGAAAAAAGTGATTCAGTATGTAAGATTTGTAGAAAGGTGCACTTTTGTAAATCGGGACGAAGTGATAAAATTTACGGCCTACCACAAAAGAGTTTTCCTTTTCGGTATCAAAAAGGAAAGAAGACGCCTTCTTGTAAATCCAACAAACGTCTAAAAGGAATAATGTCTACCACCGTGTTTCTGTGTATAAAACCTCACAGATATAATTATACATGTATTCTATTTAAGAAGTATCTTAACGAACCAGTTATTCAGACTCTTAAAATTTACAAGTATTTATGACGATTCAACAGAAGTAATCAAATGAAGTAATTATTTTTCCAAAGTAATCAAATGTGAGAATGATACCTATACACTCACATGAATAAAGAAGTGTGGGGACGTCTATGATCCATAATATTTTTCAAATTTGGAAATTTAATCACTCAATTATAAAATAAGTACCCAATCCAGTTTCCTCTTTTCCTTTCTATATGGGTAGACTTACGTCTCAAGGTTTCTTATCGTTCCTCTCTATTCTTTCGGAAGTAGTCACTAGTTACGTTTCTATATCTCCTTTTGTTGTCTTACCCTTTCTGATCTCTAGAGAAGTTCTTTTAATCTCTATGGTTCCCTTGTAAAGTACGTTTCTACCCGTGTTATTTCCTGTCTTTACCATGCTTGGATTGTCTTCGTCTTCTATAATCCTTCTCTACCGTTCTTATGTGTCTTCTTGCTATGTTTTTTCTAGAATTACTGGGTCTATTGGTGCTACCACACTAGTAAGTTGATCTCGGTCTGTCCGACCTCAGACTTCAGTTCACCCGGAATCCTTTGTAGTGACACTTGTTTCGATCACCTCCACTACCTTAAGGTCGACTCGATAAAGTTTAGGACTTTCTACTACGACAGTTTCACGACGTGAGTTATACGGTCGTTTAAACCTCTTGAGTCGTCACCGGTGTCCTGACCTTTTCCAGTCAAAAGTAAGGTTAGGGTTTCTTTCCGTTACGGTTTCTTACGAGTTTGATGGTGTGTTAACGTGAGTAGAGTGTACGATCATTTCATTACGAGTTTTAAGAGGTTCGGTCCGAAGTCGTTATGCACTTGNAACGAACCAGTTATTCAGACTCTTAAAATTTACAAGTATTTATGACGATTCAACAGAAGTAATCAAATGAAGTAATTATTTTTCCAAAGTAATCAAATGTGAGAATGATACCTATACACTCACATGAATAAAGAAGTGTGGGGACGTCTATGATCCATAATATTTTTCAAATTTGGAAATTTAATCACTCAATTATAAAATAAGTACCCAATCCAGTTTCCTCTTTTCCTTTCTATATGGGTAGACTTACGTCTCAAGGTTTCTTATCGTTCCTCTCTATTCTTTCGGAAGTAGTCACTAGTTACGTTTCTATATCTCCTTTTGTTGTCTTACCCTTTCTGATCTCTAGAGAAGTTCTTTTAATCTCTATGGTTCCCTTGTAAAGTACGTTTCTACCCGTGTTATTTCCTGTCTTTACCATGCTTGGATTGTCTTCGTCTTCTATAATCCTTCTCTACCGTTCTTATGTGTCTTCTTGCTATGTTTTTTCTAGAATTACTGGGTCTATTGGTGCTACCACACTAGTAAGTTGATCTCGGTCTGTCCGACCTCAGACTTCAGTTCACCCGGAATCCTTTGTAGTGACACTTGTTTCGATCACCTCCACTACCTTAAGGTCGACTCGATAAAGTTTAGGACTTTCTACTACGACAGTTTCACGACGTGAGTTATACGGTCGTTTAAACCTCTTGAGTCGTCACCGGTGTCCTGACCTTTTCCAGTCAAAAGTAAGGTTAGGGTTTCTTTCCGTTACGGTTTCTTACGAGTTTGATGACGTGTTAACGTGAGTAGAGTGTACGATCATTTCATTACGAGTTTTAAGAGGTTTGGTCCGAAGTTATCATGCACTTGACACTTGAAGGTCTACAAGTTCGACCAAAATCTTTTCCGTCTTCTTGGTCTCTAGTTTAACGGTTGTAGGCGACCTAGTAGTTTTTTCGTTCTCTCAAGGTCTTTTTGTAGATAAAGACGAAATAACTGATACGGTTTCGGAAACTGACACACCTAGTGTTGTTTGACACCTTTTAACAAGTTCTCTACCCTTGTGGTCTGGTGGACTGGACGGAGAACTCTTTAGACATACGTCTAGTCCTTCGTTGTCAATCTTCACCTGTACCTTGTTGTCTCACCAAGGTTTAGTCCTTTCCTCGTGCAGTTCCGACATATAACAGTGGGACGAATAAATTGAAGATACGTCTCATGTAGTACTTTTGACGGTCCGACCTACTCCGTATTCGACCTTAGTTCTAACGACCCTCTTTATAGTTATTGGAGTCTATACGTCTACTGTGGTGGGAATACCGTCTTTCACTTCTCCTTGACCTCTCGGAGAACTACTTTCACTTTCTCCTCTCAAATTTTCGACCGAATTTCGAGTTTTAAGTCTTTTGATTCTAGTACCGTAGGCCAGGGTAGTGAAGTACCCTTTATCTACCCCTTTGTCACCTTTGTCACCGTCCGAAATAAAAACCCGAGGTTTTAGTAACGTCTACCACTGGCGTCGGTACTTCAATTCTGTAAACGAGGAACCTTCTTTTCGATACTCGTTGGATCTGTCGTATAATTTTGCGTCTCTGTAATGAAACGGTTGTTTCCAGGCAAAACAGTTTCGATACCAATAAGGTCATCAGTGTATACCTAGACTCTCAACCTGGTATTTCTTTCGACTCGTGGTTTCTTAACTACGAAGACTTGACACCACAACCTCTTCTGAGAACTCTCAGGGAACCTGACGTTCCTCTAGGTTTGTTAGGTAGGATTTCCTTTAGTCAGGACTTATAAGTAACCTTCCTGACTACGACTTTGAGGTTATGAAACCGGTGGACTAAGCTTCTGGACTGAGTAAACTTTTCTGGGACTACGACCCTTTCTAACTCCCGTCCTCCTCTTCCCCTGCTGTCTCCTACTCTACCAACCTACTGTAGTGACTGAGCTACTTGTACTCAGATTCGTTCAAGACCCTCGACCACTACCTGTCCCTTCGGACCGCACGACGTCAGGTACCCCAGCGTTTCTAAGTCTGTACTGACTCGCTGATTTGACTTGATCCAGTTTTGTAAAAATACCAACAACACAAAACATTTGACAAATATATAGAAAACGGATGAAAAGATAAATTAAAGTAAAAAGAATAACTAAACTCTATCGAGAAACATATATAAAAAGTTTATCAATAAAAACTATCCACAATTTAAAACAGGGAGACGAAAACAATTAGTAAAAATAAACAAACACTACGTAAAAAAGTGTTCTTTCAAAGTAAGTTAGATTACACAACTCTAAAAGGAAGTAGTAAAGTCACATAACAAATGTGAATCTCAAGAAGGAAGTGAGGTTATAATAATAAATTTAAGCGGTTACAAAAAGAGGTGAATAAAATGCCGGATAAAAATGTAAACTCAGAGACTAGGTTCAATTTTCAAAAACAAGATGTGTTTAGACTTGAGAAACTAAAAAAAAAAAATGTTACTCATATATATTCATAGTGTCAAAAATTTTTATATCAGTGGTCAATGATATCATGTCGATATAGAAGGACACTTTTAGAACTGTTTTTGTTTTGGTTATTGTCTACATTAAAATTTTTGTTATACCGTTTACTTACTTTGATCCGAAGGGTATAAAACGAAGCTTTCTAGTGGTATACACTCGGAGGGAGACGAAAGGGTACACATGTGTGACAAGACGTGTACTTCTACCGACCGAAGCATAACCACCGGCGGGGAGGACTTCGAACTAGACTTAGGTGTCCTCTTTTCCTTCTTTTCTACAGTTCCCTTTCTCATTAGCTCATTCTCTTTTCGGACAACCTTCGTCTTAGTCGTAAATGACGGTCCGTCGTTATCGAGACGAGTTATCATACGAAGTAAAGAGTTGAGGGTGGGGTAATTTTGAGAAGTTTCGAGAGGTGGGAAAGTCTGGTGTCGGGGTTTCGCAGAGGGGTTTCGTATTTCAGTTCTTCGTACCCGAGACCTCGGTTTGACGGGCTAAGTGTGACCTGAGACGATGGACGGATCGACACTCAGGAATCGTTCAACGAGTTTGTAAACACCTACAGTCAAAAGAGAATTTTTCACTTTCATTAGCATCATTCTGAATGGAACATATCTACAGGGCACCTACCTAAACCACTCCATTATGTGTAGTTCGTGAATAGTATCATAGACCTTGTATTATCCAGAGTCATTCATAATCGAGAAAAGTAATGGATTCAGATTAATTCAGATAGACTCGAGTTCAGGGAACATCTTCAGATTCCCTTATAGTCTTTCAATCCTTAATACTCTTTAAGGTTAACATCACAACAAAGTGTCCAAACCCTTTAGTACGTTCAAGTCGGAAAGATGAAACGATTCGACATTATACACCTGTTAATCAAAGAATAATGTTAATTGACGAGTAACACTTAATGACATTTATACGTCAAACTTCCGATGATAGTAATTTCACCAAGAATAAGTGGACTGAATTTTACACGACAAAAAAAGGTTGACTGAGTCTCGAGATGAGTGATGGTAACACGTCATTTTAATCTCTTTCAACAACTTAGTAAAGTTTGGACGAATAACTACGATTCTAGGGTAATACTTTACCCCCCTTTTTTAGAATCAGTACCAATCCGTTATCGTGGTGTAGTCTTCCCTTTCCTTTCCTTTGTACACCATTAACTATTTGACACGCTAACTCCAGATAAAACACTATTATTAAGAGGGTGGTTAGAAGACTTCAATCGTGAAATATTACAACCGGACAGTTCAAGGGAAGAATATCTTTTCATCTAACTTTGAAATGTTCTAATGTAATGACCGTCCCTAGTAATTCTAAGTAAAATCTTTTGCCGAAGGGTGTAAATGTACATCTATGTTCAACGAAAGGAAAAAAGGGGTTTTTTTATATCATTGCTCTAATTTTACGTGATTAAATAAAAGAAATTTAAGGAAAAGATACACATAATGTGAAGTAGAAACCATGTGAGATGACACCGACTTAAAAAACCAAGTAAGGAATTTTAAGTGATCAAGTATATGAAACTACACAAATACAACGGTAAACCAAATAGACAACAACAAATCAGTGACTCAACACAGACTGAGAAAATCCTGGGGCACCTGATATCGGGCGGTCCGAGGGGACAGGTACCCTAAGAGGTTCGTTCTTAGGACCTCGTCCAACGGTAAAGGAAGTGGTCCTGCAGAAGACTGGGTCCCTAGTTTGGACGTAACTGTCCACCTAAGAAATGGTGACTAGATGGACCCTTCGGGAATAAACCAAATGAATGATCCTGAAAATAGAGTTACTAGTATAAAAAAACACACAACAAAAGTTCTCGTTGTTCACTAAGAAATTAATTTTTGACGGACGAGAATGTCCATATCATAGGACAGTATAGAGACGTTAATAACTAGTATCAATTGAACTTTATGATAAACAAGATCTTTGACAAAGGAACCCGTAAGTGCGAACATGAATAACGGAAACTACGGACAGAAGGTACCACAACCAAACGGAATTTTGGAACCACTAAGAACCACGTGGTGAACAGATGCACAAACTCGTCGGGAAAGACACCCTCGACGAAGACGAGGACCCTCGACATGGTCAGTGACACCTAGAGAGGTCGGGAGAAGAGGAAGGAGGAGGATCTGGGGAGGGGGCTGGGTGGCGTTAAAGTGATGGGAGACCTTGTACAAAGAGTTAGGAGAAAAGTAACAACAAGAAGACTCTTCGAAAAGATACTGTGAAGGGGGGCTCGGTGACGGATTCGAGTTACTTAAAATCATGGTGTGAACACGACATATAGACGAATAAATAACAACGGGAAACAACGGCAAGTCAGAGATTCGACACAGGCTGAGAACCGTCGGAGTACCTGACGTCGTGTGGTCCGAAGGGACAGGAAGTGGTACAGGGCCTTAAACGAGTTTGAGCACCGTTGACTCAGTCACTACGGTAGGTTGGTAGAGTAGGAGACAGCAGGGGAGGAGGAGGACGGGAGTTAGAAGGGGTCGTAGTCCCAGAAAAGGTTACTCAACCGAGAAGTATAGTCCACAGGAAACCTCCCGGCGTTTAATAACGTTATATATTCCCCAAGAAACAAAAAGAAGAGAGGGGTGAGGGGTGGGCGTTTGGTTAAAAACGGTGTGGCCCTCCTTATCACATGTGTGGGGGTCGACTACGACACACGAGACTTCTTGTAGGGACGGAAAGACGTGGTTCACAGGACCTCCATTTACGAGAGTGACGGAAGACGAATCTTTCACTTTCACTTTGAATCAACGGGTCAACACAGGCTGAGAAACGCTGGGGTACTTGACATTGGGTGGTCCGAGGAGACAGGTACCTTAAGAGATCCGTTCTTATGACCTCGCCCAACGGTACGGGAAGAGGTCGTCTAGAAGGGTTGGGTCCCTAGGTTGGGTGCAGAGAGTTTAACGTCCGTCTATGAAATAGTAGACTCGGTGGTCCCTTCGGAGAGACGAATCTTTTGACAACGGGTTTTTCGAGAGGACGAAGAGGTGAATCACGGGTTGTAAGGGGCTCAGTAAGGATGGAGATCTCAGAGACTACGTGATCCTCCAGATCAACGACAACAAGAAAATTATTTGAAATAAGAAATCTCGTCAAAATCCGAGTGTCGTTTTAGTTCGTCCTTCATGTCCGGTAAGAGTATGTGAGGGAGGGGTGGGGTGTGTGTCGAAGGGGGTGGTAGTTGTAGGGGGAGTCACACCACGTGACCAATGTTGACCATAAAACAAAAGTCGACTACAAATGAGACAATTAGGTTACTATGTTCGAAAGCTATAAAGACCTTAAGAAGTTTGTGTTCCTGGATTAGTCTCGTATAAAACAATAAAAGTTCGTTATCATACTTAAGACGAAGTAGAAATATTAAAAACATTAAAACTCCCTGATCTTGTCCACCCATCCCTCTGGAAAGGAATATCAGGAGGTAGACTTTAGTTAGAAGATCTGCATGGTATTAAAATTTTTTTACTCCAACTTCACCATTAATTGAAGGTATCTGACAATAAAATTGAACATAGTCGTTAGGAGGTTAAATGGTTCTTATAAGATTTAAAATTTTCTGCTCATTCAATAAGAAGTGATTTATAAGATGTAAACATTGTTTAGTACACACAATCGGATACATACTACTTCATCGTCCCGAGATAAAAGTACCCAAGAAAGAAATCACACGATATTAATACTGACAACCTCAAATGCTATATAAATTAAATATATCATATAATTTTACTATATAGTTATGATATACAAATTCATTTAAATGTCTTCTGGTGTTTTCGGTAATTTAAGATAAAGATAACAAGGTACAAGTGAAAGTTAGACAGTCATATATACATGTGTATAACGTATCAGGACAGGGGGACGAATAAATTACATATACGTCTCATGTAGTACTCTTTGCGACCCGACCTTCTTGTGTTCGACCTTAGTTCTAACGGCCCTCCTTATCGTTATTGGAGTCTATACGTCTACTGTGGTGGGAATACCGTCTTTCACTTCTCCTTGATTTTTCGGAGAACTACTTTCACTTTCACCTCTCACTTTTACAACCGAATCTCGACTTGTAAGTCTTTTGTTTGTAGTACTGTGGACCAGGGTAGTGAAGTACCCTTTATCTACCCTTCTGTCACCTTTGTCACAGTCTGAAATAAAACCCCGAGGTTTTAGTGACGTCTACCACTGACGTCGGTCCTTTAATTTTCTGCGAATGAGGAACCTTCCTTTCAATACTGGTTGGATCTATCGTATAACTTTTCGTCTCTGTAATGAAACGGTTGTTTCAAGGTAGATCAGTTCCGATACCAAAAAGGTCATCAGTACATGCCTACACTATTAACCTGATATTTCTTCCGACTCGAGGCTTCTTAACTACGAAGACTTGACACCACAACCTCTTCTGAGAACTCTCAGGGAACCCAACGTTCCTCTAGGTTGGTCAGTTAAGATTTCCTCTATTCAGGACCCACAAGAAACCTTCCTGACTACGATTTCGACTTCGTGGTCATGAAACCGGTGCAGTACGTTTCTCAACTGAGTAACCTTTTTTGAGACTACGACCCTCCCTAACCCCCGTCCTCCTCCTCCCCTGCTGTCTCCTACTCTACCGACCTACCGTAGTGACTGAGTTACCTGCATTCAGACTCACTTAAGCTCCTCAACCACTACCTGTCCCTCCGGACCTCACGACACTAAGTACCCCAACGTTTCTCAGCCTGTGTTGACTCACTGACTTGACTTATGTAATATGTATGATAAAAACACGACAATACAATCACATACACAAATGAATCTCAAGATGTTTCAACGGTAAAAATGATGGGTGGATTAATGAAAAATTTATTAACATAGACAAATACCGACACGACCTGGAAGTGACTCCACGAGTCCGAAAGAGATCAACGTCCCTCGTCCCCGATAAGAGATCAACGTCACGTGTCCGAAGAGTAACATCGCCAAAGAGAGAAACACCTCGTGTCCGAGACCCCACGCACCTGAAGTCATCGACACCGCACACCCGAGTCATCAACGTCGATCACCCGAGTCACCAACACCGCGTACCCGAATCGACAGAGAGCCGTACATCGTAGAAGGGGCTGATACCTAACTTGAGCACAGGGGACGTAACTCTCATTTAAGAATTGGAGACGTGGTGAGCTCTTCGGAATGGATATATTAATAGTATGTCTTACATTTAGTGGCTATAAATACCTGTAGAAGAGCATAATTCTTTATTCTTATAAAAATGTAACACAGTTTCTCATACTTACGATAGTTCGCCGAAAGGTTTTTCGTACAGGGGTAAATGTTAAGTGGAAGTCGGAACGGTTTGTGTTTTAGAAAATAAGAAAACCTTCAAAAAATTAACCGAAAAAAAAAAAAAAGTGTAAACACTGACACAAAAGGGTGAGTTACTGAAGGATAGATATAACAGGGTCCGTAAAGAATTAGACAGATATAGTTGGATTAGTAGGTTATGTAAAAAGAAACTGTGAGAAGGGTGACTCTCTGTTCGAGATACGAGAAGGGGAACTGAAACCCACCCGAATACTGACCGTCTTCACTATGATACACTGGAGGTTCCAATTCAAATTTTTTTTTTACGTTATGTCACAGACGAAGTCAAGTTTTTTTCACGTAGCTTAATATGTGAACGAGAATCCTGAGTCGGTGAAACGACACTCTTTTGGGTTCAGTGACACTCCTCCAGGTCCACTTCGTCGACATGTCTCCCGACGTTGCGCATCAGGACCGACTCGAGTCTTGTTTCGGTCGTGGGTGAACGATTGGCGTACGTACTCAGTCGAACTGAGTGATCACGAGTTTGATCAGCGGGGACGACTACGACGCCCCACTCTCGTCTCCATTCGTTAGGACGACTCATGACGGGCTTAATTTCTAAATACTCGTTTTGTGTATTAACAAAAACAAAATTTCGTGTCTTAAACCCCGACTAAACACTGGGTTGTCAACTATTGACTATGTCACACGTATAGAGGAAATTGGTGAATAGTTCACGTCAATCCTTATAACAAATTGAGAAATAAACCTTCTCGGTGAAATTTTTTTTTCTCTCTCTTTATATCTCTGTACTCTCCATCATGTCGTATTGTATACTCATAAGATCTTAAACTGACGGACCCCAGTTTAAGACCGAGACGGTTCGTGAATGTTTAACAGTTGTCTATCGAACAATAGACAATTCACCCTACAATTACCATTAGTGGAGTAATCTTCATAATACTCCTATTTTACTCAATTGTATATATTTCATGAATCAGGTCACGGGTCGGTTGAAGTTTGGAATAAATTTACGACCGGTAGGGGTCGTCAATGTATAAAAGGGTATAAGAGATAACACAAAAGAAGGAAAGAAAAAGTTTTTTCAACGTGACTATGTGTAAATGAAATAAAAATATGAACCATAGTCAGTCCTAAGAAAAGTCATGTCGATGTCTTTTGTGTCACTTTTGTTTTGTGTTATTTTTGACTGAATTCCTCCTTCATCGAATTGATTGAATTAGTCTCCATTCCACTCTAGACGTTACCCAGTCATACAATAGAGTCAGAACTGTAGTCTCCTGAAGGGACCACCAGGTCACCAACTCTTAGTCGGAAGGTAACGTCCCCTGTACCCAAACTAGGGACCAACCCCTCGATTCTAGAGTGTACGGAGTTCCGTTGATTCAGACTCGTGTCGTTGATCTCTTTTGGGTTTAGGACGTTATTTCTGGGTAACGCCGGTTTTTTTTTTTTTTTTATCTTATTTAATCAAACGATGGTATAAAAAAACGTTACGGTGTTTCTGGGTCCAAGATAAATCGAGAATCTAAAAGAGAATCATTGTGTCACCCCCCTTAAGACACCACCAAGTCACCGATCCTGAGACGAAAATGACGTTCCAAGACCCAAGTCAGGGACCAGTCCTTTACTTCTAGGATGTTCGACACATCGCTCCGGTTTTTCCCCCTTTTTTCATTGTCACACATTTATTAAGATTCAGTATAGGTCTATACCGTTCTACATCTCCTTCTTCTTTTCAGTAGAGAGAGAACCAAGAAAGTATTTTCCTTTTTTCGAAAAGAAACTTCTGAATGTAGGTAGTCATTTTTAGTCCATACAGGAGTTAGATATCGGTTTAGAGAATTTACACTAACCTTACCTTATCCACAACCTGACAGTTGATGTTACAAGTCAACTTGTGAAACTTCTCATATGTCGAACTAAGACTATTATACACGACAAAGTAGTTACACACACACGATTCGACGAAATCAGTGCCGGTGGGACGTGTTGGGGTACCTGACATCGAGTGGTCCGAGGAGACAGGTACCCTAAGAGGTCCGTTCTTATAACCCACCAACGGCACGGGAGGAAGTCCCCTAGAAAGACTGGGTCCCTCGCTTGGGTATAGAGAATGTAGACGGAACCGTTCACCCAAGAAATGGTGATCGTGGGGGCACCTTTCGGGGACAAATTAGTTGGTCAAGTCAAGTCAAGTAAACGAGGCAACATCGGCCTGAGAAACGTCGGGTACCTGACGTCGTGCGGTCCGGAAGGACAGGTAGTGGGTGAAGGCCACAATTGAGTTTCAGTACAGGTAACTCAGTCACTACGGTAGGTTGGTAGAGTAGGAGACAACAGGGGAAGAGAAGGGTGGAAGTTATAAAGGGTCGTGGTCCCAGAAAAGTTTACTCAGTCCAGAAGTGTAGTCCACCGGTTCCATAACCTCAAAGTCGAAGTCGTAGTCAGGAAGGTTCCTTGTGGGTCCTGACTAGAGGAAATCCTACCTGACCAACCTAGAGGAACATCAGGTTCCCTGGGAGTTCTCAGAAGAGGTTGTGGTGTCAAATTTTCGTAGTTAAGAAGTCACGAGTCGAAAAAAATACCGGATTGAGAGTGTAGGTATACACTGGTATCGAAACTGTTCTGTCTGGAAACAACCGTTCCATTACAGAGACGAAAACTTATACGACAGCTACAACCAGTATTGAAAAGAAGGTTCCTCGTTCTCAGCAAATTAAAGTACCGACGTCAGTGGTAGACGTCACTAAAACCTCGGGTTCTTTTATTTCAGACTGTGACAAAGGTAACAAAGGGGTAGATAAAGGGTACTTCACTACCCTGGTCTACGGTACTAGAATCAAAAGACTTACAACTCAAAGTTCGGTTGAAAAAGTGAGAAGAGAAAGTGAAAGTAGGTCTCCGAAAAACCAAGGAGAAACGAAAGACGGTATTCTTACCACAGTACACGTATAGACTCCAATAACTATAAAGAGGACCGTTAGAACTAAGGTCGAACACGAAGTAGGTCGGGTCGCAAAGAGCACTACATGAGACGTATCTTCAATTTATTCGTCCCACTGTTGTGTGTCGGAACTTTATGAGGAAAAGGATAAACCTTGGTCAGATAACAAGGTACAGGTCAAGATTGACGACGAAGGACTGGACGTATGTCCAAAGAGTCTTCCGTCCAGTCCACCAGACCATAAGGGTAGAGAACTTTTTAAAAGGTGTCAAACAACACTAGGTGTGTCAGTTTCCGAAACCGTATCAGTTATTTCGTCTTCATCTACAAAAAGACCTTGAGAGAACGAAAAAGGTACTAGATCACCTACAACCGTTAAACTAGAGACCAAGGAGACGGAAAAGATTTAGGTCGAACTTGTAGACTTTCAAGTGCCAAGTACATGACAACTTCGGACCGAACCTCTTAAAACTCGTAATGAAACGATCACACACTCTACTCACGTTAACAGGTCCACCAAGTAATGAAAATTTAAGATCGAAACATCTCCTACCCGAAGGGTCCTACTGAGTCACCAATTCTTAGATTGACGGTTACGTCCTCTACTTCCTCAGGAGCCAAGTTAGGGACCCAACCTTTCTAGGGAACCTCTTCCTTTACCAATGGGTGAGGTCATAAGAACGGACCCTTTAGGGCCTCCACCTCCTCGGACCACCTGATGGCAGGTACCCCAGTGTTTTCTCGGGTCTGTGTTGAATCACTGATACGTTTCTCCTGTTTCTTCTCTGTCTAAATTTCTACGACATGAACTTCTAAACTGACTACTTCGGTGTCCGGTTCCTTACAGTTCTCGGTCGTTTTCGTTCTTCTCAGTTACCTACCTAAGAGGGAAACCTTCTGCACACCGAGGTAGTTGTGGAACTAAAGTCAGACCACTATGCTCAGGTCCTGAAGACTGGAGGTCTAGACACTCCCTTATTTAAAGATAACAAACTTCGGTAGTGAAGACTCTATTAAACAATCTCGGCGGTATTCTTCACTTATACTAAGGATAGGTTATTATGAAAAAGTCAGTATCCCTCTAAATTCTTAGTATGTAGACGCCCGAGGACTTTGGGAAAAATAGAAGGTCAAGACTGAATTACCGTGGTACGTTCAGTTAGTATGACATCTGACACACTTTCTTCGGCGAAATATCCTGGGAAGGTGCGTACAATAGTCGGTCGACCTCAGCAAAAAGCTCCGTCGAGTTATCATACATCTAGTCGTGACGGAGGTGGGTGACGGGGGTGGTCAAGACACGTCCAACTAGAGGTCCCTAGACAGTGGAAAGTTTAAGAGGGTAGAGAGTCCTCTGAGATCGGAAATCCTGTCACAAAATTACTGTCGTCCTAAGGGCCTATATCTTCATTCTTGATGGAAACCATAGATTATACCTTTGTTTGCTAGCATACCTTGCCTGTGTGATCATTTCGTCCAAGGAAGTGTACATCTTTTTTTAAGACGGTCAAAGGATTTATGTCAACCGATATTAATAGACCGACTTTTCTTATACCTTTGCAAGATCGAAGGTAACCTGGTCTCAACTCGTTTTACAGGGCGGAATATTTTACGGTCAACTTACTTTGGATTTTTACCTTACGTCGGTATGTCCATGTCGTACAGTAAAGAGACGAGTGTCTTCAAGGGTGAACTGTCTCACAGAAACACAAATCCAAGGAAATCTTGGTCGGGTGGGGCACCCGTGACCTCTATCTATGTTCCAGAAGTGAGAAAAAGTCCGTGAAATACAAAACCAAAAAAAAAAAAAAAAATTCCAAAGAAACAAAATAAAATAAAACATTTGGTCCTTTCGTCGAACGTAAAGGTTCCAGTAGTCGAGGGAGAGTTTAGAGAAGAAAAGTACTGGTATAACAAAACAAAAAGAACTGGGATCCCTTTTTAAGTTGGTGTTTACATTACAAATAGGAAGTTTTATCGTCGACTTTTTTCGTGTCCTACACACTCTGATTTTTGTGAGAAAAGCGAAGGAAAACACACACACACACACATACACACGTACACACACAATACTGAAGGAGTCCAAAGAAGGTTTCCCTCGGACGAGGTTCATTCTTAAAAGTCAAACCGACCCTTCCTCTACGAGGGGTTTACTCTGGTCGTAGTGGAACCCTTGTCTCGAAACACACGAGACGCGGAAACCCAAGTCCCGATTGAAGTCAAATCGTTACTAAGAAGAGGAGGGAACAGAGAAAACAATTCAGTACTGAAGTTCGTACAATCAGGACGGAGGGAGGAATCAACAAACTTTTATGGCAAATCTAGTACCCATGATCTCTAAGGTTTTCTGACCGAAAGAACCCTTGAGATATTCTTTCAGGAGAACCTTTGGACTGCCTTCGTCGGTGAGTCGGTAAATGAAAGGAAAACCTACGTAAGGTAAACTGTTGTTCTATAAAATCAAATTTAAGAACGGAGTGTCTTGGGTGAACAAGAATTACGATACACAGGAAAGAAGGTGAAGAGTATGTGGTGTAGGAGAAATGAGTTCAAAAGGAAATAGAAACACAGGAACATATGTTGAACAATAATTGTTCCCTTAGATGAACAAAAAATTGTTCCCTGAAAAGAGTGGGAGTAATAAAGTCAATACGGAAAAACATTTCACAGATATCCATGACACCGGTTACTAAAGAATTTTTTAACTTAACTTAACGAAACCAATTTACGGTAATTCTAAGGAGTAGACGTCGTATGTGCACAAACACAGACAATGTCCGTGAGAGCAAACGTAAGTTAATTGAGACCACAGAATCTTACTGCCGGTACAATAAAGAACCCTAACAGATATTACGTTATATGAAAAAATACGGAGGTTTCATAGTAGAAAGAAAAACGTTTTTACATTGATCAAGTGAAGGCCTTTCTTTACTTAAAAAACTTTTGGCTTATTGGGTTTCCTTTCTTTTCGAGCCATACCACATAGATCTCGTCGTTCGAGGTAGTCACCACAAAACTGGGTGTCGCGACTCTCCGTAACTTTCTCAAGGGACCTCTAGGTCACCAATTCTGACGGAAGGTCACGTCTCCCACGTCCAAGTCCCTCGGTTCTAGGGATTACGGAGTACCGGTCTTTTTGGTTTTGTATTTTGTCTTAGTTATGACATTGTTTAAGTTGCTTCTGAAATTTTTACCAGGTGTAGTTTTTATTTTTTTAGAATTTCTCTTGTTTACCAGGAGAAGACTCATCACGTTCGGTGTCACTTCGTAACGGGGGTATAGAGGAAAAAAGGAGAACCATCGAATTTCCTACTAGTAACTCTGGACCAATGAAATTTATGCACGGATTCACATACCTGTAAAGACTTTGATGTTCCTTAAAAACAAAACATACTGACCTTCAAATAAACGTCAAGACGTGCTAAAACAAGAAAGTCCCTTACAGAATGACACAAATAAGGGAGTTAAGAAGATGTAGACTTTTTTTTTTTCCGGGTCTCGTTCGTGAAACTTTCTCCTTCTTCTATGATAGGAAATAAGGAACCGACAACAGAGACTACTTTGGTTTCCACCCGGTGAAGGAGTCAGATAGAAAATCGTAGAATAGACTAAAAGAAAATACTATACAAAAAAAAGGAAGGTACATCAGAGAATTTCGTTTACCGTCGATTTACTCGTCAAAGACCGAATCCAGTCCATTAAAGAGTTCTACCTAAAAATTCCGGATCATACATCACATTAGTTGGTCGAGGTTCTTGTAGGATTCCTCTTTGCACACACAAATCATATGCATTGTACGGACTTAAAGGGAACCGGAAGTTTTGTATATAAGGTCGAGACGAGGATAAAATAGACGGACTTTGTAGAAAATTTCCTTTAATATTTGTATTTTTTTCTTCAAAGATTTATTTATGAACCCAGAACTAAGAGATCTCAAAAGTATTTAGTTTGAGGTGGGGGGGGTTGGAAAAGAATTTAAATCGGTCTCCTTTCGATTTACTATCTAATATGCCTTTACTAGGGAAATCTACGAAGACTGAGTTTCGTGTTAAAAAGAGAACCCATATACGGAAGGGAGAATACGTTACTAAGTTCCGTCTTCCTTCGACTACTATGGTGTAAGTTTCATTTTTAGGTTCATCTAAAGAGGACAAGACTACCTGAATAAACGTAAAGAGTACAAGAAGACGTCAACCAATTTCACTAAACCCTGGGTATAAGGGATTCACCTCTTATTTTATTAAGGAAGACATCGGTTCACAAAAAATTTCACGGTAGACACTACCCCTCCGAGAATTTTTATGAAGGATTCTGGAACAAAACAGGGACCGTACCCAGTGTGTCGTGTTAAGTAACAATATGTAGAATAGAACTCGAGGAAATCAACATCAGACGATTAAACAAAATGTCTATAGTCGGGGATTTCTATGTATAAAAATTATCAGAGGAGAACCCGTACCTTGTTGGAATTTCATAAAAATCTCTCATGACCCCGTCTTGGCTTCTCTTCTTTTGTTGAGTAAGTGATAGGGTCTCTAGAACGTTAATAATGGTTCAAATTCTTTGTGTCGAGACTTATATACGGGGTGGAGACAAACGGGATCCTCACATCATCGTTTCTCAGTCTTGACCCGTTGTGTCTAATTGACACGGTCATCCACGATTCATTGAGTAACATTCCAGAAAGGGTCCAGAAACACAGATGATTCCCAATCTTTATGTCCCTTTCAAAGTCAATCCGTATCTGACAGCACCAATAGATTCTTTACTAGAGGCTTATTCATCCTTTATCGGAGGAGTAACCCGAAGGGCCTACCGAGTCACCATCACCTAAGAAAAATGACAACCTTTTTTCCTCTACGTCCTTTGTACCCAAGCTAGGTACCCAACCCTTCTAGGGGACCTCTTACCGTACCCTTGGGTGAGATCATAAGAACGGACCTCTTAGGGTACCTGTCTCCTCGGGCCACCCGATGTCAGGTATCCCAACGTGTCTCAGCCTGTGCTGACTTCGCTGAGTCCTTGTGTGTGTATCGGAGGAAGAGTCATAGATACCGATCCAAACCCAACATGATGGTGGATCTTCAGTACTTCTCAGTTACACCTTATTTCGGGAATTAGAATGATGGGGTAATTAATACGACGAAATACTTACAAAATGAACGAATTATTGGTAACGACCTACGTTACATAGAACTCCAGGGTTCAACCTTTATAGTAAAACCACTAGTATCGAGTCAACTGGTGTCAACACGTCCTCTGGTTTGCTTAAGTTCAAAAAACAACTAAAAACTTAAAAAAAAAAAAAAAAAAAATTGCTAGCCTTCCTTTCAATAAAACGTAACACAGACTTCTTCGTACTGGAAGGGTAATCTAACATAACGTCAGACAAGAACCTGTTCCGTCATTTTCTTGATAGTCTTCTGAAAAACTTCCGAAAAGGTCCTACCACTAACATCATCCATCTTGTGACTTGTGTTCCGTTTTAGAAGACCGATAAATCAAACTCTTGTACTCTAAAATGTAAATACCAAAAGTCTTTAAACTGATGAGGATTTGTTGGTCCAATTGAGAATTTAAGGGACGGGTTAGAAATAAAAAGATAAAACTGGATCTAAATTTTAACATATATATGACATCTACATTAATTACTCATATATAATTTATGTTCTATATTATATGTTTTTATAAATATCTCTACACCATAAAGTTTGGTACTAATCTGATAGGATCGGTAAGAGTATTTCGAAGATCCGTTTAATTAAAATGTTCAATAAACCGTTAATTTAAATGCTTTTATAAAGGTCCTCTCTTGTATACAACGGTGTACAAGGTTATTACTTACGTGGATGTCAAGTTTATTATAAAAACCTCAATCCAAATTCACTATAAAAAAGGAAATACAGTGATTTCACAGCCTTACCATTTATTGAGTCGTCTTAAGTACATCACTCGTGACAAAAAAAAAGTCGACATTTCTTTTTCAGTTCTTCATTCCTTCTTTTCATATAAATCCTTAGTGTACCCCTGACAATTAGGATCCCATTACTTATGTATTTTTTTTATTAGTCACAATCTGCTTCAGACGGAAGTCCTCAAGTACATACAGGTAACTGGTTCGGACAATTATTAAGGACCCTTTGGTTTTATCTTTTATTTTAGGTTGGAAAAAAAAAGAAGAAGACACGAATCAGATCAAAGTGCACGAGTATCTCCCGGTGCACGTCTCCCGAACTTGAACCGTGAAGTCTGGTCTCAAGGACCAAGTTTTACCGAGGGAGGTGTGGAGTCGACCCTCCCGGTATACGTCTAGAGTGTGTGTATGTGTGTGTGCGTGTCTCCTATGGAGTTAAGTTTGACCGTCGCCGCCCGACACACATCGTCTGCCCGACACGCCGAGTCCACACGGAAGGACCCTCTTGGGACGGGTGAGGGACGACTTGTCCAGGGCTATTTCGTCGAAGCGGGTGCCGGACACCTCAAGTCACGAGACCTCGGGTTCGAGTGTGGACCGAGAGGTAAGCAACTATTTTCTTTACAAAGGTCCTGAAGGGACCACTAGGTCACCGATTCTGAAGTGGGAGGGTTACGTCTTCCGGATCAAAGTTCGGGACCAATTCCTTGATCTAGGGTATACGATATTGATCTCTAGGACGTACGACGTTGATTTTGGACCACTTCGGTTTATTATGATATTTATTTGAAAAAAAAAATTAAAGGAAACGAAGATTTGACTTGAACCAGAACAAGATAACCAAGTTCGTTGTAACCCGTACTCTTGGAAACAACCCCGAGTTTTCACAGTCATTGTGATGTATGTCACAGATTAAAAAATTTTTCACTTGTTGTTTTTTTTCCTTGATAGACCTTTGAATTAGTTTTCAGATTCTTTGAGTACTTTTATTTACAGAATCATGACTAAAGTATAAGTAAGGAGAAAACAACATTGTTTTACCGTTTGATGGACGAAGGAGACACGACGACGACGACGACGATTCAGCGAAGTCAGCAAAGACTGAGACACGCTGGGGTATCTACCGTCGGGTGGTCCGAGGCGACAGGGACCCTAAGAGGTCCGTTCTTGTGACCTCACCCAACGGTAAAGGAAGAGGTCGAAAGAGACATAATTACTCTTTTTTCTAAGACTATTTCTGTGTTCAACCTGTTTGAGGACGTGACTTCTGACGGGTCTTATCTGACTTCTCTCAAGTGACCCCTGTAATCTAACTAAGCTACTATCTCCTGGAATGTTTCAAATCCGATGTGTGCACGTGTATGTGCGAGTGTTTGTGTGTGACGGACACACACCCCCCGATACATACATACGTGAGTGTTATCTCTTTATAATCGCGGAAGGAGTTGTTAGGCACAACGGTTTTATTATCAATACTGTTGTCGTCGTGGGGACGTGGTAAACGGACTTTCAAGAATCCGAAGGACCTACTTCTTTCCGGATACTGCGAACCATTTTAAATTGATCTCATCCCGTCTCAAAGATATCAGAAGCCGATCAGAAACGCATGGACTGAAAATACTATTGAATAAACTGGATCTTTGTGTGTATGCGAGAGAGATAGTATCCAATAATAATCGATACGACCAAATATACCATAGGAAATAAGATTGTATTTATTTTCGTAATTCCTTGTGTAAATAGGAGAAAAACAAAAACAAAAAAAAAAATTTCTCCCTTCATCTAAGTTGCCAGACCTTTCGACAAAATTACCAAAAACCACAAAGGAAGAAAGAGTAAACGAGTCTTACGGTCTAATTAGAAATATCTCTTTTGAAAAAAAAAAAAAGGGTTTGTCCAATAAACGTCTTTACAAGTTGTTAGGGGAGTCCTTTTTAAGGTGTGATCAGTAAGATTCTCCTGTTCGTCTAAATGTCGAGGTAGGTGGGAGGCGTCGACAACTAGGGGTGGAACGAANAGTCTTACGGTCTAATTAGAAATATCTCTTTTGAAAAAAAAAAAAAGGTTTGTCCAATAAACGTCTTTACAAGTTGTTAGGGGAGTCCTTTTTAAGGTGTGATCAGTAAGATTCTCCTGTTCGTCTAAATGTCGAGGTAGGTGGGAGGCGTCGACAACTAGGGGTGGAACGAATCGTATGTGGGAGAGGGTCTCCGACGAGAAACGGACCGAGTTAAGAAAGATCACCAGAACCACAAAAAGAGCGACAAAGGAGGTAAGTCCACGAAAAGGGAAAGCAAAGGGACGTAGGTTTAGGAAGGGTAAGGAGGTTGATTTTAGAACAGAGACACTTTTGAATGGTCCGGGAAGGTCCAGTAACGTCGGAGGTTGGAGAATGAGACTTGTCTACCAAATAAACAACTCATAACGACTATTTTAGACTCCGTTCTACTCCAAATTCGGTCTCATCACAAGTCCAGACTCGCCTAAGACAGGCAACCTGATAGAAACACGGAAGAACGGTATAGAGAGTCAAGGAGAGACAGTAAATAAAAAAATTGAACGTAAAGAATACCAAAGAAGGGCGGTGGGGGCGGGGGTTGGGAGAGAACATTTACACTTCTGAGCATCGTATAGGAATCGTACTTACCTGAACTATCGGTCCGAAACCTCCTCCCGTTGTCTGTCTACCGTTGATCTTTTGGTCTCGTGAGTCTCACCTTGTATCGATGAGAAGAGTGTTAGTTTGACTTTATGACATTTTTACAGTTACGGTGTCAGTTAGCTCAGCTTTGTCTTGACGTAAATATTTGTTCTGTTAAGGGTTACCCAACCGTATAATGTCCCACTGAAGGGATCACCGAGTCTACCATTTCTTAGACGGACGTTACGTCTTCTGGTTCCAAGCTAGGGACCCAACCCTTCTAGGGGACCTCTTCCTTTACCGTTGGGTGAGGTCATAAGAAAGGACCTCTTAAGGAACCCGTCTCCTCGGACTGTCCGATGTCAAGTACCCCAACGTTTCTCAGTCTATACTGACTCACTGATTGTTACCGTATAATGTTGTGGGAATTTTTGATTAAATCAAGTAGTCCCTTTCGTCAGTGTACCATATTTTATGTTATTAACCTTTTATATATATCCTAACTCCTGTCCTCCTCTTCCTCCGCTGTCTCTTACTCTACCTATCGTAACCTGTACTCAAACTCGGTTGAGACCCTCTATCACTTTCTATCCCTTCGGACCGTACGACGTCTGGCACCCCAGTGGCTCAGCCTGTGTTGAATCACACAGACTTGTTGTTTGTTGTTGTTAACTCCGCCCCTCCGTTATTTTATATATTTGAACCCTCCATTCTTTGAATCTTTGTTATTTCCGATAGACTTCATGACAGTCGCCTTTATCGTTATTTGAGTCTATACGTCTACTGTGGTGGAAATACCGTCTTTCGTTTCTCCTTGATTTGTCGGAGAACTCCTTCCACTTTCTCCTCTCACTTTTTCGACCGAATTTTGAGTTGTAAGTTTTTTTGATTCTAGCACTGCAGGCCAGGGTAGCGAAGTACCGTTTATGTACCCTTTTGTTACCTTTGTCACTGTCTGAAATAAAAGAACCCCTGGTTTTAGTGACGTCTACCACTGACGTCGGTACTTTAATTTTCTACTAACGAGGAACCTTCTTTTCGATACTGGTTGGATCTGTCATATAATTTTTCGTCTCGGTAATGAAATAGCTGTTTCCAGGTAAATCCGTTTCGATACCAAAAAGGTCATCGACATGTCTACACTCTCAACCTGGTATTTCTAACGACTCGTTGTTTCTTGACTACGAAAACTTGATACTACAACCTTTTCTGAGAACTCTTAGGAACCTGACGTTCCTCTAGTGTGGTCAATTAGGATTTCCTTTAGTTGGGACTTATAAGTAACCTTCCTGACTACGACTTCGACTTTGAGGTTATGAAACCGGCGGACTACGTTTCTCGGTTGGGTAATCTTTTCTGGGACTACGACCCTGTCTAACTTCCGTCCTCCTCTTCCGCCGGTGTCTCTTACTCTACAAACCTACCGTAGTGACTGAGTTACCTGTACTCAAACTCGTTCGAGGTCCTCTACCACTTCCTGTTCTTTCGGACCACACGACGTCAGGTACGTCAATATTTCTCAACCTGTACTGACTCGCTGACTTGTCGTTGGTGTTAAAACTTTAATCCTTCCTCACTCCTTTTGTTACGAACGAATTCAGAGTCAAGTCAAGTCAAGTCAAGTCAGCGAGTCAGCACAGGCTGAGAAACGTTGGGGTACTTGGTGTCGTGCGGTCCGGAGCGACAGGTAGTGGTTGAGGGCCTCAGGTGGGCTTGGGTACAGGTAGCTCAGTCACTACGACAGCTCGGTATAGTAGGAGACTACAGGGGAAGAGGAGGACGGAAGTTAGAAAGGGTCGTAGTCCCAGAAAAGGTTACTCAGTCGAGAAACGTAGTCCACCGGTTTCATCCGCAAAGTCGAAGTTGTAGTCAAGAAGGTTACTTGTGGGTCCTGACTAGAGGAAATCCTACCTGACCAACCTAGAGGAACGTCAGGTTCCCTGAGAGTTCTCAGAAGAGGTTGTGGCGTCAAATTTTCGTAGTTAAGAAGCCACGAGTCGGAAGAAATATCAGGTTGAGAGTGTAGGTATGTACTGGTGTCCTTTTTAGTATCGGAACTGATCTGCATGGAAACAACCGTTTCATTACAGAGATGAAAAATTATACGACAGATCCAACCAGTATTGAAAGGAAGGTTCCTCATTCTCAGAAAATTAAAGTAACGACGTTAGTGGTAGACGTCACTAAAACCTCGGGTCTTTTTATTTCAGTCGGTAACAAAGGTTACAAAGGAGTAGATAGACGGTACTTCACTACCCTGGTCTACAGTACTAGAATCAAAAGACTTACAACTCGAAATTCGGTTGAAAGGAGAAATTCGGTGAGAGGAGAAAGTGAAAGTAGTTCTCCGAGAAATCAAGGAGAAGCGAAAGACGGTATTCCCACCACAGGAGACGAATAGACTCTAACAACTATACAAAGGATCGTTAGAACTAAGGTCGAATACGGAGTAGGTCGGACCGTCAAAAGTACTACATGAGACGTATCTTCAATTTATTCGTCCCACTGTTATATGTCGGAACTGCATGAGGAAAAGGATAAACCTTGGTGAGATAACAAGGTACAGGTGAAGATTGACAACGAAGGACTGGGCGTATGTCTAAAGAGTTCTCCGTCCAGTCCACCAGACCATAAAGGTAGAGAAAGTCTTAAAAGGTGTCAAATAACACTAGGTGTGTCAGTTTCCGAAACCGTATCAGTCATTTCGTCTTCATCTACAAAAAGACCTTGACAGAACGAAAAAGGTACTAGGTCGTCTATAACCGTTAAACTAGAGACCAAGGAGACGGAAAAGATTTTGGTCGAACTTGTAGTCCCTCAAGTACCAAGTGCATAACGACTTCGGAGCGAACCTCTTAAAATTCGTAATGAAATGATTGCACACTCTACTCACGTCAACACGTCATCAAACTCGTAAGAAACCGTAAAAGAAAGAAACCCTAACCTTACTTTTGACTGGAAAAGGTCAGGACACCGGTGACGACTCAAAAGATATAAACGACCGTATAACTTACGTCGTGAAAGTGTCACAGTAGAAAGTCCTCAACTTTATCGAGTCGACCTTAAGGCAGTGGAGGTGATCGAAACAAGCCTCACTACGAAGGATTCAGATCTCTCTTCGTTCATCTACGGAAGTGGAAAACGGATCTTCTTTGTGGAAATTTATTTATTTTAGATTCTGTTTCGGTGTTCCACAAGTCGATATCAGTGTGTGACCCAATTCTCCCTGAAATAGTTCTTGTGTAAAATTTCCTGTATAAGTCCCTACAACAAAGTGATTCCCCGGATGTAAACGTTTTTACAAAAGGATTAGTTGGACGATTTAGACTTCCTCTCACGTGTCTTTCGTACTTCTACATTTTCTTGGGACCCCGTCCGTCCCTGATCCCCACCCCGCCCCTCCCACAACCGGGGAGGCTTAGGGAAAGGTTGTGTAGTGTGTTTAGGTTTACTAGATTCTAGGAACTTAAATAAAACGACTGAGATCACACAGGAGGGTAGTGAGAGAGTTCTAGTGGCACTTTTCTCTTTTGTCTCCAGAAGGTTCTGAGAGAAGTGTAAGTCATCAATCACCATTGAATACTGTTACAAAAGTTGAAAGAAGACAACTCAGTAACTGAGGAGGAGGGGAGAGTCAAAGGTCCCAGTAACCCGTTGGGAAACATTTAGTGTCCTGATCTAAACGAAACAAACCAGAACAAGGTCGAAGAAGTAATAGAGAAGACAACACATGATGTGTCAAAACATCTGTGTGGTCTATTTCACCTCTTTGTTTTGGTCTAATAAGGGTCTGACGAACGGTAGACTAAAATTTGATAACGAACGACGACCATGTGTTTTGTTCCTTATCACAAAATAAGGACTCAAAAATCTGATCTTTAATTGATCCCCGATCAATTAAAAACCAAGGCAGTTTGTAGAAACAAGTCAAACAATTAAACAAATTATTACGACAAATATTAAAACAAAAGAAGGGAGAAAGAGATATCACGTTTTACGGAACCCACAAAAAGGTGGTAAGATCATAGTAATTTTCACCTCGTCCTTCCTATACGACGACGACGACGACTCAACGAAGTCAGCACAGGCTGAGACACACTGGGGTATCTATCGTCGGGTGGTCCGAGGGGACAGGAACCCTAAGAGGTCCGTTCTTGTGACCTGACCCAACGGTAAAGGAAGAGGTTGCGTACTTTCACTTTTCAATTTCACTTCAGCGAGTCAGTACAGGCTGAGAAACGCTGGGGTACCTGACGTCGGGTGGTCCGAGGAGGCGGGTACCCTGAGAGGTCCGATCTCATGACCTCACCCCACGGTAACGGAAGAGGATCCTTCCTATACATATTAGTAAATATTAGTAGATCTAGAACGAAGGTTTTAAAGAACCAGAAGTTAACATCTCAAAGTTCTTTAGAGACTTTGATACAGTCAAGTGTCTCGGTCGGGGTGTCTCAACTAGGGACCTGGTCCCTTTGGGTCCCTCAAATTTATTCAGTAACGTTCAGTATACCGATCGATCCCAGTCCTACACGGTCCTGAACTTGGATAGAGAATCATAAAAGTTGCCTTGTGTATTGAGTAAACATCAGCTTAAAGTCTTACGAATTCGTCTGAGTCACAAACCCGACCTAAAGATGGAGTCAGGTCCTACTGAGAACGTTTATATACTAGACCTTCTAAGACGCTAGAACCATGCTAACGTCCCTCAATACCAGACTAATACCCGAAGGGTCCACCGGGATCACCATTTCTTGGGTGGACGGTTACGTCCTCAACATTCTCTGGTATCGAAGGTAGGGACCTAACCCTTCTAGGGGACCTCCTCTTGTACCGTTGGGTGAGATCATAAGAACGGACTTCTTAGAGTACCTGTCTCCTCAGGTATCGGTACGTTTCTCTATCCAGACTTCCCTGAATCGTGAGTCCGTACCAGCCTAAGACACCTCTCTGAATTCTCTGAATTTGGGGGAGGAACTTGTCTTGGTTTAAGGGGTCTTGGAATGTGAGTTGGGTCAAAGGAGTGCCAACTGAGTCTCGTCTCGACTGTGTCGACTTTGTAAGATCTCATGCGGGTGTAGAGACCGAATTACACCTGCCTTACCTCACCTTGTTCCTAAGTTCTAGTTAGTAAGTAGGTTTCCCAGTAGACAACTGCCAGTAATTGAGTCATAGTGACGTCCGGGCATAGGAGAGAGCTTAATCACAATTCACTTTAGAGAAGTTTTGTTTTAAAACGAAATAGGTATTAAAAAAAATTTAAAGCATCTTTCGGCGATTTCTGAGTAGTCGCTTATACTTAGTGTTTAGTCGGGGCACAAGTACACCCAAGACAGGTTCAGATGTGTTCTCCCCTTGTAAAACAAAATCTTTACACTCTACATACTTTATGTTTAGACGGTTCTTGGAAGGAGACTTAACGAAACCCTGATCCGTCCCGTCGGACCCTGGAACGCTCCCGCCGCGCCCCCATCTTTTGTTCCGTTCACACTCAGTCCATTGCGGGAACCCACCCCAGGCCCTTTCTATTTCTTCACTCTAGTGTTCCTATCTCTCGTGACTCATAAACACAAGGTGACTCAGCCTAGGTGTCATTTCAATCTGTCACCTCGATACCTCCGGGGGTCTCAGGTGTCGGAAATCCAAGAGCCACCCCCGTCGTCCGTCCCTTCCCAGCTGGACCGAGACGGTCTCCAATTGCGTGCCAGACCCGCCTGGGTCCTTTCAAGTGGATTAAAACGTTTTTTCGACGTTAGGACACGCGCCGCCATTTGTCCCAACCTTCGCTTTAGCCTTGACGTTTTAGGTCCGGGAGCGTGTTCTCGTGGGGGGAAAGGAAGGGACGGCCTAGGGGAGGAGGCTAGGCCCTACTCCCGTCCCGAGCGGCGGCGGGGGGGCAGGGGGGGCGGGGGGGCGGGGGGGCGTTAGCCAACCAGTGAGCTCCAAGTCTGACGCCCTGGGGCGGGTATACCGGAGGCCGGGGCGGGGACAGGGGCGGGTGGGCCTAGCCGGGCGGGGGCCGCCCCTCGGTCGGCAGAGGCGGGAGCGGGGGCTCGACGCTCCGACGTCCTGACCACGTCGTCAGCGGCGGAGCCGGTGGCGCGTCGACGGCCAGGTGGAGGCGGCGGCGAATCGGCGCGAGCCTCGGGCCGGCTCCTCCGACGGTGGCGGCGGTCCTCGGGCGTCGGGCGCGGGGTCCGGGCGGCGGCGGCGGGAGGCTCCCGCGGGGTCCGGCGCGGTACCACTTCCACTGCAAGTTGAGCCGAGACCGGGTCTTCCTCCGGTTCTTCCTGCTCAGGTTCTCGCCGCTCCTCCGCGAGTAGTAGGGAGGCCTGCGGCAACGGCACCTGACGTTCCAGGCTCCCGGCCCCGAGCCCCTTCACCCGGGCGACCCCGGGGCCCTCTCGACGCGCCCCGATCCCGCCGACACGCGGGGCCCTGTCGCGCCCCGCGCGCGCCCTGCCCCCAGGGACTCTCCCGGCTCATGAGGGAAAAGAGCCCGACGAGGGCCAAGAACAGGCCGCGTCGAAGAAACATTCTTTCACGCACACGTCTTTCGCCACGGGCCGCGCCTTAGCCCCCGAACCCCCGGAGGCCCCCTCCTCCTCACCTCTTGGCCCGGCTCACGTGCCACGAACCACGTCAGCTCCTTACACGCACCTCGGCACGGCCCCAAGCAAGGTGGACCTCTAGCCGCCGCTGTACGTTTTGCTATTTTGTTGTTGTTCTCAAACCGTGCAGGAGGGTCATATTTATTACAGGGATTCTACCGACTGTAGTAATGTTCGGATTTGGCGTCAACGAAGGAATGAAAGCAAAGGTCCGACTTGACGTGACCCTGATTCAGGCCGAGGACATTCGGAGAATTAAAATTTTCGCAAAAAAAAAAAAAAGAAATTGGAAGAGAAAAAGGTGCCGGGAAACCATCGCCGTCCACTTGAAGCGGCACCCCAGACCTCTCCCTCCCTCGCCCGCTCCCCTCTTCCGTTCCACTACCAGACGAGTCTTATCTAAGACCGACAAGTAAAATATTGACTTTATAAGGGCCATTTCCAATGACTAATGATAGACCTACAATCACATTTTGGCTGTCAAGTGAAAATTTAATATAGTCGTTGAAATGCTCTTGGGGAATTCGATTCACTTTGATTTGTTTGAACAGGATGCAGAGAAAGTTTTAACAGGAAGTAGGGAAAATTTTAACAGGAGCCAGGGACGTTGTTTAAAAGAAATAAAATGTTTTAGGGGGAAAATCGGGATTCGTTTTTAGGTCTCTCCTTGATAATAGCACGATGTCATTATCAGCAAATCCTACACTAACAGAGTCTTCAACTTATTTGTCCTTTCCAAGTGTTGGAAAGATGGTCTAGAAGAAGTCCGACGTTTTTCAATTAAGATATCTTTAATCAACATCTTAATAAATACAAGCATTGAAAATTAAAAAAACAATCGTAAAAAGTTCTGGACGACATTCATCCCATTTGAATCAAAATTGAATTTTTTTTGTTGTCATTGAACACGTCCATATTCCTGACAATAAATTATATAATGATGATGACCCTTTGCGTCACACTTTTTACCAACTTTTATGTCACAATTAGACGTGCACGGACATGACCTAAAAACCTTTACAAGATCAATTTTTGTGTTTACAGTCCTCAACTAAAAAATTTACTGACAGAACGGAACTTTATCCTTCACCTGTCTAACGGATTTTCCTAATTCGCAAAACCGTAACCATAACAAAAGGACTTAGGTAACGTCTGTCAGATCCAAAATCTCTTTTACAAACCTTAGGTGTCTCCTATTAACGTCGTCGTTTAATAATAGACTCGAGACATAAACAGATTGTAAGTAACATGGATTTAATCTAACTATCAGTTCATGGGGTAGTATTGTCTGACTTTATGTATATATCTCTAATCCATCTAAAATTAGGACAATGTATATAAAAATTTTTAGGATACTTGTTTATATTAAGGAGAGTGATTTTTTCTCTCCTTCTTTCCTAGGCTACTACAGTGAAGTCTATCGAAAAGGGACAAGGACAACACTTTCTCTAAACTTTGCGACCTGTTTTTAGTCTTATTAAACGACCCATCGACATTTAGACTAAAACCTGTAAATAACAGTAAAGACTTTGCCACTGACACAAAAGTCCAAGAGTCTTAAAGAGTTAAAGTGGTATAAGTTTATAACACCAGTATCGTCGTCAATTTTTTCATTGGAAAGGATCGACAAAAGAGTCTAGGGGTATAGGTTTCTTTTTATGACCTTGATTCGACACTCCCGGACAGAAGGAAATATTGGTGTGTCGTTAGTACCTACTTGACCGTCTATTTTTTACTTATTACGAAAAAGCTCGACACTTGAGTTTCTGGAGAATTCACTCATTGTCTTATAACGACATGTAATCTTCCTCTTAGTAATATTGGGCAGTCAGTGAATTGTCATTTACGTTTGGAATGAATCATTGTCCGTAAACGTCTGCCAGAGAATGTCGACCCTGTCACTAATGTATTACAAGAGACTGAGGAAGCCCACTGACATGGCACTGGTGACTCAAACTGAGAGGCTTAAGACGTGTCTTAGTCGGAAGGACACAAACGGACCCCGTAAAGGAACGGACCAACCAGTTCTCCTAGGCCAAATCGATCAATACTCGTTCTTGAGGACTTGTTCTTAAAACTCATAGAAATTGAGAGGGTCTGGTGTCACAGGACTTCTGGTAACAAAGAGGTCTATAGGGGAATTCCTAGTGGATCATAGTGGACCCTAAGACTAAAATTTTACGTCTAAGAAGTCTGGAAGACGTCATTTCTTAAGACTAGCGAGGTCAGTCGACCGAATACATTGAGTGTAAGGTCATGAAAATGTGACGAGGACAGAAAACGGTAAAGAAATCGAGAAAAGAGACCTTCGACAACGTAACAGGATAGAAAATCTAAACAGAAAAGTCATCGATAATTAGGGTCGTCGGTGCAGACACCTAATATAACAGAGTTGATCGAACGACAAATAATAAGAAAGAGATGTAAAGGAGGATCCAAAATACATTATCTCCACCTAAACTTTAATACTTACAAAATACACTCTCCGTCGATAAGTAAGTACTTGAAAACACAAAAATGAAACTTGAAACTTTGTAACAAACAATATATGCACATTTATAGTTTCTTTTATGAATGACAGGACTCAGTCTTCAGGGTCAAAACAGTCATGTGTTGACGAACTAGAACCCAAATTCGAAAAATAAAAAAACTTCTCAAGAAATACACATTCTACTGTCCCATCCTGGTCTACCAGACACCTCCTGAGAAGGTCAAAATTTTAAGATACTTTTACCGTTCTTAATGTATTAATATAAACCGTCCTCAGTCTAACAAAATTGACAAGGGGAGAGTGGGATTGATCTGACAAGGAAAAAAGGAGGGGAACAAGTCGAACAATGTACAGAAGGAGAATAATTCATCGACACCCAGTGCCTCTTTTCTCTACCGATCTCCATAATACATTATTCGATTTAAAACCAAAACCCAATGGAGTGACATCTTCTCATCGACAGTTATTGAGGACAACAGTACGGACTAATACTTTACGGAAAAGGGCAAAGTCCGGAGCTTCTTCGAGTTCAAAAGAAGGATCCATAGGGACATTTAACAAAACGACTATTTATTACAACGGAGAAGAGACGTCATGTAACATCAACATCTGTAGGAATTTTCCTTTTCACTTTACGAACACCTCCCCTTTCTTTCCCGTCCTACCTTCGGATTCACTTCCCGATGATTGGGTCATTCAAGACTCAGTCGGTAGTGTTTTGTCGATAGAGGGAGGATTAAGAAAAGTGAAAGACCGTAAAGAGCGACGTATTTTGTCCTGACCAGTAAATCGAAAAACCACTACAACCACAAGTAAAATAAAAAACAAACCCCATCCCCCGATCTCCCCTTCTCCTTGTATTTCAGACTGCGGTATATGACTTTACAAAACCAGAAATCTCTTCCCTACCCCTCGAACCAAGGGAAATTGTTTTCTCGTATAGTAATGGGACAACATATCAAATCACAGTCATTTTGTAACTGGTCGTTTTTCAAATGTCAACGACGTAAAATCAAGAAGTACTCCCATAACTATAGACTTCACTCCTAAATCACGACCTTCTACTTAATTAACGGGGACACGTATGGTTCACTGGAACCGTCCTAGAAAGACACAGGTGTACGGAGTACCCACCGACGGCGAGGTCTCCCACCTTTTCAACATGTAACACGTCGTCTTTTGACGGGGGTTCTGGGACGAACCCCAGAAGGGTCACAGTGGAATTTGTATTAGACAAACCTGATCTATCTTGGCTTATATAATAGGAACCGTTTTAGTATCTGGACATTCTGTAAAACCTTAAGTCGAGTCGGTATAATCTCTAAATCCACGTATTTTCATAATGAAATTGGTCTTTATAGAAAGCCTTGTGTACCATGTCCGGATAAATTTAACTGAATCTTAAATTGAAATTTTTAAAAGTCATACATAACGATCTCGAACTACATTTCACCCTGTAAAATAAATAAACAAGAAAGTATGAGATTGAATTATGGACCTTACAGACAAATTTTCAGTAAAAAAAGAGGGAGCTTTCCTTTTACGAAAGACTTAAGTACCGTATTGATTTTGAAGTCCTTGAGAAAATAGTGTCACAGTCGTCTCCTTCTTGGTCTTTTTTTAAACAGAAAAGTTTGACTGTAGTCACTTAGGTAGGAGAATTTGAAAAACCATTTGAACAGTGAAAAATAATCTCGAAGTCGATTTCCTCAATTCCTGAAACGGTAGTTTCCTGAAAAAGTCCGGTATCGACGACGGACAATTTTTATTTCCTAAACTGTCACGACTTAAAGACTTACACCACCAAAAACAGTTTTACGACATCTTTCGTTATTGTGACCTCAATACAAAAGTTCTTCGAATACACATTTCTCAATAAAGGACAGAAAGGATAAATGAAACGTACCGAATTGTTACTTTTAAAATGTCCGACATGTTGACTTTCAACTTTTAATCTTTAAAACATTGTCTACACTGGGATTCTTATAGTTATTTTTAGTAAGTTAACACTAAAAGGGAAAATTAGTTACAAATACTATATATGTGAATTATCGAAATTTATTAGGATAAAATACAATGGTTGTTAACTCGTTTTAACATTTGTCAACTTCAAAAAAACTTGAGAACTAGTTTCCCTTTTTTTCTTGAATTATTGAATTACTTCATAAAGATATTAAGACAGTAAACCCCCTTTTAGTTCATTTTACTTGTATCTGAATACGTCTTTTTAAGAAATTTTTACTGTTTTAATGAGAACAAAAATACTATCTCCCTATAAGATTAAAAAGTAAATTATAAATAGTTATAAATAACTATTGACTATTATAATTGTAACTAATCAAAGGTCGTCATTAATATACTCGATCTCGATTCTATATAAACAGTCTTCTATTTAATTACAACCTTAATTTAAACGTGTCAAATACTTAGGATTTGTAAAAGTTTAATTTTTACATCCCTCAAATAAACCCTTTACCTATGATTCACGTACACTCCATAAATCATGGAAGTCTAAGACTTTATGAACGTATTTGGAAAAAACCGTATCAACTTAAAGTATAAAATTTTTTCCAAATTGCTCCAAAACATGCAAACTTACAAAAATTGAAAATTACGGTTTTAATTAGAACCTAACAAAAGAGACGAAATTTATACTAACACTACAAATTTTAAAACATTATATTTTTGGATTTTCCATTCAACGTAATAATTCAGTGAATGACGTTGTAGGTCTTCTTCTTAGTAGAAATACGACCCTTTTTACTGAAAATTTCCAGTCAGGTAGATCCAGACGTCAAAAAACCCCCCACCCCCACCCTCCTGTGACACCAAAAACACCCTAGAGTGAAAGGGCTGGTCCTAAACTTGGGATCGGTTGATCTCTTTCGGACGTTAGGAGTGGTGATCCGGTGAGCCCTTGGATCCAGACGTAAAGAATTTTAACAAAAAAAAAAGTCGGTCGGAGAGATCATAAAGTAAAGACGACATATATGGTACCGTCAAAAAAGTAAAAAGTAAAAGATCGAAAGAGAAGTTAAATAAAATGAAACGAAAGTAAAATTACGATCCTTCTCAAAGGGTTAAGGTAGTCAAAATCGAGGTCGTTTTTGATCCGTACAATTCGTCTCTACCGTTTAAGTTATGAGAACCCGGGTTCATCTACAAAATCACTTCGGTTCGAAAAAAGAAAAAAGAAAAAAAAAAAAACGTATAATTCGTTGAATCGTATAAGAAGTAAAAGTAAATTTTTCACTTTCTAGGTTACAACGAACTAGGAGGTCCAAAATTTCCATTCGACCTTACACAAAGTAAATTTTGAACTAAAAATTTATAATTGGTGATTAAGTATGTTCTTAAAGTACGTCTTTGTGTCTGCTGACTGTGTCCGGTGGCTAAATGTCAGAGGAAATGTCACCTCCCGTCCTGACCGTCTAATACCGGATGGCGGACAAAAACATATTGGGTACTCGATTCTTACTAAAAATTTTTTTTATATAAAAATCTACAAACCCCTCTTTATTAAAGAGGGTTGAACGGGGTCAAGGGAGTGTTAACTTTTTCCTCATAGTAAACCTTTCGGTGTGGCAGATGAATGACTCTTGAGTCTGATACGTCAAATATGAAATTCCCAAATCTAAGACAGAGATGGTAGATGACACTATGAAACCCCCTTCAATGATGTTGAGAGACACAGAAAGAGGTAGTCGATTGACCCCTTATTCTATTAAACATTTTTCACATAGTGTTATGGACCTTGTCGCATACTGAGTCATCTACGATAATAATGATGATGTCTAAAAAAAAAAAAAAAAATTACTAAGTTTGAAAGTAAACCGTGGTGACGTTCTAAAGACCTTCACCTGAAGTCCCACCCACACGTACTCACGAGTCAGTACGGGTCGAGAAACGCTGGTGTCCATGACGTCGGGCGGTCCGAGGAGACAGACACCCCAAAAGGTCCGTTCCCAGGACCTCACCCAACGGGAAAGGAGGAAGGAGGTCCCCCAGCTTGGGCTCCGAGGACACAGAGGACGTAACGTCCGCCTGAGAAGTGGGAGAGTCGGTATCCCCTTCGGTCCATCTTCATCTTTGAATTACTTCGTCCCGTCAATGAGTAAAATATGACAAAAAACATCTGATTATGGAGTTTGAGTTGTGACAGAAGTCTATCACAATCTCGGACGACCGTTTCCAATTATAATAATGGATCTAGACTATTAAACCCGTTCAGGGTGTTGGAGGGTTCGGGGTCAAGGGAGTGACCATTTTATTACATTACCATGGCTGGAATTTATCACAAGAACACCATCTTAATTGTCAGGGACCATGTATCTTTGAGTAATTTACCATCGTGAAAAGGGGTTTAGGGGTAGACAATTTTCAGGGTAAAAATCGGGGGAGTAGTAAGAAAACAACTTTACAATGAAGAATACGATGATAATAACGAGTAGGGATGAAGTGCACAGTCAATTTAACGTCATAACAACTATTCATTGTGGGACGAGGGGACTCTATGAGACGGTTTCTCAGTAAGGACGTTGTATTTTTAGGAATCGTAAGTCATCGATACAGGTAAAAAATATCTTCATAAAGAATAATGTCTTATCTTACAACTATATTAAAATGTTTAAACCCCAAATTGGTTTCATTATGAATCCCGTCCTGTCAATAAACGTAAAATTTTGATAGAGACTTCTTGCGTGTAAAACCCCCCTTGGGTGAAACACGTAATTACCAAGAGTTTGTAAAACCAAAGTCCTTGGGAAACATGAGAATTTTTAACAACTCCCAGGGTTTCTCGAAAACTAAATACAACCAATATAAATAACTATAAATGACATAAGTTTTAATTTTGTTATAAATAACTAAATTTTATTATGTTTTGGATATTGCAATCGTTTTTATTGTAAATATTTATTTTTAAAGGTATATTGGCTGTCTGAAAGTCTTGTCATTCTCGTTGCAGCAAAAAGTAAAAATGGGAAATGACTCTCCGAATTATCTTCTGTCGACTTAAGAGGTCAACCGAAGATACGACACAGTGCGTAAGTCGAAGACCCTTCGAGGTGACATGTGACAGGTCTCTTACTCTTACCCCCACCCCCTCCGAATAAAAATAATGTTTTAATCAAAACTGTAACACCTGGGGGCACTGTAACACCTGGCGCGGGGGGGGGGGGTTGTAACACCACAGACAGGGATCTCGTGTAAACCTCTTGAAGATTTATGAACAATAAAGTACCAAAAACAAAAGTAAACATAAAAAACGTTAAAATCTATCATGAATGACCGAAGGATTTTACCCTTCACTGATAAATCGGAAAAGATAAACAAATATATCATATATGTAACAGAGAAGAGGACCATATCAATGTCATTACAGACCAATTTAACGACCAGGTACGAAAATAACATTAACTGTACTTTGAATGTAGCCTCATTGCATCATATTGAAAAAGATGAAGGAAAGAACACGTTTCGGTAATAAAAGGGACTTAAACTATTAACCGAAGAACTCAGTTCTCTCTCCCAATGAATTAAAAGACACATAACGATCAAGTAGGAGTCACAGAGACTGTTTGAAAGTCTATTGTCTGAAAGTATAGATGTTTGAATCGTCTATTAAATGGCTCAAAAGATAAAAAGAACCACTATAAAGTGAACAGTAAGTCAGAAAGGTGAGTCTACCAGGATGAGATCCATACACCGACGCGTCTATAGGACTCTCATTAATAATAGGAGCTTAAGAAGACGGAAACGGAGGTAGGAGGCAACCTAGAAGTCAAAATATTTAGGTTCTTTGTCGTAAACTCCACCTTAAAAAAAATTTTGGACAGACTCTTAGAAATGAGACAGAAGTGTAAAGTAACTATTAAATAGACCCGTATTTTAAGATCCAATCGACATTAAGAGAAAGTCGTAAAATTACCACAACGAGGTAGAAGATACTACGGCAAGACTAAGGACCAAGAAACTTATACTGGTGAAAACAAAATGAAAAGGAAGTCTTCGAACTCCAAAAAAGGGAATACGAAAGTCGAAAATTTTAAAGATAACTGTATGAAATAGAAGACAGTAAAGGTAAAGATTGAATACCAAATAAACAAATAGGGGAATGATAGTGAGAAAACTCGAAAGTCCTCCTTCATTTCTATTGACAAATTGACCTTTAGTTATTGTCCTGAAAGTTGAGTCGACAGAAGTATCGAAATTCTGAATGATCTAGCAAAATAAATTTTAACTTTTACCTTAAAATTACTATTATCTATTATTATCCTTATCATCTATTATTATCCTTTGGTACAAGTAAAAATAATCGTAGTCAAATTGCAGACTGTCCTATTGGATATCTCTCCGTAGACGAACAGAGGAAAAAATTATAAGGTCTTAACAGAAAAGTACTCATTAAAATCTGTCGAGGGAGTGACGGTTGAAGTACTAAAAACGAAACACCGAAATAAAGGGATTGAAATGATCGAAGTAAAAACATTATTGTAGAACGGAACAAGTAGAAACTTTACAAATATAAGATCACTCGGACTCTATAAAAGGAAGTAACAAGAAGTAAGTACACGTATACTAAATTTATGAAAAACAATGATAGGAAACAATTAAACTACTTATTATCTTTTTTTAAGATAATTGAAACAGTTGTGTAATTATTGTTATGTTGACAACATTGTCAATTGTGTCACGAAGGATACTCACACTCAGTTAAACTCATTTGGACAATACTATCCCTTTTCGACATCTTTGAGTCCAGTAAAGACCAACCTATAAATAGACATTTTACTGCATAACCTGATTTACTGGAGAGTGACGAGAACGTATCTCCTAGAAACGAAAGATTCTTCTTATGACTAGTGTATAAGTCCCCGGCGACAACGTACTGGTCTGGAATATGATTCTTCAATTTTAAATGACTTGCGGGTTGGAAGTTTTTTGGGGATCACATCTCTCTGACTGGTTGAGACATTTGGTTTAATTGGTGTTGGACGAATTTATAGACATAGACAAAAGTGTTCTTTTGTTGGGAGGACCTAGGTTCTCACTCCGCTTATCATCCTATTCCCTCGCCTTAGTTTACTGGCGACTTACAAATGACGAGTACATAAACCACGATCCGTATCCAAGTTTCGTGCAAAATGGTACATAAGTGATATATCCATGTTTATAGACACTAGAGTCCTGACCTTAATAAAAAAAGATTATCAGAAAAACATATTGAAGGTTTAAAGACTTGAACCTACCTTCTATGTCGAAAGACGGAAGCTTAATAAAATACGAAAATTTTCTGATATGCACCTTAAAAGAACAGTTTTTACGACGTAAAATTTACCTTACTGAGTATAAACTTATGTTTACATATTAATAGAATAACTTACTGTAATTTTAGCTTCTAAATATGTTTTTACTCAGGTCTTGTCCAAACAAGGGAGGATGGAGATTAGAACTGTACATTAAGATACTACTTAATATCTCATCTCGTAAGGATAGGATGAACTTTTAAAAACCTTCTACCAACTATGAGAGTAATTCTTGTCATACTTGAGCACTAAGTCGGTCATCGTCTTCTGTAGACAGAACTGGTTCAACAGATAGGGATCATTTCTGACAATGATTGTTATTTACAGTAAACATATATTATCACAACAAATGTTTGTAGACAGTCAGTCACGATCAGATTCAAAAAGAAAACTGATGGGTGATGGAAATATAGAGTGATTATGCTTAAACTTTTGGACTACTTTATAATGTGAAAAGAAGTCACATTTACCTTATTTGTCATATGTCTTTACCAGTAGAAAATTTTATTCGTCTTTTTTCTTTTCTTCTAAAATTCCATAAGGATATAATTATAAGACGATCCATGGTCTATGAGACGAACGAGGATTAGTACATTTTTCACTAATTCACTGTCGGGTCGTGATTTTCGTAAATGTCTGACTAGAAAAAGAAAAAATATCGAGACCGGATAAAAAAACAAATTGGAGCCGGACACGATTAAAATGTATTACCGTTATTAAAACCAAGTCTAAAAACATAAAGAGTGTCATCAATTTAACAATACGTCACCTAAATTTAACAATTAAAAAATTAAGGATAAAGCGACCAACACAGTATCCTAAACAATTGTTTATTTCTCTTTAACCAAAACATCTGTAATGTTAAAATCTAATCAAACAAAACTTTTTAGAGAGGAATAAGTTCACATTTTATTACGTTATTGGAATAATACGTATATTACGGTTAGTGAACCTTTTGACGAGGGAAAAACGTAGAATATGTGTTCTAAAGAGCACCTGAAAGAGTGTACCAACTCTATCATCGTCAGAATGAACTTTTTAGTTTACTCTTCTATTTTAAGTCAAAATGCACAAATTTACTCGTTCTCTTTGACGTTTGTCTACAAACCACCGAAATATCTAAAAAATCGAAGAATCGGTATCTAAAAACACAAAATGTATATCGTCTTATATCAACCATTGGTCAATTACGACAATTACCACTTGTCCAACGACCTAGCACAGAAAAACTACGAAGGTACTACCCTTTCTTTCGATTACATCTTCGGTCCACTGAAATCTTGTTCATGCCACCATTTACTTACTGGGGCGATAAGATGTACTATCATTAGTCTACCTCGTTAACGGACACAATGAAGTCACCAAACTTCTCAGATCAATCCTTTAATAAAACCTTTATAAATTTTTATCTAGAAGTCACTACTGGTTCCAAAAGTAAAAATTAAGAATAACCTTATCCTTCAGTAAAAGAAAAGGAGAGATCATTACAGAAAAAGTCAACCGAAAAAGTCATGAAACGACAAGTCAACGAGTCAGCACAGGCTGAGAAACGCTGGGGTACCTGACGTCGTACGGTTCGAAGAGACAGGTAGTGGTTGAGGACCTCGAACGAGTCTGAGTACAGGCAGCTCAGTCACTACGGTAGGTTGGTAGAGTAGGAGACGGTAGGGGAAGAGGACGACGGAAGTTAGAAAGTAAATACTCCAGGATCCTTTTTTAGGAGAGGAACGAGGAGCATTCGACCCTTTCTCCTTAAGTCTAAACAACCTCATAATCAATGTAGGACTTTTAAAGTCGGGGACCTTGAAATATGTCAAGACAACTAAAACTTGTTATATACGTCGACACACTAGTGTAGTGAAACATCAAACAAGGCAAAAAGACAGAGAGAATAAATGGAAAAGGTCTTGGAGTATGGTCTCCATAATATGGCCTTCGCCGACAGGAAGTAAGAGTAGCAAGGACGGGACTCTTGACCCACAGGAGAGCTCGTAGAAACTACGTTGTTAAGAACCTGGTGTCGAAAGAGACTCGAATGGGTTATGGGCCGAGGAGGGACAGTGGTAAAAACGAATACGGTAAGTACGAACCTACATAAAAAACGTTTTCTTATGGACAAGACGGTAAATTGCCTAATTCTACGAAATAAGTGGTATAATTAGATCAGAGATTTTGGGTCTTGAGATTTAGGAAAATACACCTCTTCACCAAATTTTAATCTATGAGTCTTCCTTAGTATGTATTGGATCAGTATCCATACCTTCACTTCTAACTTCAAGTTTTGATTCACTGAAACATCTTTTCTTGAATCATACAAACCAGAAGTGATCCTTCTTTTCACTACTCCCTCCTTAACTCTTCTGATCTTGTATCTACTCTTCAAATAAATACTTTTAAACTTAATAGGCTAAAAAATTTTACAACCGTCGATTAAGACATAAAACATTTTGTCAGCGTCCGATTTGTCGTGTGGGTACCCGTCGGTCGGACACGTCGGGGTACAAATAGTCATAATGACTTACACAAAATTTTTCGTGTATAAAACTTTATTTGATTTAGATGAAGACTACGATGAGACTCAACTTATTTAACATAAAAAAGGGGGACTTAAAGTCATAAATATAATTTCACAAAAATGTGGTAGCGCAAGAAAAAGAAAAAACATTATGTTAAAAATTGAGAGTCTCTGTCAAAGAAGAAACCATTAAGACCAAGAATGTCGTAACAACAACGTGAACGAGATTATTACGTCTCATTATAAAGACCCTCGAAACTTCTTTACAGAGGAGTAAGTAAGACGTTTCTTCCGAGTACTTCACTCAACAATCACACCTTGTCTTATTTTTAATATACTTTTGGGAACGTAGAACAGACTCAAGTCAAATATCAACTTCGTGTAAATGATTTCGGAGAATCCCTTGAGTAACTCCACTGGATTAAGAATTGATTAACTTCATGGTCGTGACTTAAATAGGAAGTAAAACGAATTGACCAATTTATTAAAATGAAATATTATGCCACTATTCTAAGTAAACTTGGTCTCTAATCATCACAGTCTCACTATTACGTAAACTTCGTCAAAGAAAGAAAAGGTGTCATCCTCCCACTATTCCCACTAATACCCGGTCTCACACGAAACCGTAGAAGTAAATATTTGACCCTACTTTTGAACTCTAAAATCCTTCTAATTACTCTTCTATTAACATATCGTGGACACCCTCAAGAAAATGGAATAGTCGTATTAAATTCCACGTGGTCAAAATAACGTCACGGTCCCCTCCTTTACAGACAATGAACAAATTTAATCCGGTTCACTTCAATATCTACAGTCACTTCTACAAGAACAAGTACTCACCAAAAGGAAAAAGAATGACACCACCAATTAATACTTTATTAGGTTTGTATGGTTTTTTTTTTTTTCCAATCTCATGGTAAAAAAAAAATTTAAAAAAATTCACAATTTATACACGACAGTTAAAAATTAAGTTGAACTGAAAAAAACCAAGTCTTAAGATTCTAATCAGTGTTTCAGTCGTCACGATCAACCAAAGTAAATCTGAAATTAACATACTTGGATATGAAATAATAAATGAACTACCTGTAAATTCAATAAAGGTTAATAAAAGAATTACTGGTAAGACGTGAATAGTAATAACTCGGAGAAAGACACATGTTTTCACAAATAGATCCCAATATCACGATCCTGACCTTTGTGACCGAACATCCTATATATGTATGGAAATTAACATAATCTAGGACGGTCTAACAGTAAGTTTTGTAACCATGGTCGAGGACAGAAATTGACACGCTTTCAAGAGAGAAGGGAAACAAGGTGTGAGGTCGTGACCACAACAATGCGAAGGAAAATAACGGTTGACATATCCTTGAGCCAACTATAAAAAAAGAGAGTGAGGGGTATAACTTTATTTGAAATGTCCCTCATCCAGAAGAACCACTAGATCACCATCCCTCAGACGGACGGTCACGCCACCTGTGCCTAAGTTAGGGACCAGACCCTTCTAAAGAGTACGGTTACCCGTTGATTCCGACACGTGGTGTTGACGATTCGGACACGTGGGATCTCGGGTGCGAGACGTTGTCCTCTGCGGTGACGTCGCTCTTCGGACACGGGGGTTTGATCTCTTTCGGGTGCGTGACGTCGCTTCTGGGTCGCGTCGGTTTTTCTTTTTCTTTTTTGAACCGTCGTTTTATGTGGACAAAATACATATATTAAACTATCTTTAATACCAGGAACATATTTCAGTATATAGGTGGTGGTGAGTACTATACTTTGTAAAGGTAGTGGGATTTTCTAAAGGGGTACCGAGAAGATAGAAGGAAAGTGGGACTGTCGGTGATTCGACGAAAGACAGTAACATCAAAAAGGAAAAGTATCGATCAGCAAACACAACCTTAAAAGAGTGAGATTACACAAACTCTAAGTCACACTAATTTGGTGTGAAATAAATAGGTACGTAGTCAATCACCTATCAATACAACAAAGACGAAACCCCGATAATACTTGTCACTACGATACTGATAAATACATATTTAGAAACTGGATAACTAAAAATTAATGACTAGAAGTCGTTAAAACGACTTGAGATTAATCAAACTTATTACACCGAAAGAGTCTAAAAGACGTATCTGTCAATATAGTGAATTGTATTACTGTCGAAACATAAGAAAAAGGATTAGAAGAAAAGACAAGTGCAAGACAGTAAAAACTTGATGCAACCTAGAGATCATGTCACAAGCTTGTTTTTGTTTCTTAGGCAAGATCGCTCGTAGGAGTATGAGGACTGAACTTTCCAATACCAAATTGAGACTTCGAATTGACAATGTATACTCCAAACCCTGTCTAAAAACTAGTAATTGGAAAAAGTACAATTACTTAAAGTTGACAAGATCAAACTTTTCTCTAAAATAATACTTACCCTCACTCTCAAATAGTTTACATAAAAGATGCATAAAACTCTACCAGTACCCCGAAAAGAAATTAGAATATACACCGAAAAAAAAGGGAGACTCGAATGAGAAAGTTCAAAATTTTAAATCAATAAATTTTATGTAAAATTTTAGTGAATCCAATTTTTGAAAAGATAGAACTTATATGAAAGTAGGGAAGAGGTACTGATTCTGACATTATTTCCTTGTAGTAAATTAACAGTACGTATGACAATTAAAATTGACATTTAACGAATTCCAGAGTCGGTATAGAATTAGTGTAAACTTAAAGGGTGTCCTACATCGTGTCATGCAACGTTTATTGTCCGGGAATTACGACTCGACTCGATTCATGAATCCCGATGATAAGAAGGGATTTCTCGGTGTCAGAGAACACCCAATTACTTAAGAATACAACGGGGGTGGAAAGTAATGGTACGACCGACAATTACATTGAAACCCCCAGTAATTTTTTATTGGTTCAAAATTTCGAAATTTTAAAATAGGTGAGTAGTTAATAAATAACTCACGGTTGATTTACGGTTCCAACCGAACCACGATGGTATGATTGGAATATCCTTAAATCTCTTTTGTTCTCTAATCAATCTGAAACTTCTGGACCATGGAGAAAATACTTTATTTACTAACATATTCAATCTAAGAAAACCCTTTAAATTTAAAAATAACGACATCAGGACTTTACACTAAAAACTTACTTGTTCTCGATCGTACACTGTATTTCATGGAAACACTGGACGGGGTCATTGAACAGGTAAGAGTAGAGACGTAGGCAACGGTGGTGCAACCCGTGAGATCGGTATGGGGTCCACTGACACCTCTTTCATTCCGCAAGACCAATAAGTAAGAAACGGGATGTATACTGCGGGCAATTGAGGTGGAAGACGCGTCAATTACTCATAAACAGGAAGTAAGGTGAGGTCATAAAAGAGGGGACCCTTCCGAAAGGGTTTAGTCAGGAGGACACAAGAGATGGAAGAGGATAATCTCGAACATTGTCTAAATACAAGAAAAAATATCTAACTAAAAGGTCCGACTGGACTTACGAGGGAAAGAACCGGCACCGACATATGGGTATCGTGAACCGGGTATCATCCGTAAATATTAAATCAGAACTTTTATAACGAACAACTGGACAATTTTTACTGTCTCGTTTTCCGGACCTTTGAACAGTAGTTTAATTGTCAACCCTGACACATAAGGAAATGCTCTCAGACGGGTACGAGAGCCCGACGAGGAACTTCACGACGACGTCTTCTCCCGGACGGTTTTGTCCCCCGACAATGTGTGTGTAGACTGCCAGAGTCGTCGACTATGGTTTACACATCTTAAGTGACAAAGGTAGACAGTAAAAGTAGAGGGGTGGGACGGAGGTGGGATTTTAATTAATAGGAACCTTGACAAAGGACAGAAGAACCTATAAACACAGTCTGTTCCTGAGTTCGTTTTGTGATACAGGAAACCATAACCCCAAAGTATTATGGACTACTGAGGTACCTTAAGACAAGTGTCTGCCCTACAGAATGGACTGGGCTATTTAAGGAATCCAAATAAGAGACCATGTGTGATGAAGGAACGTTACGTGAAAGGACATTCAAATGTATGTCAGACAACTGTCCATGTGGATGGTGTCGTTTCACACTACTAGAGTGTCGTAGACTCAGTTAGGGATCTGACTCTCTGTAAAAAAGATGTCACAAATTTGAAGTTGGTTGGGTCCATGAAATTTTAACAGGAACCAACCGACCCTGTAGACCCGAACCCGAAAAGGATTCACTATAGTTCAATTCTAAGGAGTAGATTCTTAACTTTTGCATTGAAATCGAAAGTAAGAAAGGATAGACTTGAGAACGAAGTTGATATAGGTCACAAAAAAAAAAAAAAATAACACCACAAAACAAAACAAAACCGACACGGTGCACTGAACGTCCTAGGGACAAGGGGCTGGTCCCTAACTAGGACCCGGTTCCGTAACTTTCAAGCCTCAGGGTCAGTGACCTGGTGGTCTCTTAAGGGAGGTCGTAGCAGGTATGTCAAAAGTAAGGATTGAATATTCAATATAGGATAAATAGATACATTGACACCCCAGTTCAGAGGAAACAGGAGATTGAGTAGGTATCACTCAAAAGGTACATTTCCAGTCTCAACGCATGTCATGAACTCTCCGACGTGTGTGTATGATGAATGACGACGACGACGACGATTCAGCGAAGTCAGCACAGGCTGAGACACGCTGGGGTATCTGCCGTCGGGTGGTCCGAGGTGACAGGGACCCTAGGAGGTCCGTTCTTCTGACCTCACCCAACGGTAAAGGAAGAGGTAACGTACTTTCTCTTTTCACTTTCACTTCAGCGAGTCAACACAGACTGAGAATCGCTGGGGTACCTGACGTCGGGTGGTCCGAGGAGACAGGGACCCTAAGAGGTCCGTTCTTCTGACCTCACCCAACGGCAAAGAAAGAGGTCACGCACTTTCACTTCAGCGAATCAACACAGACTGAGAATCGCTGGGGTACCTGACGTCGGACAGTCCGAGGAGACAGGTACCCTAAAAGGTCCGTTCTCATGACCTCACCCCACGGTGACGGAAGATACTATGATGAATGATCTAGTAGAAAATAATACAACCAAAGTTCAGGTAACCTCAGAGAGAAAACGACAGACATGACAAAAAACTCGGTGACCAATATATTGTGGTCGTCGATTAGAGTAAACAAACAATCGAGAAACGTGTATTTGGACCCATGTCTATTCAATCGACATTGAAACTTCACCGTCCCACCTTCCTGACTAAATCTTCCCGTTCACACAGATTCCTGACATGTATAGGACTAGGAACCACTACAAAGTCCCGATTTAGTGGAGGAACTTATCCAGTCTTAGTCTTAAGATTGTTAACGTATGATCAACATACAGAGCATTAGTAATTCAAAAAGAATGACTTAGAAAGGAGTTAAAAGATAACGAAGATAGAAATTTCACTTTTTGAAACAATTTGACCCTAGGAAATCCCATCTCGTCACGTAATTACCTTAATAAAGATCATACAAACAGGATGAAGAAACTCTAAGAGTAATAAATTTCTTAGACAAATTATAATAAACCAGACAGGGTCAAAAGGACAATTAAAAAGAACACAAACCAATCCTTACCGAAACATGGATCACACTTTAATTGATGGACGTCGTCCGACTGTATATTAAAATACTTATTGGAGTGTATGGGACTTCAACAATATGTGCTCTGCACACACGCACGAGTCAATGCAGACTGAGAAACACTGGGGTACCTGATATCGGACGGTCCGAGGAGACAGGTACTTTAAAAGGTCCGTTCTTATGACCTCACCCAACGACAAAGGAAGAGGTCCCCTAGAAGAGCTGGGTTCCTAATTGGACTTAGAGGACGTAACCGTCCGTCTAAGAAATGGTGACTCGGTATCCGCTTCGGGCTATGTGTTCCGAGTCGTGGTATTAAAACGTACTGTTTCAACATCGGAAAATATTTAAAAACTTATAATCTTCTATAAAATTGGTGTTTTCAATACGTGTCTTTTATCTTTAACAACTCATACAATAACTAACGAGACCTGCATACCCACCGTCCACCCTACGACTTTCAGTCTTCTTCAGTTCTTGAGAGGGTTCCCGGACCACAGAGTCGAGTCCTCCGTAGTACGACCCCGGGCCACGGTGGTGACTTAGTATGGATCCCTTAACAACTCATCTCTGGACTGAAGAAACCAAAAGACATAAAAAAAAATGTTTCACTAGTATGAATTCCAAAGAAAGTCGAACTGTAAAGGCACCAAGACTGACCTCTATTCTATGACTGGTAGTCAGAAGGTGTAAAGTCCTGGGTCTACTTCACCAAGGTCAACCGGTTTCTTCTCGAACCACAACCACGTACACGAAACCTGACCGCAAATACGAGCGTCCACAGTAAGATCCCCCTCGCATGGACATGTTTATAAAACGTAAAGTCCATTCACCCCTTTACGATTCCTGTGCAGACGGAAAGGTAGTGGACATGATCTTTTAACCGGGTTTGAATAAGATTCGGACACGAAAGACAGACCTCGGAAAAATCGGTCTCACCACCAAGACAAAAGACCAATACAAGTTTTTAAGGGACTCGTATTCAAGCGACTCGGATCATCTGTGAGTAATTTTCGTCTTATTGTAACAAAACTTTACGACGACTGACTTCCTATATCTACCGACCTACTATAAAGTTTTGACTGCTTGGGAGGTAAAAGGATGGTACTAATTATCGATTCAATATCCTAAAAAGTCAACGGTTAACTTATTTATATGGTCGGAGTCTACAGTACAACTATTTGACATTAAATAACCTAGCTGTAAAACCCGAAGGGGTGTCATCGAAAAACGAAGGCCCGGGTCTCATGAGAACAACGTCAAGAGAGACGGAGAAAGAGTCGGTGACCAAATAGAATTCTTAACCCTGAGACCGTTATTACGACTACATTAAATCCTACTTTCAACAAACATAAATAATATCTTATCCTTAGGGTCACCTAACTCGGTATCAAAAAAAGAAGACTAATGTTAATAACTCTAAATACTAGAGAGAAAACACTGAATAAAGAGACGGTTATTAGGTCATCAAAATAAAGTAAATTATATGGTCTTAAACCTCTTTGACAACTGTTTATCTAAAATAATTTTATTACTCTGTAAGATATCTCCTACATATTCAAAACACGAGTAAAAGACATACAAACTCTATTATCGTACCACTATCTGTAATCACTTTATGTTCAGTAGAAAGAATTACGTCAAAAAATATTCTTTACATAAAAGTTATATTTTTCAGTAACGTCGAGGTGGCAGATCTCTATAAACAACTAGATAGAAAAACAATATTCGAGTATTAGAAATAATATATACAGATGAATTTTAGAAATATTACTAAACGACACTAGACTATAAAAGGTAAATTAACACTATATAAAATTCCTTTTTACTCTCGATGGACATACGGACATCTTTACTGTCTTTTTGGTAGGGAAAAAACCGATTATTCTCTTTTTAGTACATTAGTCACTTAGTGTCGTTTTAATTTTCATATAAGAAATTCTTTTTATAAGGACCAAATACTTATATAAGGAAAATATTTTAATGTCAGATGTCCATCTTTCTCCGTACACAAAGAAGTCTAAATGAACAGTGGTCTACCTATTAACGAAAATATCAGATAAAAATTAGTTTATGTTTTTCGTTTCCTCTTTAGTTGACGAAAAAGGGAAGACTTTGAAAAAAAAAAAAATATTATGAAGTTGTGGACTAGAATTTCTTACACAATTGAGACATTAATTTGACAGACTGAACAGTAGATTTTCATCCTCAAACGTTCGTTTTACGATAAATCTACTTCCACCGTCGAATTCATTATGAATGTAAATTTTTGGACAGAGGGTGACGTAACGACTTTATCACAAATTTGAGAGACATCGGTCTACTGCAGATGATGACACCTTAGTTCATGTAGTTTCTACTACAGTAGAATTTACTCGGAAGACGTCTACGGGGTCGGAGAGCGATGGTCTGGTAACTTCTTTTATAGTTCTAGAAACTCCTTCTACTCCAACTCAAGTAGTCGCACGGACAGGGTCTCAAACGTCTATCACTGGGACGGTTATAACAAGTACTGAAATTGTTCCACTCGGTCCACGGGACTTGACATTTTTCTTACGTCCAGGGAACTACCTACGAAAACATCAAAATTAAAATTATAACCGATTAAATAAGATAAATGCCAAATGACAAACTTTTCTTTTAAAATTTTTTCCGGAACCCAAAAAAGACGGGATGTTCTTTTTGAGGTGGTAAACTACCCGAGAAACAGACTCCGGTTGGGAGCCCCTTAGATGAAAAAGAGGGGGAAAGGAACAGACAGAATTACGTGTGGTCTACGACAAGGAAGAGACGACAATTTAACGAAAATCTTTAGATTTATAAATGTACAAAACCAAATTGAGTAAAATTAGGAGTCTTGGTAGGACAACTCAATCAGAAAGAGTAAGTACCAAAGAGTAAACTTGGTGTTCTTGTCTCAGTAAATTAACTAAATAAAGTCAGTCAAAGTAGGTCAAGAGACCACCTACCATCATTGATCGGTTATGAAAGATCTACGTAGTCTCTCTTCAATTAAAAATATATGTTATCTACCTACGGAACCTCCCGTAGTACCAAATATTCACGGCCCTGATTCAGAGAATTTAGTCTACTATCCCATAACCTCAATCAAAATTATCAAACAATAATAGACTAGTCATACATTTAAGACTGATCATCGTCTTAAAGGAGAGGCGAATGATGAAGGTAAGGATAGGATGGTTTAAGAACTAAACAACTTTACGGTCACTAACTGTGTAAGATTTCGGTGGGGTAAAATTACCATGTTTTAACAAGAATTTTTAGGTCAACGACGGACAACCATATAAACATTATAAATATGTACTTAGATTGTTTTTATAGCAGAAAAAGAAGGGTCTTTGAATGGCGGATAAACCTAGAATTGGACCTATTCACGATACACTAAGGAGACTTGTGAAGGTAACAGTACGGTGGGTTTTTGGATAACCTCGACGAATAATTGTATTTCCATATTTTGAAAGTCTATGAAGAAGAATAACGACGACAATATCCTAGAACCTTAAGGAATAACTATTTAATCGGGTAGAATGACTGTCATATCGATTATTCGTAGAATGTACTGTTCATTGACTCTGACCACCAAACCCTAAAAAAAGGGAACAGAGAAAATTATAAAATAAATAACTTTAATTTTACACTAAAGAAGTTAATGTAGTATCCCGGTCTCTTATTTATCATCCGAAATTTCTTTATTCCAGTCACAACGTCGATAAGTTAAAACTACGGTATCTGTTATACATTTGTCTACCCGTGTCGATATGAGGTTATCTTGAAAAATTTTCAATAACTAAATAAATAAAAACCGACGTGAACCCAGAAACAACGCCACACACTCGAAAGAGATCAACACCACGGACCCGAAGAGTAACACCACCAAAGAGAACAACACCTCGTACCCGAGATCCACGTACCCCAAGTCATCCATACCGAGAACCCGGAGCAAAAGGACACCGCATACCTTGGAAGGGTCTCGTCCCTAGCTTAACAGGGGACGTAACCGTCCGTCTAAGAATTGGCGACCGGGTAGTCTCTTCAGGGGTCAATTTGAAATATCTTCGTCTACCACCCACTATCAAACGGTCAGAGACAAAACGTAATATGAGGGATTTTTAAAACAAACAAAAGGAACAGACAAGTTACATACAAAACTCTATAGGTACATTATATTAAGAAAAGGTTTACATCCGACCCTGGATGAACGGAGTCAGTATAGACTAAGTACTTGTGTACCAGTAGTGACTAGCGTAACTTTTGTAGCTAGTGGACCCAAAGATGTAAATAGCTGACACGGTACTGTTCCTTTGAATGTTTGACGTTGCGTCTCTTTGGTAGTTTCCATTACGAATGCTTACAATCTCACAACCGTCTTTTCAAACAAAGTGAGGTAACACAATTCAATCTAAATCAACATTCGAACAGTAACAATGGTTATGTACCCGGTACTCATTCTTTATTCGGACATAACATGTGACATATGATAAAGATCTAATGACTTCTTAGTAGAATCAAGATTTAGAGGAGAAAAGTCTACATCTCCTATCCACTTACACTTTAAGTAAAGGATCTACACGACAGTCAAGTGAAGGTATACCAGGGGGGCAGACGGAAAGGTAGGAGGGTGAAACCAAGTCGGTCTGAGACGTTCCCAAGACGAATGGGTTTCTCAGAGATTTCATCGAGAGTCCACACGTGAGCCCAAGATTCGTCTCGCACGGAAAACCTAGTGCAACTTCTATTGGTGTCAGTCCAATCAATCTTTCCTTGACCTGACTTCTTAATGTTCGTGACTGTGTTGATTCCAGTGAAACGGTTTAGCGAATTGGAAACAAAAGAGTGCGCTACTACAACAAATAGAGGAGTAAAGAAAAGTTCTAGTAAGTTTTTTATTTTGCTTTCATGTCCACTGTCTCGAAATCTTTCATTCCGTACGGTACGTCTGTGTGACACTACACTAAAGAAACTTTAACACCGTGGACCAATTTACCTAAGGACCGAAAAACAATCGTGAAAACTACTAAGACTAGATGACAAACTACTATGAAACTACTCAATTGGACTTTGGACTCCGAACTACAGAATGTAGCACTTTACTTGAAGTACCAAGTAATAAAAAAATTTCGGCATTAAAATGCATATTATTTTAAGTGGGAAAAAATCACACATCAAGACTTAAAGTTGTCTAGGGATGGTGTAGTTCTATATCTTACAAAGACAATGGACGTTCCAGTGTTTAAATATACATACCGTAACAATGACAATAGTTGGAGACACTTCTACGAATCAAGTCTTTTCTCGCCTTTAATAAAAGACGGTACAATTTTGTTTAGTTTGATGTCTTCAATTACCTGATATCGATCTCATTTTATAAACATATACAGACTTATTATCAACACTTCTAACTATACTTACAAATAATGGTTTCTTGGTCTTTAAAATTTTTGAAAAAGAAAGTTTGTCCATAAGTCTTTGCACGTCGGTCGCGAACACAATGCTAAGCCGTAAAACTCTTATTTAAACGGCACCTTTGAAATTAAACGAGAACTTGTCAGTTCTTTTTGTATTACCTCTCTTTAAATTATGGTGTCGTATTGGGGTGGGAAACATAAAACACGTCACTAATAAAAAATTTTTTAGAAGAAAGTACATTCATCGTGTATCCCGAAGTGCTAAAAAAGTAGAGTAATTGAGTTAATTTTGGTAATAGAAATTTTTAGAAAAAAAAGAAAGGTTCACACCACAGAAAATAGAACTTAATCAATATATTTCAGTATCCATTATCATGTGAAGTAGTATCTCGGATCCATAATCCTTCACCAATTGAAAGTAATTAGGTACATAGGTCTAAAAACACAAAATTACTACGTAAGAGTTCTGCTCTCCAAGAGATTATTGGTGTATATACGGATGCATTTTTACCTGGTGCCCCTGAATGAACATCGACAACGGGACGATGAATCAAACAATCTTGTAAAATCGTGTGTAAAATTAAAAGAGGAGATTAATTTTACACATCATAAAAGTCACAGTATAAATTGATAAATCTCATACTAAAGGTGGAGCTACAAAATTATAAGATCCGTAGACCACATTACGATAAAATCTTTGACAAACCTTAAATTCCTTATTGAACAGAATGATTAAACATATTAGAGATGGACACGTTACCTTATATTTATAGTGTTTCAAACAAACTGATTTCCTGACACACAACAAAAAGGGTATATTATTTTGGTTTCTCATTAAACCAAGAAGTATAGAACTCCATTAGGTATAATTTCTTTTTTGATAAAGAATTTTTAGGTCAAGAGATATATGACACCCATTTCAGTATTCAAAATATTGATATAAGAAGTACCTATGACAAGTTCATTGTAGATTCTGAGCTCTACGACAAATTTGTAAAACTTCCTTACAAAAACATAAATTACCTTCCCGACAGTAATTTGGATTTGAAAGGTTCCTCGTATTGGATTTCACGAAAGGACCCTTATAGAGGAGTGTTTGCCTTGTAAAACTAATATCACCACTAAGAATATAAAGATTTAAACAAAGGATAGACTTTATTAAATCTTAGGTGGAGATAAATTTTATAGATTCTCATTAAAAGAACATTTAAGAACTCTGTTTAAGGTTAAGACTTAAATTCTTCAGTCTGAAAAATTTCGAAGTGTTTGGGTATTTCCTAAATCAGATCCTTGGTCATGATCCGATTGTTCCTATAATAAAACTCAGGACCAAGAACCAAAGGAAAGTCATTATGACATTTTCGAAATCCGACCGATCTGTCTATGAACCCCTAACTTTAAAAAAAGTCTTCTCTTATATAAGACTACTTTACTCTTAACGAAAAGGGACGGAGGTTCCGTGATTGTAAAGTACCAAAAATCCCCGATACTTGTGAATCCTCGTGTAATAATTAAGTAACTCGTCTATGAAGCGTAGGAAAGATATATGGGTCGTGTACGGTAATTCACAACTTCAATGTAGACACTTTTTCTTTCTGTTGACACGGAATCATCTCTGACAGTCAGAGTACTTTCCTTGGCTAATTATTGGTTGATTAACATTGTGTCAACACTAACCACGACCTTCTCCCCTTCTAACCCAGGTCTGCAAAATCCTCGGAAATCTTCCCAGTCACTCTAAAAACCCCTACACCTCACGCACCCTGGTCCAATACCACCTGGAAGAGACGGTAGGACTCCTGAAGAAAGATTATCTAGTACCTGACCATAACTTCCAAACACAAGACCTACCTCGTAGAATCAAAAATCCTACTATCCTATCTACTTGGCGACATTGTTAAGGTTGTAGAGGCACCAAAACCTGTCGTCCAGAAGACAGACAAAAGTAGTAATGAAGTCACACCGTCCTTCCAAGGGTCCCTGGGTCCGAACGGGTAGAACACTGACACGGTCGAACCTTAGGAGTCTGGACGGGACCTTCTTCCCCTCAACCCCACCATCTAGGACGTCCCCAAATACCCGTCCGGACGATCCCACGCGTAGTGATAAGGGGTAAAGGTAACCGGTCGCGGGTCGGGATACTGGAGTCCGGTCACCATTCCCTCCACCCCTTACATCAGTAATCCACACAGGTCCTTCTCCTGGTTTTACTACACGACTTGTGTTTCGCAACAGAAAGAAAAAATGGTGCTCACCTGCCAAGTTTACTTACTTTCTTTTTTTTTGTTTGAGTATTCTTTTATTTCTAGGAGATATTAAGATAATGGGTCGTTATTAGTATTATTCCTTAACTCACATATAAATTTTGACATAGTAGAATGACATTGTCGTCGTACGAGAAACATCTAAACCTTTTATGTATCTTTGTGTTCCTTTTCCTTTAATAAGGGATGGTTCTTGACTGACACAAAAAACAACAATAAAACCACATACGTGAAGACACAGAAGTGACAAAATATCAGAAAAGGAGGTGAATTACATTCGTGAAAGGGTCCAGCAACTCGTAAGATGTAGAATTTCCGACTTAATATAAATAACACCCACATCACATTGAAAGATCATTCAAGAGAGAACAACCTGTAAAGCCATTACCCATTGTAAAAACGGTAATTTTTACGACTCCACACATAGGGAATAAATCTCAGTCAACTTGTGTCCACAGGGAGAGTGGGTTCGAACCAGTCAGTCTGCACCGGGTCCTCAAACCCTCGAGGTCGACTCTAAGTCCCAACATGGGAAACTTGAGTATACGGTACGGACTCTGATGTCAGCACCACACCAGCACTCGAACCCCTTTTGTCTTCCGTTTCCTTCACTCTCTCTTCTCCTGGCTTAGTCGGACCGTCTCTCCTGACGGGTCAAAGGACCCCCCACCTCCTCTGAGTGTGTACGAAGGGATGGGAACTGAAGGACCCCGAGAGGCAGAACGTATACACGTACAAATAGATACTAACGAGATTAGGCCGATCGAGGGAAGGTCTTTGTAGGATGACGCACCGACTTATTTCTCGTGTGCAGTCTTCTAATTTTAGAAACGTGCAGCAATCCTGAGACCAGACTAGTGACGCCGTCTTCTACCTTGTTTTATTTACACTTTCTCGAAACATATCACGGCAGATCAACAAACGTCGGCGATAGATCACAAAACCCTTGGGGGTAGTGACCATGCACAATCGTTCATTTGTGACTAGGACAAGAAGTCACGTGCAAAATTTTAAAAGACGAAAACGACACAGGTAAAATCTAAGAGGTGTAGGTACAATTTTATTCATCCTACGTTTTTGTTTTGTCACAAGAGTTCCCACAAATAGAGTTTGTCGCCTTCACCCCACATCTGATATTTCTTTGAGTTTCCGTCAACTTATTATTTTGTTCTTCGTTTACCTAATAACCTTCCTTTTTCAGGTCTAAGGTGTAAATTTACGCCAATACTCAATTACGACCGACTTACCGATTGTAGGACGATTCACGTGTGAATTATCAAATAACCTGTGGAGGAAAGGTGGATCTCTCCTCAAACGACCGACCTTAAGATACTTAGGACGAGACTTGCTACCCGTGGTTAGGAACGTACAAATTGAGAAACTCTAAGTCAAAGGGTCCACTCCTGAAGTACACATACACAAATATTTTTCCTGTAGCAAAGTCGAGGTGCTTTGATGTCTCGACAGTCAAACAATTTACAGAACAGGTTTCAGTCCCCATCGAAAGAAGAGAGACCCAGAAAGAGTAAGTTTATTATGTACTCCCTTTTCGTATCAGATCAGGCGAGAGAGTGATAACTAGTAACAATCCGAAAATAGAATGACTGTTTTATAATTAGTGTTAAATTCTAATTTTTTTTATTGTGCACATGAGTCCGCACAGACTGAGACGCTGGGGTACCTGACATCGGGTGGTCCGAGGAGACAGGTACCCTAAGAGGTCCGTGCTTATGACCTCACCCAACGGTAAAGGAAGAGGTCCCCTACAAGGACTGGGTCCCTAACTTGAGCGCATGGAACGTAGAGGACGCATATGACATCGGAAATAAACCGCACCTGAGAATTAGGGAGGTCAGAAGATAACGTCTACTCAGGGTTCTTCGTCTACCCACCCTCACCCGAGAACTCTCGAGTTTTAGGTAAAGATTCACCGTATTTTGTTCCACTAGGATCGAAAGAACGAATATAAACATTTATTAAACTACCCCAAAGATATAAGTTAAAAGCCGAAAACATAAGTGCAAAAATAACATTTTCAGCAGTATATCCTTACAACTACCATTTTTCGCTTACGGGGGGAGAAAGATGGTAGGAAAAATCGGGGTAAGGGTGGTAAGTACTGTCAACTTACACATTACATTGTATATTAAAATCTACTGGTTCCGTTCCACATTAAGAACGGGACCACTCATTCTTCCACTCTTGTCCCTGAAGGGGCCACCAGGGCACCGACTCTGAGGTGTGAGGGTCACGTCCCCCGGGCCCAAGGTAGGGACCAGTCCCTTGATCTAGGGTGTACGGCGTTGAACCTCAAACGTACGACGTTGATTACTAAGACGTTTCTGACTTCTAGGACGTACGGTGTCGATTCTGTATCGGTCGGTTTATTTATAATTTTTTTTTTTTTCGAAGATCAGTCTACTACACGAAAATGGACAGTACTTGACCCTCGTACAAAATTCTTCGGGTTGGGTCTTTGGGGTAGGAAAGGGGTCAGTGGTTCAGGAAGTGTAGGGTCGTAGAAGCACCAAAAACGTCTCTACCGAATTATAGGTGAAGTGGGGGCGTTAGATAAGTAGTATGACGTCGGTGTTATTAGAGAAGTTCTGTGTTTAAACTACACAAAAACAAAAAAAAAATTTATTATGTGTGTCGAAATTTTGGACGAGTTCCGAAAGGGATCGAGAATTTCCTGTCTAAGGAGTGACGATGTACTATGTCACGACAGGGTGGAGACGTTGGAGCAGAAGTAGTTTGAGGGGAAACGAGAAACCACAGAGTGTGACCGAAGGAATGTCACATTTACGACAAAAAGGAGGGAACTTTTAATAAGGACAAGTAAGAAGTGGTACGGGACGCCAACTGAAGAGTCAGTTAGACATCTGAGATCAAGGGGAAGGGTTTCCTCTGGAAAAGACTTCGTAATCCTTTTCCAAGTGCTGAAGTACCATAGTGTATAAAGAGGAAATACCGTGACACTAACTTTCAAACAAAACAATAAGGACGAATAAAAGGGGTGAACTGAGCAGTCATAGAATTGTCCCGTGACCGTACATCAACCTCGAGAATTAATAAATGAGTTACTTAGTTAGTAAGGAGGGACAAGGTGGAAGTAAGGGAACGGAACGGGTGGTAGTGGAAATGATGCATTATATTGCAACGGGTGGGTCCACAGATCCACAGTGAAGGTTTTAGATTCAACCGAAAGAGGTTAGATAGGTAACACCTAGACTTACTCAACCCAATTTGTATTCAGACTAGTACATAAAAAAAAACCAATTTAAAATACTACCACTAAACGATGTGAATCCTCTTTCCAACTTTAGAATGGTTCGGGACTGTAAGACGGGAGTACTCTAAACAGAAGAGGTGAAAAGATACAAGTACGATTGGACAAGACCGAAAACATATTAGACCACGGGGACGGATTGAGAGAGGGATTTGGGGAGGGAGGGGTGTTTGTTTTGTAAATTAAAGAGAAGTAGGAAATATAGAGTTAAAATTTTAAAGGAGTCTTTTTCAGTGATATTGAGAAATTAAGATTATAATTATTAAAGGTATAAATAATAGATAAAGGGACTTTGTAAGGTCATCTGATAGTCGTTTCGAATGGTGACACAGGAGAGATGAACCGCACATTATCCAGAATTGTGGTTTACTTTCTTATTTGATTGAAGAACTAGTCAACATAGATCTTTTGTTTTTCAAAATTGTAGTTGAAATAATATTGGTTTCATAAACCCCGTCTATTAGAAGTAAACTTACCTGTTAAGTTAATTATAAATAACTTACTTACTCGTTGTAAAACACCCAAGTTGATTAAGTCGACGACTCCTAAAATGAACCTCCGACAAAGTAGGACCATCCGAGTGACACGTTTCTGTATCGAAACAAGATTCATTTTACAAGACACTCTTGGTATAAGTTCAAAAACATACTGTCTTCACCTATTGACTATAATATACAGGGGGTTTACAAAGTTTGGTTCGAATATAGAAAAAGACACAGTACACTAAGGTGACTTAAACCCTAGTCTACGAAAACGTGTAAGCTTTCCTATGGTTGAAACAAAATTCGGGGTCACAAATGACTTTCCCCACTACGATTCAAATTTTTGTCTCGTCCTGACAAAGCAACAGTCTTCCGATTCCTACGATGAACATGAAGGACTCACCTCGGTTCCTACGATTTACACAATTTTCAACCCTCCGGACTTGTCGTTGCATGACACACACACACGCACGAGTCAGTACAGGCTGAGAGACACTGCGGTACCTGACAGCGGGTGGTTTGAGGAGACAGGCACCCTAAGGGGTCCGTTCTTATGATCTCACCCAACGGTAAAGGAGGAGATCACCCAGAAGGGTTAGATCCCTGACTTGGACCTAGAGAATACAGAGGACGTAATCGTCCGTGTAAGAAATGGTCGACTCGGTGGCTCAGTGGTTCTTTCCGGATTGTTTCATGATTAGACGGATTAAAACAGTTAATATCGCGACGACCCTTCGTGTCCGTCCTCAACGTCTTCTCCATGGATTTACGGTCTCTACCAATAACTAATTTAGGGTTGATTCGTCTGGGTCCGTACCAAAAGATAAACCGACACTTATACCGTCGAAGAATTTTGAAAAAAAAGAAAATTCCACCAAAAAAAAAAAAAATTACCTGGTAAAAATTTCGGAAATAACATAAACAATGTTATAACAAAGGTACGAAACTAAGAAACCGACTCTCCGTACACCCTAGATTCGAGGCGGCTGGTCCTTAGGTTGGACATGGGGACGTGACTTTCAGTTTCAGAATTGGTGACCTGGTGCTCCCTTCAGGGTCTTTCCAAGAACTTGTATATTAATTGGTTTATGTTCAAGTCATCGACTTGACGTGTATATATCAAAATTGGTTGAGGTCTCTTGTAAGGTGAAATCAATTGGGGATTAATAGACTATAGGTTGAGGACAGTGTTTCGGTCGACTCCGTACGTCTTTTCACTCGAATACTTTAGACTCTTACGAAATAAAGAGTTCTCACTCAGGGATCTAAGATAGGAACGTCGATCCACCGTCAGATCTTTCGATGGAACTTGCGGAGGAAGTCCAAGGGGTATCTTAAGGAAGTGTCACTTTCAGCGAGTCACAGGCTGAAAAACGTTGGGGTACGTGACATCAGACGGTCCGAGAGAAACAGGAACCTTAAGAGGTCCGTTCTTATGACCTCACCCATCGGCAAGGGAAGAGGTCACCGGGTGTAACACAGTCTGGAGAGGTGGTACTGGGCGGGTAGAACTCACCGGGGTGTCGCGTATCGAATCAAAGTGACTTCACCCACCGGCAAAGGAAGAGGCCCGCTAGTAGGACTGGGTTTTTAGCTTGGGCACAGTGGGCGTAACGTCCGTCTGAGAAATGGTGACTCGGTGGTCCCTCCGGGAGGAAGTACCTGGGTATTGAATTATAAGAGAATGAAGACAACTCCTGTCTGTTTATTTTTACTCGGGTTTTACAAAGAAGTTGAAAATACTTCCAAAATAACTTTTTTAAACATTATACAAAAATAGATTTATCAGAAAAAACTGACGTGAAACCGTATGACCTAGAATCAAGGGACTCGTCCTTACCTCGAGTGTGGGGGACGTAACTTTCCCGACTCAGAATTGGTGACCTGACGGTCCCTTAAGGGGACTTATCAGAAATTTTACATCACTATCCTTTGAAAAAAAATTAAAATATGTACGACTATGCTCAATTATCTCGACTTATTACGAAGGGAAAACGAAACTAACGACCTTTTGAGTCTCGAGGGTCAAACACGAGTTAATCTAATTAACGAAAAGAGGATCCAAAAAGTCATTATATATTGGGAAAGTCATCAACCGAGTACAGGACAACACATAAAATCTATCTTAAATGTAAATTATTTTACATGTACATAAGTTATGTCACTTAATACTGTTAAAAGATACAGACCAAATTGTCAGTAGTCTTGTTGAAGTAATAGGGTCTCAAAGGAACATGAGGAAAGGTTAGTTAAAAGGAGGTAGACTACTTTGATGAACGACTTAAGATACTGGGATCTAATTAAGAACCAACAAGAACTTTAAATGAACTTAGCATCTTGAACATCAGAAAATCAGACCGAAAAAAGTGAGTTTTAAAAACTGTAGGTGCAACAACGTACTTAGTCATAAAGAAAAATTAACGACTCATCATAAAATGGATCCCCGAAGGGTCCAACACGTCACCATTTCTTAAGAGGACGGTTTCGTCCTCTGCCCAAGTTAGGGACCCAACCCTTCTAGGGGACGTCCTCCTTCACCGTTGGGTGAAGTCATAAGAATGGACCTCTTAAGATACCTGTCTCCTCGGACCGTCCGATGTTAGGTACTCCAACGGTCTCAACCTATACTGAATCGTTGACTTGTTGTTAAAATGAAAAATTATTTATGATATTAAATAGTAAAGAGGACGTATACCTCAATAAAGGTTGCGAACCGATAATACCTATTTCAACCATACTCGTAAGTACGTGTTAAGAAACACCGATCGAGTACGAAGTTTTAGAAACAAGTTACAAAAGTAACACTTTCATAGAAATAACATTTGGAGTGTAGACCTACCCCTCCCCCTCACTTTTATATCGTCAGGGTCATAATCTAAATATAGTATTGAATTGGTGATTTTTGTTGAATATTTAAAATCAAAGGGTAACAAAACTTTGACTTCCGGTTCCGTTCATGTATTGAATAGGGAAGTTTATTTGTAGACAGTAAACCTTTTGAAGAGTAAATTTAAGGCGGATTCGATTTCCAACCTATCGTAGTGGCTCAGTTACCTGTACTTGAACCCGCTATCACTCCCTACCCCTCCGGTCCACACGACGTCAGGTACCCCAATGTTTCTCAGTCTGTACTGCCTCGTTGATTTGCTGTTGTTTCGATGTCAGCGATAGAAAAGTGTAGGAGTAAAATGAACAGGTCATCCGCATGGTCTAAGTCGTATAAGTTTCCTTTTAAAATAGGTGGGGTGGGTGGAGGTGTGTGTGTTTTTATTCGATCGGTCGGGAAGGTATAAGAGTACAGTTGAGAAAAGAGTCAACGAGTTTGATTTTTACACAGAAGTAGGAACTATGGAGAGAAAAAGTCTTTGGAGTGTGGATTAGTTCCTCGTTTAGACCACACGAGATAGGAGTTTTATGTCTGACAGTCCTTCGGTCGGGGAAGAGTGAGAGGGATGACGATTGTACATCAGTTTCGGTGACAGTCGAGAACGAACCTAGTCACTTTGTCGGAGGATTGGTCAGAACGACGAAGATAGACACCAGGGATCTCGGATCAGGTTTATCCCGTCGACCTCACCGGGAAGGGGTCAGAGTCAATGCAGTTAGTGGCGTTAGGTAAAAGTAAGTCTTATTTTCAGTCAAAAGTTTACAAGACGTTCCGGTATTCATTAGGGGACTGGAGGGGAAGTGACCGAAAGAGAGGGGAAAGACCGAGGAGAGGTCAGTGCACCGACGGAGGGGAAAGAAATTTGATGGATCTCGTTAGGACGGAGTCTTGAAGTTGTGAACGATAAAGACCCGGTCCTTAAGGTGAGAAGGATGGAGGTCGGGGATGTATGGCGGGTTCCGAGTGACGGAATGAAATAGGTACAGAGATGAGGCGCAGTGAAGTAACCTATCCAGACCAGACTCGTGGAAAAGATTTCACTTAGGGTGAAGGTGGGAGTCGTGGTCGTTACAGTTAAAGATGACACAAGAATCGGGTTGGGTCTGGTAGGGTGCTTCTGACGAAGTTCAACTTTCTTCCCGTTTGCACTACTGTTCTTGAACTGAGTTGCGAGAATTTTGTCGATTATTCATTACATTTCTTCTTTCTTTATTCTTTCACTGACCCCCCTGAACCACCAGGTCACTGATTCTGAGACTCGAGGGTCACGTCCCTCTGACCCAGTCCCTGATTTAGGGTGTACGGTGTCGATTCTGGACCTCGTCGGTTTATTTTTATTTATAACTTTTCCTTTTAAATAAAAAATTTCACCGACCCTTGTGACAGATGTCGGAGGGGGACAAAAGAGCACCTTCGAGGAGACCCTAAGCCACTAGGGGAGTCAGGTGGACCTCACTTTACAGGTGATCTCAGCTCTTCGCGTCTTGACACCCGAAACGGAAGGACGGAGGGGAGTGGGGGACCGGAGGTCGTCGACCTTTGGTGGACAGAATAGTAAGACGACGTGTCACTCTGGTTAGCAGCCCCGGAACACGCACCCACTGATACCGAAACTATTAGAGGAAAATAGAGACGGACGTGAGGTGTCCCAGACTCTCAAAAGCCCAGACAGGAGAATCTTCGGTACTTAATGGTATTACGGAATGAAAGAAGTACTAAGAATAATAGTGGGCTGGATAAAATAGAAATAAAAAAACGTATAAACAACGAACAAAGGGGTTCATTTTACAATTCAAGGGACTGTTGTCTCTGATCTGAGCAAAGCAAGTACGATATAGAGGAGGGGTCATGAATCTTACCGTCGACCGTGTATCATTTATTATTTCTAAATACCTTAATTAAAACAAGTTACGTAAATTGTAGTAAGACACATCAGAGAGGGGTTTTAACCATAGTAACATTCCTGAAATCGGCGACAATTACAGTTTGGTTTGGTTTGGAGAGAAAACCGAAAAAAGAAAGGAAACTCAAAGTCTTACAGTAAATCCCCAACCTTACCCGAAGGAACCGCCAAGTCTGTCATTTCTTAGACGGACGTTACGTCCTATGGGTCCAAACTAAGGACCCAGGACCTCTTCCCGTACCGTTGGGTGAGGTCATAAGAACGGACCCCTTAGGGTACCTGTCTCCTCGGACCGCCCGATGTCAGGCACCCCAGCTTTTCTCAGCCTGCACTGACTGGCTGATTGTGAAAGAAAAGTACTGGTACCCTTACGTTCGGTGTATGTGGAGTCTGAACCGTGACCAAAACAACGGTACAATCCTGTCACTCGACCTATGACACAGAAGTCATCGGTCTCATATTCTTTTAAATAAAAGAATAAATTACAGATTTCAAGTTTAACGGAGATTAGATCCCTAGGGAACTTACATTATTCCGACTTAGTGTAACCTCTTATTTTCCGACTTCAAGTCAGGTTAACTGTTCATTTTCCGGAGAACCTTTGTTGTAAGACTCTTTCCAGGACGAATAAATTGTCCCTTATAAGACCCCAGACTTACTCACACTTACCATACCTCTGAGTTTTGTCTTTGGCATTGACGAGTAGCTAAGTCAGGTTGTCTATTAAAATAGTTCCCACATCATATTGTCTCTGAAGGAAGTTTATACATTAGGATGAACACTAGATAAAAAAATTCAGTTGTAACGGAGATATCATTTGATAAAAGACGATCCACTGGGTCTTTTAGGTTTAGGGACCACCTTTTATTCATGTAAGTACTCGTGAAAACACACGTCTAATGTCGTGATTCGAGACTGGATTTCCTCAGACGTCAAAGACAGACGGACCTCCATCACCAACTTTCTTCGTACTATTCGAAGGGAGAGGGATATTCAGAGTAACAAAGGTCGTCTTCTTTTCTACAACTGATTATTTCGACAAAATATCTAGTGGAGAAAAACATAAAGCCTTTGTCGATTTGAAACAAAACATCTAAAACTATCCTAGATACTCTCACTAGCCTCTTCCGTTACCGTGGGGTGAGGTCATAAGAACGAACCTTTTAGGGTACCTACCTTCTCGGACCACCCGACGTCAGGTACCCTAGCTCTTCAGTCTGTGCTGACTCGTTGAAGTGAAAGTGAAAAGTGAGAGTACGTGACCTCTTCCTTTACCATTGGGAGAGGCCATAAGAACGGACCTCTTAGGGTCCCTGTCTTCTCGGACTATCCGACGGTAGAGACCCCAACGTGCCTCAGCCTGTGCTGACTTCACTGAATCGCCATCGTCGTCGTCGTACTCTCACTATGTTGGAACTGCATGCAGGAAAAGGATAAACTTTGGTCGGACAACAAGGTACAGGTCAAGATTAACAACGAAGGATTGGACGTATGTCTAAAGAGTTCTTCGTCCAGTTCACCAGACCATAAGGGTAGAGAAAGTCTAAAAAGATGTCAAATAACACTAGGTGTATCAGTTTCCGAAACAGTATCAGTTATTTCGTCTTTATTTACCAAAGTTTATACTTTTCCTCATGTAGTTCCGACATATAACAGTGGCACGAATAAATTGAAGATACGTCTCATGTAGTACTCTTTGTGACCCGACCTTCTTCGTGTTCGACATTAGTTCTAACGGCTCTCTTTATTGTTAGTGGAGTCTATACGTCTACTGTGGTGGGAATACCGTCTTTCACTTCTCCTTGACTTTTCGGAGAACTACTTTCACTTTCTCCTCTCACTTTTTCAACCGAATTTCGAGTCGTAAGTCCTTTGTTTCTAGTACCGTAGGCCAGGGTAGTGAAGTACCGTTTATCTACCCCTTTGTCACCTTTGTCACAGTCTGAAATAAAAAACCCCAAGGTTTTAGGGACGTCTACCACTGACGTCGGTACTTTAATTTTCTGCGAATGAGGAACCTTCCTTTCAATACTGGTTGGATCTATCGTATAAGTTTTCGTCTCTGTAATGAAACGGCTGATTCCAGGCAGATCAGTTCCGATACCAAAAAGACACCAGTACATACCTACACTCTCAACCTGACACTTCTTCCGACTTGCGGCTTCTTAACTACGAAAACTTGACACCACGACCTCTTCTGAGAACTTTCAGGGAACCTGACGTTCCTCTAGGTTGGTCAGGTAAGACTTCCTCTAGTCGGGACCCTAAAGAAACCTTCCTGACTACGATTTCGACTTTGAGGTCATGAGACCGGTGCAGTACGTTTCTCAATTGAGTAATCTTTTCTGAGACTACGACCCTCCCTAACCCCCGTCCTCCTCTTCCCCTACTGGCTCCTACTCTACCGACTTACCGTAGTGGCTGAGCTACCTGCACTCAGACACTTGAGGCCCTCAACCACTACCTGTCCCTCCGGACCACACGACACTAAGTACCCCAGCGTTTCTCAGCCTGTGCTGACTCGCTGATTTGACATGACTTGACTACTCTCACTATATTATAGTGAAACTATCACATAGTCGAGTTAAACCTCGGTTCCCACCTAGAGCNCTTTTCTGAGACTACGACCCTCCCTAACCCCCGTCCTCCTCTTCCCCTACTGGCTCCTACTCTACCGACCTACCGTAGTGGCTGAGCTACCTGCACTCAGACACTTGAGGCCCTCAACCACTACCTGTCCCTCCGGACCACACGACACTAAGTACCCCAGCGTTTCTCAGCCTGTGCTGACTCGCTGATTTGACATGACTTGACTACTCTCACTATATTATAGTGAAACTATCACATAGTCGAGTTAAACCTCGGTTCCCACCTAGAGCACCGACCCTCCCATCACTTAGAACATATGGACTGAGTAGAAGGGGTCTGTGAGTCTCTGGTACCGAAAACATTCTTTTCCCGAACGACGTGGTTTAAGACCAGTCTTTATTATTTATACCTTTTGTCTCATTAGTCGAAAAATTCTTCGGTACATGTATATTTTTGACTTTCACGTTTCAGTTTATAAATACACCAAAGACACTTCCTGAAACGATTTAATTTGTTCAGACCTTATCTAATTGAGATCCGTCTCCCCAGACCGGTTCCTAATTCTCACGACCGAGATAAACCAGTGTCTCGGTGTGTTTGTTCCGTAACGTCCATCTCTCTTAAATTTGGTCCCGTCTTTTTAGTGTCCCACTTTCACAAGTCTGGTCTTTTGGGGATTTGTTGTTTTGTATATTAATTTGTTTGTTTTTGGGTGCCCCTTTTGCGTTCGATTAACCATATGTGAAGGAACAAAGTTTCAACTACTGACAGTTACGTTAAGTGAATCTTTCTACTCGGACTCTGGTCCATACTGAACAACTGTTTCTTAGTTAGAAATCTTTTACCTTCCAGGAAAAGAGACATTGAGTATGGAAATGGGTCTTCAGTGTCCGAAGAACCTTACTGAATTTTTAGATTCTAGAGAACCTTTACTGAAACTTTGAGTCAAAAGTTATAATAACTGGGTCGGTCGGTAAGAATCTGTATGTCTAACATGCCGGTGTAGATACACTGACCTTGTCTTCTGCTTCGTCTCTCTTGTCGTTCCTTTCTCGTCCTTGCCTTCTCTATAAAACGACAACTGGTGATGAAAAAACAGAAAATTCATAGTGTATGTAGAAACTGACAAAAAACCGACACGACCCAGAATCAACGTCGTGCGTCCTAGAAATTAAAAGAAACTCCGGACGCCCTAGAAGTCAACATCGTACACCCTAGATCACGGGACTGGTCCCTAACTTGGGCCTGGGGGATGTAACCCTTAAACCTCAGAATCGGTGACCTGGTGGTCCCTTCAGAAGTAGAAACTGAAAATCAATACCTTTTAAAGATTATGTCTATGTTTCTATCTTTGTTTTCATATTATTTAAGAGTACTCGAGTAGTGACTCGAAAGCCAAGTCAAGTCAAGTCAACGAGTCAGTACAGGCTGAGAAACACTGGGGTACTTAGTGTCGTGCGGTCCGGAGGGACAGAGGTAGTGGTCGAGGACCTCAAGTGGGTTTGAGTACACGTAGCTCAGTCCCTACGGTAGGTCGGTACAGTAGGATACAACAGGGGAAGAGGAGGACGGGGGTTAGGGAGGGTCGTAGTCCCAGAAAAGGTAACTCAGTTGAGAAGCGTACTGCATCGGTTTCATAACCTCAAAGTCGGAGTCGTAGTCAGGAAGGTTACTTGTGGGTCCTGACCAGAGGAAATCCTATCTGAACAACCTAGAGGAACGTCAGGTTCCCTGAGTTTTCTCAGAAGAGGTTGTGGTGGACAATCGTTATAAAAGAAAGAATAAAGTAGATAGGGAGGGAACAAAATGAAAATAAAGACAACCGTATAAAATCATTGAGAGTTTGCTCATAGTAAAGTTGGTAGTTATAATAGAAAAAGAAAAAAATCGTTTTTAGTGTTCTGACAATAGGAGTAGGAGTTGTTTTAATTGTAATAAAAAATTAGTTGATTACATATAGATTTAGATACAAGTCTAAAGAAGTTGACCGAAAACTATCAACCAAACAAACTTGACCCTAAATTCGTTCCAGGTATGAAACGTAAATTAACCATATAGGAAAAATTTTAAAAAATTAACCTCCTATTAACGAAATGTTACAACACGACCAAAGACGACACAGTATTGACAATATAGAAAACGTAGAAAAAATTATGTACTAAAGTAGAAGGGAAGAGGTGGGAGGATTGTAAGTAACTGACTTTTCAACCCTGTTCACAGAGACCATAAAGAATTTAAAACCTGAAAAGACTAACGCAAAGGTACTTTAGTAAATTTCAAGAGGACATAGAGAACATAAAAAACATTTGACTCAATCTAAACCTACTCCTTAATTTAAGTCCAATGAATAAACCGTTCTCGTAAAGTAACCGACACGACATTAGAAGGATATTGCAGTACAGGTATCCTTCACTACTAGTCGAACTAACTACCCAAGTCCATCTAAAAGTTAATTTTGGAACAAAATAAATTTTAAGAAATGAATTTTACTTTAAGATAAAATTTTAAGAATTAATACTATACTATGTAAGGGACACCTTGTTAATCTTTTATGTCCACCGTTATTTATGTTTTTAGTTTTCATTCACGTAAGGGTGTTAGATTTCTTCTGACGGTAAATGTAAACCGTATACAGAAAGATCCAAAAATGACAAAACTAACTAGTTAGAACTTTCACAAAGGGAAGAAAGGGATAATCAGAATACGACGGAAAATTTTATAGTAGGTTATTTAAGAAGTCAACTGTTTATAAAACCCCATGGATAATAATAATAACACTTACTATGATCTTTCTTCTTTCCTTCCGTCCTTCTCACATCAGACTCGTGGACGATACATCCTCACGAAAATGTAATTAAAAAATAACTTCCTATTAACGAAATGTCTTAAAACACCAAAACACAGTTTGGAGTTGTACTTAGTCGGTATCCATATGTATATAGGGGAGGGAAAACTTGGAGGGAGGGTAGAAACGGGGTAGGGCAGGGAGATCTAACTATGTCTCGGGGATAAACTCAAAGGACTCGGTATGTCGTTTAAGGGCAACCGATAGATTAAATGTATACCATTATATTCAAAGGTACAATGAGAAAGGTATGTAGAGTGGTAGAGGAGGGGAGAGGGGTACAGGTATTCAGACAAGAGATACAGACAAAGAGGTAACGACGGGACATTTATTTAAGAAGTCATGGTAAAAAGATCTAAGGTATATATACGTAATCTTAAACTATAAATAGGAAGAGAAAGACTAAGTGAAGTGAGACATATTATCCAAAATCCAAGTAGGTGGAGTAGTCTTGACTGAGATTACACAAGGAAAAATACCGACTCATTATAAGGTAACACATATACATGGTGTCGAAGAAAGCCTCTTCCTTTATCGTTGGCTGAGGTCATGAGAACGGACCTTTTAAGGTACCTACCTCCTCGGACCATCCGATGTCAGGTACCCCAGTGTTTCTCAGACTGTGCTGACTCACTGAAGTTAAGTGATCGAAGTGAGTGAAGTATGAAAGAGTGACCTCTTCCTTTACCGTTGGGTGAGGTCATAAGAACGGACCTCTTAGGATACCTGTCTCCTTGGACCTCCCGGTACCAGGTACCCCAGCGTCTCTCAACCTGTGTTGACCACACTGATTCATTCGTGGTGTCGAAGAAAAAGGTAAGTAGACAACTACCCGTATATTCAACGAAGGTACAAGATCCATAACATTTATCACGACGTTACTTGTTACCCTATGTACACAGAAAAAGTCAAAACCAAAGGAGTCCCATATACGGATCCTCATCCTAACGACCCAGTATACCACCAAAATAAGGATCAAAAAAAATTCCTTAGAGGTATGGTAGAAGGTACCACCGACATAGTTAAATGTAAGGGTGGTTGTCACGTTCTCACAAGGGAAAAGAGGTGTGGGAGAGGTCGTAAATAACAAACATCTGAAAAACTACTACCGGTAAGACCGACCACACTCCACTATAGAGTAACATCAAAACTACACGTAAAGAGATTATTACTCGTTACAACTCTTAGAAAAGTACAAAAACAATCAGTAGACATTCAGAAGAAACCTCTTTACAGACAAATCCAGAAAAGGGGTGAAAAACTAACCCAACAAACAAGAAGACTGTAACTCAACATACTCGACGAACATATAAAACCTTTAGTTAGGAAACAGTTAACAAAGTAAACGGTAATAAAAGAGGGTAAGACTCCCACCAGAAAAGTGGAATGAATATCAAAGGAAACGACACGTTTTCGAAAATTCAACTTAGTCCAGGGTGAACAAATGAAAACAAAAGTAAAGGTAATAAAATCCTCCACCCAGTATCTCCTAGAACGAAACTAAATACAGTCGCTCACAAGACGGATACAAAAGGAGATTCTAAAAATATCAAAGACCAGAATGTAAATCCAGAAATTAGGTAAAACTCAAATAGAAACACGTACCACAATCCTTCACAAGATTAAAGTAAGAAACTGTACATCGACAGGTCAAAAGGGTCGGAGAAAATAACTTCTCCGACAGAAACGGAGTAACACATAAGAACGGAGGAAACAGTTTATATTCCATGGGTATCCACGTACCCAAATACCTGAAAGATAGAACAAGGTAACCAGATATAAAGACAAAAACACGGTCATGGTATGACAGGACTACTGACATCGAAACATCATATTAGACTTCAGTCCTTCCAACTAAGAAGGTCGAGGTAAGAAGAAAGAGTTCTGACGAAGCCGATAGACCCCAGAAAACACAAAGGTATACTTAACACTTTAAAAAACAAGATCAAGACACTTTTTACGGTAACCATTAAACTATCCCTAACGTGACTTAGACATCTAATGTAAACCATCATATCAGTAAAAGTGTTATAACTAAGAAGGATGGGTCCTTGTACCTTAGAGGGAGGTAGACAAATACAGTAGAAACTAAAGAAAGTAATCACAGGATATTAAAAGACACATGTCAAGAAAACAGAGGAATCCATTCAAATAAGGCTCTATAAACTAAGAAAAACAACGTTACCACTTATCCTAACTAAGGAATTAAAAAAACTAAAAAATAACAATCATATATCTTTACGTTCACTAAAGACACATAACTAAAACATAGGACGTTGAACCGACTTAAGTGACTAATCGAGATCATTAAAAGACTATGATAGAAATCCCAAAAGATACATGTCATAGCACAGTAGACAATTGTCACTCTCGAAATGAAGAAGAAAAGGCTAGACCTAAGGAAAATAAAGGAAAAGAAAAGACTAACAACATCGATCCTGAAGGTCTTGATACAACTTATTATGACCACTTCCACCCGTGGGAACAGAACAAGGACTACAATCTTCCTTACGAAAGTCAAAAAGTGGTGACTCTTATTACAAACGACATCCGAATAATATATACCAGAAATGATACAAGTCCATCCAAGGAAGATACGGGTAAAAAACTTCTCAAAATTAGTATTTACCCACGACTTAAAACAGTTTCCGAAAAAGACGTAGAAAACTCTACTAGTATACCAAAAATAGAAAGTTAAATAATTATACCACATAGTGTAACTAAATAAACGTATATGACTTGTTAGGAACGTAAGGACCTTATTTAGGTTGAACTAGTACCACATACTCGAAAAACTACGCAACGACTTAAGACAAGTTCTTTTAAAGCAACTCCTAAACACGTAGATACAAGTAGTCACTATGACCGGACATCAAAAGAAAAAGACACAACAGAAACAACCAAAACCATAGTCCTACTACCACCGGAGGATCTTACTCAAACCTCCATAACGCAGGAGACGTTAAAAAACTTTCTCAAAATCTTCCTATCCGTAATCGAGAAGAGATTTACAAACTATCTTAAGAGGACACTTCAGCAGACCAGGACCCGAAAACAAAAACCCTCTAAAAAAAATAGTATCGAAGTTAAAGTCACGAACATTAACCCAATAAGTATTAAAGATAAAGAAGGAGCAAGTCAGAACTTTCTAACTTGAAAAGATTCTTAGACAGGGAAGGTCCAATAGGTAGGATAACGGTATACCAACAAGCATTATCAGAGATTATTAGGAAATATAAAGACGTAACAGACAACATTGGAGAGGAAAAAATAAAGATCAAAACGACTAAAGTAAGAAGAGAGAAAGAAAGGACTACTCAGACCTGTTTCCAAACAGTTAAAACAAATAGAACAGTTTCTTGGTTGAAAATCAGAATAATTAGAAATGATAACAAAGAAAGGAAAGAAAAAGTAAATTAAGAAGAGTCTAGAAATACTAAAGAAAGGAAGATAGTCAAAACCCCAAATTAAAACCCCCAAAAGAAAAAGGTCAACAAAATCCACATTTCGACACAACTGATAAGCTACAAAAAGAAGAAAGAACTCCATCCTAACATAACGATATTCGAAGGGAGAATCCTGACGAAAAAGACGTAGGGTATTCAAAAACAACAACAACAACAACAAAAAACTCAACAGCACAAGAGTTACAGTAAACAAAGGTCTTTAAAAAATTAAAGGGAAAACTAAAGAAGTCATTGGACAACCAATAAATCTTTGTACAACAAATTAGAGGTACACAAACACTAAGAATGTCGAAAAAAAGAACATTAACTGTAGATCAGAGTATCACAACACCAACCTCTTCTACGAACTATACTAAAGTTAAAAGAATTTGAATGACTCCAAACTAGACACTGGGTTCTATACCAGATAGGACCTCTTACAAAGGACACGTAAACTCTTCTTCTACATAAGAAGACGTAAACCTACCTTACGGGACTTCTTTTGTTACTCTAGGTAGAGTAGATTACATAGTAAATTCTGAACACAAAAGAATAATTAAAAGACAAAACTACTAGACAGGTAACCACACTTACCCCACAATTTCAGAGGATGATAATAACACAATGAGAGTTAAAAAGGAAAATACACATTCACAAACAGAATACATAATTCCACGAGGACACAACCCACGTATCTATAAATGTTAACAATACAGAAAGAGAACCTAACTAGGGAACTAGTAATACATCCCAGGAAGGAATAGAGAACTTTAGAAGAAATAAAATTCCAGATAAAACAGACTAGACTCCCAACGATGAGGTCGAAAGAAAACAAAGGGTAAACGTACCTTATACAAAAAGAACATCTGTCGTATATATACCCAGAACAAAAACATGGGTAAGTCGGTCAGACACAGAAAACCAACCTCGTAAATTAGGTGGATGTAAATTTCATTAATAACTATATAGACAAGGATAACGGTAAAAAATTTTACCAAACCCCAACTAATACATCTAGAAAAAAGAAAACATAAAGAACTGATATATTCAGGAAAATTGTAAACAACATTTCGACCAAACACCATGACTTAAGAGAATTGAAAACGAACAGACTTTTCGAAAAATAAAGAGGTAGTTAAAACTTACTCTAGGAACGACCCATGACATTGAAACCAACATCTAAAAAGGGTACGTCATGAAATTTATATAGGACGGTAAGAGAAGACCGGACGTCTCAAAGACGACTTTCTAGTCGACAATTCGTATACCCCGAAGGGAGTATACGATGAACAACGAAGAGGGAACGACGAAAATTAAAAGAAAGAAACTCAAATCAGAAACAATCAAACTAATCATACACAGAACCGTACAAAGAGGAACCCAAATAGGACATACCCTGAGAAACGTGGAGAACCTGAACTAACTGATAAAGGAAAAAGTACAACCGGTTTAAAAGTTGATATCAGAGAAGTTTTTAAAAGAGTATACGAAAGAAAGAGAGAAGAAGAAGACCCTGGGGTTATTAAGCTTACAACCAAGTGGACTAAAACAGGGTCACCAGAGACTCTGATAGAAGTTAAGAAAAGTAAGAAAAATGAAATAAGACGAGAAGTCTTCAATAAATGTGGTAAAATAGAAGGTCGAGTGACTAAGTAAGAAGACGAAGTCTATAAGACGATAACTAAGGAAGATCTCATAAAAATTAAAGTCATTAACACAACAGAGACATACAAATAAGAAATTAAGAATATCCAGAAATAATTAACTAAAAAGTAAAAGAGGTAAAATAAAAGTTCCGAAAACTAGTAGAAGTCACAGTAATAAGACTTAAGAAAAAGTCCGTGAAAGGGATAAAGGAGAAGTAAATAAACCTGAAGAGACAAAGATCAAACAAGGAAGTAAACACATCATAAAGAGACGGAAATAAATAAATAAAAAATTGAATACAAACTCCAGAGGAAAAGGGTCCGAAGTCCCAACTTAAGAAAGAAGGAAAACCGAAAACGGGAGGATCCTAACCAGGTCACCAAACACATTCGAAAGATATCCCACTCTAAACACCACTCAAAAACAAACAAAAAAAGGAGACTACCTGTACTAACTCACTCCACCATTAGGACAGACGACCACTAAACCAAACATGAAAACGAAACAAACAACAAATCTACTGCACAGGACGTACCCCATGATGACCACCAACCCACTACGGTCCACAACATAATGTCACCAAAGGAAACACACTCAAGAGTGATACACTATGAGGGATCCCAATCAAGATACCATCAGATCCCAGAACCTTAGTCACGAGGGTGAGGTTTCCGAACCCCGAACTAGAGACCAATACTTGCTCCTAAGGTGTTCACCAAATAGTACTGTAAGTCTAGTCAAGTAAAGTCAACGAGTCAGCACAGTCTAAGACGCTGTGGTACTTGACGTCGTGAGTTCCGGAGGGACAGGTAGTGGTTGAGGGCCTCAGGTGGGCTCAACCACTACGGTAGGTTGGAAGAGTAAGAGACAAAAGGGGAAGAGGAGGAAGGGAGTTAGAAAGGGTCGTAGTCCCAGAAAAGGTTACTCAGTCGAGAAGCGTAGTCCACCGGTTTCATAACCTCAAAGTAGAAGTTGTAGTCAGGAAGGTTACTTGTGGGTCCTGACTAGAGGAAATCCTACCTGACCAACCTAGAGGAACGTCAGGTTCCCTGAGAGTTCTCAGAAGAGGTTGTGGTGTCAAGTTTTCGTAGTTAAGAAGTCGTGAGTCGGAAGAAATCAGGTCGAGAGTGTAGGTATGTACTGATGACCTTTTTGGTATCGGAAGTGATCTACCTTGAAACAACCGTTTCATACAGAGACGAAAACTTATACGACAGATCCAACCAGTAGTCTCTTCCATTACCGTGGGATGAGGTCATGAGATCGGACCTTTTAGGTCACATACCTCCTCGGACTACCCGACGCCAGGTACCCCAACGATTCTCAACCTGTGCTGACACGTTGAAGTGAAAGTGAAAAGTGAAAGTACGTAACCTCTTCCTTTACCGTTGGGTGAGGTCACAAGAACGGACCTCTTAGGGTCCCTGTCCCCTCGGACCACNTTAGGTCACATACCTCCTCGGACTACCCGACGCCAGGTACCCCAACGATTCTCAACCTGTGCTGACACGTTGAAATGAAAGTGAAAAGTGAAAGTACGTAACCTCTTCCTTTACCGTTGGGTGAGGTCACAAGAACGGACCTCTTAGGGTCCCTGTCCCCTCGGACCACCCAACGGCAGATACCCCAGTGTGTCTCAGCCTGTCCTGAATTCGCTGAATCGTCGTCGTCGTCGAGGTCGTCCAACCAGTATTGAAAGGAAGGTTCCTCGTTCGCAGAAAATTAAAGTACCGACGTTAGTGGTAGACGTCACTAAAACCTGGGGAGTTTTTATTTCAGTCGGTGACACAGGGGACAAAGGGTAGATAAAGGGTACTTCACTACCCTGGTCTACGGTACTAGAATCAAAAGCCTTACAACTCGAAATTCGGTTGAAAAAGTGAGAGAAGAAAGTGAAAGTAATTCTCCGAGAAATCAAGAAGAAGTGAAAGACGGCATTCCCACCACAGTAAACGTATAGACTCCAATAACTATAAAGAGGGCCGTTAGAACTAAGGTCGAAAACGAAGGAGGTCGGGTCGCAAAGAGTACTACATGAGACGTATCTTCAATTTATTCGTCCCACTGTTATATGTCGGAACTACATGAGGAAAAGGATAAACTTTGGTCAGACAACAAGGTACAGGTCAAGATTGACAACGAAGGACTGGACGTTTGTCTAAAGAGTTCTCCGTCTAGTCCACCAGACCATAAGGGTAGAGAACTTCTTAAAAGGTGTCAGACAACACTAGGTGTGTCAGTTTCCGAAACCGTATCAGTTATTTCGTCTTTATCTACAAAAAGACCTTGCGAGAACGAAAAAGGTACTAGGTCGTCTACAACCGTTAAACTAGAGACCAAGGAGACGGAAAAGGTTTTGATCGAACTTGTAGACCTTCAAGTGCCAAGTACATAACGACTTCGGACCGAACCGTAATTGACTTTAATTTTGTTTACAGGCTTTTACTCTTCGGTTTCTACTTGGAGTCTGTTTACCGTCAATGTTTTAGTCCGTTTATTATTAATTTTATTACCTTGTATGTGATGTATGTGTATACATTACATATATGAATATGTGAGTACTCGTTTCATTTTTGTCACGTTGTTTTATTTCATGTCATCTAACTGAGCCGGTTGTTTCATTTAGTTTTTAATACAAATGGTCAATACTCGTTTTGATTTCGTGTTTCACCTTTTGTTTTGATTTCGTTCCACGGTTCACCTCTTATTTCGTTACTTTTGTTTTGATTGTTTATACAACTCTCCTTTCCTTTCTTTCTTATCTATACGTTTCAAATTGTCTCCATCTACTTCTTCTAACTGTATGTAATTTCTAATTGACGTTCCCCTTTTATTGTTATCCTTTCCGTTCGTTTCCTTATTTGCATCTTTTTTATATGATCCAAATTTTTTAAATTTTTTATTTTAATAGTTTTTCTCTTTTTTTATGCCTTCTTCTTTCTTTTTTCCTTTTTCTTTCCTTTTGAGGTGTCTTGACGTTTTCGGGTTACATCTCCGTCTCCAAATATCGTTGTTATTTTTCACACTGACTTATATGTGTATCTGTATATGTGAGTATTCGTTTTAGTTTTGTCAGGTTGTTTTTATTTCATCAATCTAACTGGTCCGTTTGTTTCCTTTGGTTTTCAATATAGATGGTCCTGTTTTGATCGATTCGTGTTTGACCTTTTGTTTTGATTTCGTTTCACGGTTCACCCCTTATTTCGTTTTTTGACTGTTTATACAACTCTCCTTTCCTTTCCTTTCTTTCTTATATATACGTTGCAATGTATCTCTATCTATTTCTTCTAAATATATATATAATCTAATTGACGTTCCCCTTTTCTTGTCATCCTTTTGGTTTGTTTCCCTATTTACATCTTTTTTATTATTATCCAAATTTTTTAATTTTTAATTTTGTTTTTTTTTCTTTCATCCTTTTGGTTTGTTTCCCTATTTACATCTTTTTTATTATTATCCAAATTTTTTAATTTTTAATTTTGTTTTTTTTTCTTTCTTTTTTTGGTTGAGGTGTCTTGACGTTTTCGAGTAGCATCTCCGTCTCCAAATATTGCCGTTATTTTTTACACTGACTTTATTTTTTCGAGTTTTCGAATTAATCTAAAGTATCTAGGTTATTGTAGTTGTTGATGTTGTCTCCCTCATTTTTTCCTTTTTTTTTCCTTTTTTAGGTTTTCTTAGATGTCTTGTTCAGTTTTGTTCTTATTATTTGCAAAAAGAACTCAGTGACGACAGTCTAAGAGGGAATGACCCTCAGTGTCAGGTGGAGGGAAGGGATCCAACGGGAGGTTGTGACGAGTAGAGACCTGGAAGACACCCCCGTCAAGTCTAAGAGTAGACAAGGATGAGGATACAAAAGAACGGAGGTTACAGGTGTCGATAGTCTTGATCGAGTAAAAGAAAACACCCTCGAGAGTTACTGTAAAATATATAAGATATCCATGTCTCAGACGGATCAACTAGCACACCTAAATTAGACGTCGAATATGTCGATCACCCTTCCAAAACCCAGAAGAAGGAATCGGTGTGACGGGGACCCAAAGTTGACACCGAAACAAAGGTGGAGACGTGTACCCAGCAGGTGACCCCAGACGAGGACTCCGACGGGACCTCCTGAACCCAAACGGGGACCCTCCCGGTCCACACCTCCACCACGTCGACGAACCCAGCGTCCCCAAGACCGTCGTGGTCTATGAGTCCCCTCAACCACCGGTCTCGTCGTCTTCTTCCACGAGATCTTCCCATACCGTTGGGCATAACCGGTTATGCGAAGTCATAAGAACGGACCTCTTGGGGAGGGACTGTCTCTTCGGACCGTCCGGTGTCAGATGTCCTAACGTTTCTCAGTCTGTGATGGCTTCGTTGGGACACACGTATCTAGGTTCTGACAAAAACGGACACCGTCGAGACGGGGTCACTCTTAACTCGTACTTCCACCGCGTCGACGAACTGAACGCCCCTGGAATCACCGCGGTTCACACGTCCCTGTGCCTGACGGAGACGACGTCCTCAATACCGGGATAGTCTCAGAAAAAAAGTTCGGAGAACATCGACCGTTAGTCTTCCGAAGAAAGGAGCCAGAAAAAGACATCGAGGTGGACAAGTCCGTGAATCTCCCGAGGGAACGGACCCCAGGAAGAGACAACAAGGCGTTCAAGTCCCCAGGATGAGGCATCAAGTCGCGTAGTCCGTAAACTACCCGGTCGGAGACAACTAGTCGACGACTACGACCGGACACACCTCTCTCTCCGATACCACTACCGAGGTGGGGAATGCGCACTGAGTCGTCATAGCGGAACGAAGGTACCGACGTGTCGAAAGGAGGTGTCCGTAAAGGGTGGTGTCAGAGGAGGGAGTGAAGGAAAACTAGGCAGAGAGGTGTCAGTTGTCGTCGGGAGTGGGACCCTACCGAGGTGTTAGGGGTTTGAGACGCAGGGACAGGCCCCATCCATACCGACGCCGTTCCTGACGGGCTAAGAGTAAGGTAAATCCGACGGTGTCTAGTCGACACAGTGAGTCGGAATTTACAAAGAGGAGACTGGGTTCACTAACGGCGTTACACCCCTAGTCTGGGGACGAAGTCAAGGGACTGGGTGACTCTCGTCCAGGTCAGGATAATTGTGAGGATAAAAGGGGGGATCAAGGAAGCACGATGGTTCAAAACGCACCAAGTTATATAAGAAAAGGAGACCAGTCCGTGAGGACAGGCGAGAGTCGACCACAAGAGATGTAATAAAAAATGAATAACAGTGTTACTGGAACACTTGTCTCCATAATTACAATATAAGGGCAAATTGTTTTCTCCTCTAACTGTGAGTCCGAAGGACCTCAGAAATTGAGACTCGGGTCTGAGAACTTCAGAAGACTAAGTTTAGGTTTCAGGTTTGTAAGTAAAGGAAGGACTTAAAACACTATGACTATAGTTTGTCCCGGTAAGATAGATCAGTCAATTTATACATGAACTACCCGTGTTATTTTACATTAGTAACGAGTTGTACAAACTCTCTAAAATAGACTAGAAATCATTCCGTTTCGGTAAATCCGTATGTCTTTGTTTCACGTCTTTCAAAAGGTAAAGAGTCTCTAATTTTTTTTCAAAATGTACAAAGGACACAAGAAGTAGAAATAATAAAGAGAGAAAAGAACTCGGAGGGACCACCGAGTCTACCATTTCTCAGACGGACGTTACGACCTCTAGACCCAAACTAGGGACCCAACCCTTCGAGAAAACCTCTTCCTTTACCGTTGGGTGAGGTCATAAGAACGGACTTCTTAGGGTACCTGTCTTCTCGGACCGCTCGGGGTCAGGTACCCCAGCGTTTCTCAACCTGTGCTGACTCACTCATTATGAGTAGAAAAGAGCACCATCACTATCAATTCTCAGAAATTGAATTTCATCCACTTTTCTTACCTTTTCACCTATTTTTAGACACTACCCCCTCTGGCCCAAACCCCAGTAGATATTTAGAACAATATATATATATATTGGACAACGTACCAAATTAAGTTTCGTGTCTTAAAATCTTGACCTACCATAAAACTTCGAGTAGAAGACCTTGTAAGAATTATATATTGTTTCTCCGATTTCGGGGTCACCCAAGTCACTGAAAGGAGCCCAGTGAGACAATGTCCCTTCTTCACTGAGGAACAACTTAGGCAAAGAAAATGAAATTGGAAACGAAGAGGAACGAAAACAAATGATTTTCCTATAACAGGTATGTATTTCCGGACGAAGAGATGGACTTACACTTTGGTTTTACGGAAACAAGTCCTGGGACAGGTGAAGATCTGCCGATGTCCTTCCTGTTTTAATTGTGTAGGGGAGGGCTTCTGATCGGTAAGGTCCTCTATAAACATTCTAATTACGGGGAAAGATGAAATGGAGGAGTGGAGAGGGGGAGAGACAAGATCCTTCCTAGGACCGTAAGTCTGGGACTATTCTACCAATAAAACTCTGGTAATCAGGTGATAGAAGAGTCAGTCGATCGAAAGACTTATTTAAGTATAAGGCACGGAGTCGTGGAACAGAGAACCTACAACAACCGGACACACCCCGTTCATCTCGTTCGAACATGAACCGTTTGTTAGAGTTGACGAAACTATAGTTCAGTACTAAACTTGAGTCTAGAAACCGTCACTAGTTCTGGTATGGGTTCTTTTTCTTTACGTTTTTCCGTTTTACCAACTAGTGGTAATACACTCAAATTGGGTAACACTTTTAAAAAGGGAGACACTTGACTTCCTTTACGAACTTGTTAGAAAAGTAATGTGAACCCCACCCGTGACCAAAATGGCCTAAGACTTCACAGGATGTCAACGTTTTTGTACACGGTTCTTACCGAAGGATGATAACACATTCGACTCCTGGTCCTATGTTTCTTCCTGAAGTCTGTCCCTCTCTTTTACATAAATTTATTCCGATACTAATATAAAAAAAAGATCAAAGAAATTAGAAGACGTTCTTTTCAAATTTATTTACACGGAAAATATCGGTAAAATTAAGGGTTTATTTTCATCTTCTTATACAAACATTATAATACATAGTATAAGATCTTTATGACTTTATATCTTTTTTATATTTTTACATTTTGAGTGATCCCTTTTGACTTCACTTTTATAAAATAATACGATATGAAATTTTACGTTTGTACCTTCAATTTTTATTTACCGTCCTTTATTGATTAACAAGTGAGTTATTGTTCGAGAACCCTGTTACCAAACTTCGTCGATCTACTACACAAAGTATAGGTCAAAGGATGGCAAAACATATTTGTAACGGAGGGACAAAGGAAGTCCCTATTTAAATTGGATTTTTAGTCAGAGCCGCAGAGGTCACGACAGGACAAACATCCCGTTAGCAGTCAGGTGTCCAAAAACTGGGACACCGAGTGTACTATGGCAGTCGACTGTCTGCACGTAGTGAATGGGTAAAAGATTACTATAAAGACCTGACACTTGTCCTGACTACCACGGTACGCCACATATCGATAAATAAGACCGAAGATTCGTCAACCTTACACCCGTTGATAAATCAAGGTGTCGTAAACTGTCTTCCCTTGTCTAAACGATCTGCTCCACCTTTTGTTCGGACAGTAACATCCGTCTCTTATTTAACCGTATTTGCATCATAGGAAGACTATACGTATAGGTCATCATTTCTTATTATAGTTGATGGTGGTTGTAAGTTGAGTTTCTTCATAAATTTTTTTTATGTATTACCCCCTCTTCCTTGTGACTGTATGGATAGTTGATTGAAGTTGTTAATAGCTGAGAATCGACTAGACAAAACAGGGGTCGGTAAGGGAACGGCAGTGATATAATTTCGTATAAGGTCTGTAGTTTAACAAAATAGGTATTTACACAATCGTAGATAGAGATGTTCTGTCCTTGAGAAAAAATTTTTTTCGTTGGTATTATGATATAGAGTAGATTTTTAACCTACTATTTTTAAGTAATTTCTATGTCAATGATAACTTTAAAAAAAGAAAAAACCGACGTGTCGAACACTCTAGAAAAAGTAAAAAAAAAAAAAAAAGTAATACGAACACTCTAGAATCAAGGAGTTGGTCCCTACCTTGGACCCTGGCGTCGTCACTTTCTCGGCTCACGATTGGTAACCTGGTGGTCCCTTAGGGAGGAAGAAACAAAATTCAAGTATACATACCTTGTCCTAGGTTCATTCCAGGTATGTAAAGTCAACCGACAAAGAATTTGTAAAAAATTTAATTTTAAATTTTTTTAAATTAACACCATTTCATGTGTTTTGTATTTTAAAGGGTAGAATTGGTAAAAATTTACACGTCAAGACATCATAATTCACATAAGTGGAACAATGTGTCGGTAGTAGTGGTAGGTAGAGGTTTGCGAAAAGTAGAACGTATTGACTTTGAGACGTAAGTAATGTGGGCGTGAGGGGTGACGGGATAAGGGAACCGTTGGCGGTAAGATGAAAGACAGAGACACTTAAGCTGATGAGATCCATAGAGTTTATTCACGTTAGTATGTTGTAAACAGAAAAACACTGATCGAATAACGTGAAGTGTATTACCAGGGTTCCAAGTAGGCACAACACCATACATAGTCTTAAAGTAAGGAAAAGTTCCGAGTTATGGTAAGATAGCATACACATATGGCGTAAAGTAGGTAGACAAGTAGACAACTACTTGAGATCCCAACGAAGGTGGAGAAACGATAACACTTATTACGAAGGTACTTGTGCCCACCCGTCTATAGAAGGTCTGGAACGAAATTTAATAAAACCTATATATGAGTCTTCTCCTTAATAACCTAGAATACCATTAAGATGAAGAAAAAGAAAAGTCCCTGGTGGTATGGTAAAAGGAATCCCCGGCGTGGTAAAATGTAAGGTCGTTATTGCGTGTTCCCAAGGTTCAAGAGATGTAGAAACGGTTGAGAACGATAAAAGACTAAAAGTAAAAAAAAATTGGCATCAGTAGGATTACCCGTACTTTAACATTGGGTAACACCAAAACTAGCTATGAAGGTATTACTGATTAACATTTGTAGGAAAGTAAACGAACAACCGGAAAACATGTAGAAACTTCTTTTATAGATAAGTTCAGGAGACAGGTAAAAATTTTATCAAACAAAACACACCAATTCAACATCCTCAAGAAATATATAAGACTTATAATTAGGGAACAGTCTATGTACTAAACGTTTATAAAGGAGGTAACGTATCCAATTCAAAAGTTAAATTAACACAGAAAACTACCGAAGGGACCACCGAGTCGATTTCTTAAGTGGATGTTACGTCCTCTGGACTCAAGTTAGGGACCCAACCCTTCTAGGGGACCTCTTCCCTTTCCGATGGGTGAGGTCCTAAGACCGGACCTCTTAAGGTACCTGAAACGTTTGTACCCAAACGTTTCTCAGCTGTGCTGACTCACTGAAAGTGAAAAGTGAAACTACAACATCTTCAAATTTGACAACTATATAAGGTTAAATGAAAGTGAAAACAACGGACACGAAAACCATAGTATAGGTTTTTTGGTAACGGTTTAAGTTCCAGTACTTCGAAAGGGGGATACAAAAGGAAATTCTCAAAAATATCAAATTCGAGAATGTAAATCCAGAAACTGGGTAAAAATCAATTAAAAACATAAACCACATTTCATTCTCAGAATTTTGAGAAAATTAGGTATCTAGGAAGTGAAAGTAGAAAAAGATAGGAAACGGATAGCGAAAGTAAAGGGGAGGACGTTAAAGAAACAACTTCTTTGACTCAACAAACAGGGTGTCCGACCCAAAACAACGATCGTGGGAACATCAAAGTAAATTGTTCAAAGGGACAAAGAGACGTGACGTAAAGGGAATTCAACCATCGCTGAGATTTCTACACTAAACTAAGACCAAAGAAAGAAAAAAAAAAAAAAATCGTTCTTATGAAGTGTCTACTATATTTGTGTAGTCCTCTGTGTATAATAGACCACAAAAAAAACTTGTTATTAATGGTCCTAGATAAGTAAGTATTTCCCGAAGGGACTATCGAGTCAACCATTTCTTAGGGGGACTCAGTCCTTCTAGGGGACCTCTTCCCCTTTCCGATTGGTGAGGTCATAAGACCGGACCCCTTCTGACATGTCAAGTACCCCAACGTTTCTCAGTCTGTGCTGACTCGCTGAAAGTGAAAGTGAGTAAGTATTTCTAATGGGGTTTTCACTATAAAATTGAGAGAGGGAGGGAAAAGAATAGATGGCCTTTTTAAGACAAATCTCTTTGAATAGTAGTAGTTGATTAATTGATGGAATCTCAAGTATATTATTCACCCTATGTATAAACTAAGAAACGGAATTAAATTGTTAAAAGTTTTACTGAATGAAGGAATCATTGGAGTTACCACTTTTTACACAAAAGAAAAAACAAAATGACATTCGTGCAGTACTTTTACTTTCACTTTTACAATCAGCGAGTCAATACAGGTTGAGAAACGCTGGGGTACCTGACATCGGGCGGTCTGAGGAGACAGGTACCTTAAGAGGTCCGTTCTTATGACCTCACCCAACGGTAAAGAAGGAAGTCCCTTAGAAGGGTTGGGTCCCTGACTTAGACCCAAAGGACGTAACGTCTACCTAAGGAATGGAAGACTCGGTGGTCCCTTCAGGTTCCTGTAGTACTTAAGTTACCCTTTTACACCAACTACATAGAGTTAAGTAAAATCAATAATTAAAATAAACGCGAGTTCAACAGTGTATAAAAGTCACCCTCTGCAGAGTTAAACTGAGAACTAAGGAAAACTTTATCAGAAACTATCGAAAGAACGAAAGACCTTACTATTCGATAAGGTCCGAAAATAATTATAAAAGAAGAGGTCTAGTTCTTAACCGGTCAAAGATTCCTAGAGATTAAGGAAAATGACTCTTTAAACCTCTACTTTTAAACCCCATGTTTTGTACGAATAACGATGACTTAACCCGTAATAAAGATCGAACACCCCAGACTCAGGGAGTTTGGGTACGGGGGACGTTATCTTCGTGTCTCAGAATTTGTGACCTGGTGGTCCCTCTAGGAAGTTTCATAAAAGATCAAAAAGAACACTAAAGGAGAAAATGACCATTATATCCTCATGTGACAATTAAAAGTGTATTAAAAATCATAGGGTTTAAAGAAAGGTATAACTATAAATAAAAGTAAGGTGACTCCAATCTTTTGTATGAAACACACTAAAGTTAGTAAAATTAAAATGACTCAAACATAATACCGGATCGTCTACAGACAAGACCTCTTACAAGGTCCACATGAATTCTTCTTACATAAAAGACAAACACAACCCATCTCAACTAGATATCTACGCAATCCTGATCAACCAAATGTTTCAGGTAGTTCAGAAGATAAAAGTACGACTGGAAGTTAGATCAACAAAATAGGTATAACTTTCCCCTATAATTTAAGAGGTTGATGAATAACAACTTAACTGACAAAGAGGGAAGGTAAGACAGTCCAAAACGAAGTACGTAAAACCCCGAGACAACAATTCTTCGTATGTACAAATTTTACTACTGTAGAAGGATTATATAATTGTGAAATTAATAGTATTTTGAGAAATAGTTATCGTTTATTAAAATTTCAAAGAAAACGGACTATAATTATATCGACGAGGTCGAAAGAATACGAATAAATGTTTAGAAAAAGTTATGAAAATGAAGGTTGAAACATAGAACTTAGTCTTCACGGAACATTTATCATATATCAACTTAGAACTAAACACCGGTGTAGACGAGTCTCACTTCAAGAAATATGACTTGACCTCTCCCCACTTCTCCCCTCACCCAACACTGTGTTCATGACATCTGAGACTGACAAGAATGACTCCAAATCATCTAAAAGAACTCATTTGTAAAGTAAACGACATACTAAAATCCTGTTAAATGTCTCTAAAATTTACAAAAAGAAATTATATATATATATATAAAAATGGTAAATCCCAACAAAGTGGTCTCTCATCCAGACATCTTGAGGAGTGGGACTGTAAGTCTAGTAGAGGAATAAATTCAAGACTAACAGTTTCTAAAGTTTGTATACTTTTCCTTTCTTTTGTGATATTATTTGGAAGTATTTAATTTATAAGTAAAATTTGTTAATACTTTGTACATTAGTACAGAATAGAAAAAGAGGAAGAGGGATATCTAATAAAACTTCGTTTAGAAATCATAGTATATTAAAGAAGATATTTGTGACGAAAAACTTCACTCAATCAGAGAAGGGGGCTGTGAGAGGGAGAGAGGAGAGAGAGAGAGAGTGTGTGTGTATGGGAAGAGAGGGAGGGACGAGACGTCAGGGTAGAGACAGTGTATAGTTTATAGGAATGCAAACCTAATAAAGACCCGAGAGATAAGACAAAGTAAACAGGAAACTAAGTAAGGACACGGTTGTGGTGTGACAATATCAATAAAATTGAAACATTAGAAATTGTGGATCGTCTACCACTAACGTCGGTACTTTAATTTTCTGTGAATGAGGAACCTTCCTTTCAATACTGGTTGGATCTATCGTATAAGCTTTCGTCTCTGTAATGAAACGGTTGTTTCCAGACAGATCAGTTCCGATACCAAAAGGGTCACCAGTACATACCTACACTCTCAACCTGACACTTCTTTCGACTCGTGACTTCTTAACTACGAAAACTTGACACCACAACCTCTTCTGAGAACTCTCCGGGAACCTGACGTTCCTCTAGGTTGGTCAGGTAGGATTTCCGCCAGTCAGCACCCACAAGTAACCTTCCTGACTACCACTTCGACTTTGAGGTCATGAAACCGGTGGAGTACTCTTCTCAACTAAGTAACCTTTTCGGGGACTACGACCCTCCCTAACCTCCGTCCTCCGCTTCCCCTACTGACTCCTACTCTACTGACCTACCGTAGTGGCTGAACTACCTGTACTTAAACCCTCAACCACTACCTGTCCCTCCGGACCGCACGACACTAAGTACCCCAGCGTTTCTCAGCCTGTACTGACGTGCTGACTCGACTTGACTTGACTTGACTCGTGGATCATTTAGTTCAGAAATGTGGTAACGGAAGAAGTTTTTATAGACTTGTTCAGAACCGGGAAAAGTAAAGGTATATTTTAAAAAAATTTAAATTTAAATAAATAAAATTAACCTCCGATTAATGAAATATTATAACATAACCAAAACGGTATGTAGTTGTACTTAGGTGGTACCCACATGTGTACAAGGGGTAGGACTTGACGGGAGGGTGGAGGGAGGGGCATGGTAGGGAGACCCAGTAAGGTCACGTGGTCGGGGTTCGTAGGACATAGGACGTAACTTGGACCTGACCACTAAGCATAGAATATATAATATGTACAAAGTTATGGTAAGAGGGTTTAGTAGGGTGGGAATGGGAGAGGGTGTCTCAGGTTTTCTGACAAGATATGTAGACATAGAGAAAACGACAGAACGTATGTCCCAATAACAATGGTAGAAAGATTTAAGGTATATATACCCAATCATATGACAATACCACAAAAAGAAAGACCGAATGAAGTGAGACATATTATCCGAGGTCAAAATAGGTGAAGTAATCTTGACTAAGTTTACTTAAGAAAAATTACCGACTCATTATGAGGTAACACATATACATGGTGTCGAAAGAATAGGTAGGTAGACGACTACCTGTACAACGAAGGTACAGGACCGATAATATTTGTCACGACACTACTTGTAACCCCATGTCTACAGAGAAAGTTAAGACCAAAGTAGCCACACATACGGGTCGTCACCCTAACGACCCAGTATTCCGACAAGATATAGGTCAAAAAATTCCTTAGAGGTGTGACAAGAGGTATCACCGACTTGATCAAACGTAAGGTTGGTTTCACATTCTCCCAAGGGAAAAAAGGTGTGGGAGAGGTCGTAAATAACGAACATCTGAAAACCTAACGACGGTAAGACTGACCGCACTTTACCATGGAGTAACACCAAAACTAAACGTAAAGAGACTATTACTCATTACAACTCGTATAAAAGTACACAAACAATCGGTAGACATACAGAAGAAACCTCTTTACAGACAAATCAAGAAACCGGATAAAAAAACTAACCCAGCAAATAAAAAGACCTTAACTCGACGTCCTCAACGAACATATAAATTAAAATATTTGTCGAACAATATAACGAAACTTCTAAATCCTTTTTAAACCGATTTAAAATAGTTTAAGTTTTTGTTATCGTACATACGATAATAAAATTATGACGATTCTAATAAGATTTATTGTCTACACATTAGATTTTTAATTTGTGTATTTATATCTGAATTATTTACAGGTCATGATATATATCATGTATATATACGATAAACAATCTGTCAGTGACTTTAGTCTTACGTGTATCGACGTTCAGTTAGATACGAGAAACACCTTCCCTTTTAACTTTCCACGAAATAGAGGGAGATCGGAGATTAATTTTTAGACGTCCGATCTGTAAACGGTGTTTTTCGTTAATCTTAGAATTTTAAATCGTAACTGAATACCGTATCGACTCCCGAAGGGTCCACCACGATCACCATTTCTTGGACGCACGGTTACGTCTTCTGCATTCCAGGTGCCCAAGTTAGTCCCGTACCGTTGGGTGAGGTCATAGGAACGGACGTCTTAGGGCACCTGTCTCCTCGGATCGTCGATATCAGGTATCCCACCGTTTCAGGGTGTACTGACTTCACTGAATCGTACATACGTACGTCCCCTATCGACTTACTTCCCGGTATATTTATGTATTTATATCTTCGACTAAGTTTACACCATGTGTACTTCCCCATGATTTCTTGGCACTTCCTCGGGTCTCTTCCTATCACCTTTACTCTCAAGTAACGGAATAGATAAGGTAAGGGAAAAGAAACAAAATTTAGACTAACTCAGGGGTCATTGTTCACTCTACAAGTCAAGTCACCGAGTCAGCACAGGCTGAGAAACACTGGGGTACCTGACGTCGTGTGGTCCGGAGGGACGGGTAGTGGTTGAAGGTCTCAAATGGGTTTGAGTGCAGGTAACTCAACCAATACGGTAGGTCGGTAAAGTAGGAGACAACAAGGGAAGAGAAGGACGGAAGTCAGAAAGGGTCGTAGTCCCAGAATAGTTTAATCAGTTGAGAAGTGTAGTCCACCGGTTTCATAACCTCAAGTCGAAGTTGTAGTCAGGAAGGTTACTTATAAGTCCTGACTAAAGGAATTTTACCTGAGGAACCTAGAGGAACGTCAGGTTCCCTGAGAGTTCTCAGAAGGGGTTGTGGTGTCAAGTTTTCGTAGTTAAGGAGTCGTGAGTCGAAAGAAATATCAGGTTGAGAGTTTAGGTATGTACTGATGACCTTTTTCGTATCGAAACTGATCTGTCTGGAAATAGTCGTTTTATTACAGAGATCAAAAATTATACACCGGACCCAACCAGTATCGAAAAGAAGGTTCCTCGTTCGCAGAAAATTAAAGTACCGACATCAGTGGTAGACGTCACTAAACCCTCGGGTTCTTTTATTTCAGACTGTGAGAAAGGTGACAAAGGGGTAGATAAAGGGTACTTCACTACCCTGATCTACGGTACTAGAATCAAAAGACTTACAACTCAAATTCGGTTGAAGAAGTGAGAGGAGAAAGTGAAAGTAGTTCTCCGAGAAATCAAGAAGCGAAAGACGGTATTCCTACCACAGTAGACGTATAGACTCCAATAACTATAAAGAAGGTCGTTAGAACTAAGGTCGAACACGAAGAAGGTCGGGTCGTAAAGTGTACTACATGAGACGTATATTCAATTTATTCTTCCCACTGTTATATGTCGGAACTACATAAGGAAAGGACTAAAACCTTGGACAGACAACAAGGTACAGGTTAAGATTGACAGTGAAGGACTGGACGTATGTGTAAAGAGACCTCCGTCCAGTCCACCAGACCATAAGGGTAGAGAACTTCTTAAAAGGTGTCAGACAACACTAGGTGTGTCAGTTTCCGAAACCACATCAGTTATTTCGTCTTCATCTACAAAAGGACCTTGAGACAAAGACGAAGTTACTAAGTTATCTACAACCGTTAAACTAGAGACCAAGGAGACGGAAAAGATTTAGGTAGAACTTGTAGTCCTTCAAGTGTCAAGTGTATGACGACTTCGGACCGAACCTCTTTAAACTCGTAATGAAACGATCACACACTCTACTCACGTTAACACGTCATCAAACTCGTAAGAAACCGTAACGGAAAGAAACCCTAACCTTACTTTTGACTGGAAAAGGTCAGGACGCCGGTGACGACTCAAAAGGTTTATACGACCGTATAACTCACGTCGTGAAAGTATCGTAGTAGAAAATCCTAAACTTTATTGAGTTGACTTTAAGGTAGTGGAGGTGATTGAAACAAGGATCACTACGAAGGATTCCGGGTGAACTGAAACGTAAGGTCGAAAGTAAGGTTAGGGTTTCTTTCCGTTACGGTTTTTTACAAGTTTGATGGTGTGTTAACGTGAGTAGAGTGTACGATCGTTTCATTCCGATCACACATCCTATAATCTTTCCAAAACTAGAGAACAGATCTAAAACTCAAAATAGATTTATGGGCGATTTACCTAGACAAGATAAAAAATTTAAAAATGAATGAATAATAATTAAACCAACCCAGTCCAGAATCAACGTAGTACGCCCTTAAAACGACGGCTTAGAAGACCTGAGGAATCCACACCTCACGTCCGAGGTCTCGACGTCCAAGTTGACAATCCGAATCAACGAGGTGTCGTACATCCTAGAATAAAGAGGTTCGTCCCTACTTTGACACAGGAGTCTAACGGTCGTCCTCAGATTTGGGGACCTGGTGGTCCCTCCGGGACTATACAAAATAAAAAGTTTTACGGATGACAATTTCACGAATTAAGCCAGCTTGAACCTTACTGACCTTTTAACCTTATCGAGACACAACTAATAACTGGAAACGGGTCTCGCAAGACGTCATGAATAGAGGAGACGAAGAACCTGTTATCTCACTTGAACGATGAACGGAGACAGACACTATGAACGGAAGGTACGACGGTCGAGGACGAAGAAGGATCCTGAATGCGACAGACGGTTGAAGATCCAAAGAGGGGCAATTTTATTACCTCTTCGATTAGTGAATAGATCGGTGACATGTCCGACCTTTTTAAGGTGCAACCGTTTTTATTTTATGAACAGACGTCCGGGGTGTCAAGACTACGTTCTGAAGAACCGACAAGACGGTAGTCGGTTTGGAATACATCTCAGAACTCGTCAAACGGTGAGGGTCTAAGGAAATAAATCGACTGTCCACCGGGACGTAGGATGTCGACACCGGTTTCAGAGTGTTAGTCGGAAAACAACCTCACTTTGCTTCTGACAACCAAAGGATACTTTATTGATCTCAAGGGCTATCTCGGGAAATGTATCCCAAAAGCCCTCAAATCACTAGGTGGTCTCGACGATTTGTAAGGTACCAAGGTAAGTGGTGTCAAGATATTGAAAGTGGAGGGTCTACGTTTTTCTCTAATGGTGGTTGAAATGATACACTCACGAAAGTTCTAATTAAGTACTATCGACTAGGTGCAACAACTTGTCGTCTTTGATTTTGTTGTGACACTTTGTTATGAAGAGGTTAATTTTATTATGATTTTTTCTTTCCGTTTCCTCACTAAGTACCTAGAGTGGGTGTCGTCACCGTCGTTCAAGGGATTGTCTTGGTCCGTTATTTCGGTCGACGTCACTTTCGGACTGTAGTCAAGTTCAAAGGAAATAGGTCTAGAATTCATGAGTTCGGACTGTAGGGATGGAGAGACAGAGACTCCTAAGAAAGGGGATTTGGACTGTGGGTCCTCGCTCACTTACGTCGGGTCACGGTAAGTAGGTCTCCTCCGAGTCAGACAGAGATAGTTTACCGGAGTCGGGGTTTCCGTCTCGAGGGACAGAGAGAATGGAGCTTGGTAAGACAAAAACTGTGACGCAAAGGACGTTAGGTAAACGTCTCGAGAACGGGGTGTGTCTAGTAGTCTCCAAACCCACGTGATCCCCTGAAGTGACAGAACTTTCTGAACACCTGTTCCTGACTGGACCCCTACCTTCCTAGAAGACCTTCCGAAGAGGAGAAAGTAAGCCTGGAACTCGAACCTCCGGGTCTGTCTTCTTGTCATCCTACGAGAATAGTGCAGTCCGTGATTACGTTACTGAAGGATTTACTGGAGGAGGACAGGCAATAAAAGGAGAAAAGTTCAGAGGTGGGTCGTCAGTCCTTTAAACGGACGCAGGAAGGAAATAAATTTTAGGGAAGGACAGAGTGTGACACCGGACGTTTCCGGGACATGTGGGCACGGTTGGAGAGGTTAAGATAGGGTGCGGTGGAAGGAAGACACGACACGAGGTTAAAAGAAAATCAAGAAGTATACGGTGCGAGGGAGGACGGAACTCCCGAAAGGTGTACGGTAAGAGAAACTGAGAAATTAAATAACTAAGGGTGAGTAGAAAGTCTCGAGTCAAGTTTACACTGAAAGAGTCCCTTCGACGGGAACTCAGGGGGCTACTTAAAGGAGTAAAATGGAAAATGGGATGTAGGGTAAGGAAGGATCAGACATTAATATTTAGACTAATTAAAAATTACAGAAGGAGGGTTAGTCGAACATTCTAAGTACTTCCGTCTTAGAGCCGGATATTTCCGAGGGGGAGACTCATAGGTGTACCATCCCCGAACCATTTATAAATGACCTATTTATTTAATTGTTTTTTTTATACCCGTTCAATGATAACTTCCGGAGTGGTCGACCACTTATGTGTCAAGATAGTGTAAACACTGCTTAAAAACGAAGGTATACTGTACGTCTATGATCTGTCGACGTCCTCACCCACGGACCGAAGAGGAGGTCAAGAAAGAGAATTCAGAGAGAGAAAAGGGGAGACTGGGTGACTTTTATGGTTCCGTTCACACCTGTGTGTGTGTGTGTGTATGTGTATATAAGTATGCGTCTCGTATGTCTCCAGTTTCCATCCAAATCTTGAAACCGAAGAACTTTATATGTTTTTATGAAAAGGGAGGAATAAAGAAATAAATCACTCTATACAATTGATCCGGGAAGACAATTTTTTATTGTAGTTAGTTTTTTATTACAGCGGGAAGAAATTCTCAACATTTAAAGAGTTTTCAGCTTAAGGATCTCTAAGATTATTTTTGAGTCTGTTGAACCTTGTTAGAAGATTTCCGTGCAAAAAGTGAGTATGGGAAGAGAACGATAAATTGAAAGTGAATACAGACCTAAAGCGAAATAATTTTCTAGTATTCGACGAACTCCTCTCACAAATATCCAAAAGACAAAATATAAGAAGGGTATGGACACGTATTTCTCCCTGAATTGTTTAAAAAAGAGTTAACGAAAGTCTTTCTCTTCAATTTAACTTTTCCCTTTCTTTTACTTGATTGGGAATCCTCTTCAATAATGTTTTGACATGTAAGATTTTAATGCAAAGAACTGTACTGTTTCCTTTTGCTTCCGACATTGTTCTTCCCTTTGGCCATGTGATCGATCATCTTTATTTTCGGCACGATTGACACTGATTTATCTCATTATTTCATTTATTTTCAATGATACGTCTTGCCTTTCTACTGTCTAAGTCCTTCGTGGAAAAATTACCTTTTAATAAAAGTTTTCGAAGAGACCTAATCTTTCAGGCACTCCCTCATGAAGGGTCATCAATCCTGAGACGCGTAGGTGACGGTTCCTCGTGTTCAGTCGAGGACCCGGTACTTTATTCTAGGGTCCACGACGAGTCCCGTCGGTTTTATTTCATTATGTTTAAAATTTTTTAATTGTAATTAAAATTTTTCAGGGACACTGAATTGGAAGATAATACCGGTTAAAATTGAGTAATTTTTTTTTTTTTTTGAACAAACCGACGTGACCCAGAATCAACACCATGAACCCGAGACGAGACGGTGTGCACCCTAGAAGGGACACCGTACACCTTAGAAAGTCCCCACTTACACCCTAGATCAAGGGACGGGTCTGAAACTTGGGTCCGGAGGATGTGACCCTCACGTCGCAGAATCGGCGACTTGGCGGTCCCTTCAGGGTTGAGCAAAAGGGTTAATTGTGAAAAAATGAATAGAGTACCTTAGAAGTATTTGGGACTCTCCTCCTGAGTCCCGTATTCGTTAATTCATCTTCTTCTATTACTTAGTCTCTTTTAATTTCTAGCAAACCCAACTCTCCTTTCCCCTTTCAGATCTACCGTTTATCTTGTTCTCCTCTTGAACGAGATACCCAGTGACTTCTGTCTGACTAGGACGAGGGTCACCCCTCCTCGTTTTACTGTCTTTGTAGTCTATTCAGACACCCTAGGTTTTCCTCTCCGTTAGATGTATACAAGAATCTTTCTCCGGGTTCCTCTGGGTTCTAAATTCTCCGACTTCCCGACACACTGTTCAGATTTCACACCCTGTCGAATCTCTCAGGGTACACTACGTCACACCATCCACCTACCAAGGCACCGGACTCTCACGGTGTCCTCACCTACCCCAAAGTCCCTCGTGGGGTGTCAAAGGCACTGAGTCGGACCGTCACCTTACTCAAAAAAACGTGGGGTCTCAGACAAGTCAAGTCAAGTCAAGTCAAGTCAGTGAGTCAGCACAGGCTGAAAAACGCTAGGGTACTCAGCGTCGTGCGGTCCGGAGGGACAGGTAGTGGTAGAGGGTCTCAAGTGAGTCTGAGTGTAGGTAGCTCAGGCACTACGGTAGGTCGGTAGAGTAGGACCCAGCAGGGGAAGAGGAGGACGGGGGTTAGAGAGGGTCGTAGTCTCAGAAAAGGTTACTCAGTTGAGAATTGTACTCCACAGGTTTCATGACCTCGAAGTCGAAATCGTAGTAAGGAAGGTTTCTTTAGGGTCCCAACTAGAGGAAGTCTTACCCGACCAACCTAGAGGAACGTCAGGTTCCCTGAGAGTTCTCAGAAGAGGTTGTGGTGTCAAGTTTTCGTAGTTAAGAAGCCACGAGTCGGAAGAAGTGTCAGGTTGAGAGTGTAGGTGTGTACTGGTGACCTTTTTGGTATCGGAACTGATCTACCTGGAATCAGCACATATCTTCAACTTTCTTATTAACAGTTTGGACGTCCCCGGAAAAATTACCCGTGTACCCCTACTACGTCACTAGCGGAACATACAGGTCATTTATTTCTACTTTGGTCTACTATCTACCGATTTACCTTCGGTTCGGTGTCTACAGTGTTGTGGGTTACGAAACTGTGAGGTGTACGTGAGGTCTTTAATCTATATACAGAACCTACATACAACTGGTTTAAATTTAAAAACGGTGAATCTCCCACCCCTGAGATTCATCTTTTATCAAGTCTCCTTTTATTTCAATGACAAAGATTGTGTCAACCCAAACCCTCGATTTTCACTTTGGTAATGAAAATAATTATCATAGGGGATTGGATCAAAACGTCAACTCTTCGTCTAGACTCACTCTACACCCAGAGATGACTTGATCGTCCTCTTACTTTCCACAAACCCCCTTCTTTTTTCTTTTATCCTTTCTTCCCAACTCTTTAGAAGAAAGATTGACCTTCTCTCTCAGTTCTCCTTTTTCTTTCTTTTATCTACTTATAGGTTGTAGAGAAAACAAAAATAATACTATAAGTATGACTGAGGTACCCTAAAGGACAAAAAGATCGTATAAGTCCTTCCTGTGAAATTGGATTTGGTGACTTTGACCTTAAAATAGACTCCACTCTTTTGTTCTTACAGTCTGTACTTTAGTGTTAGGTCCAACTTAAAGACCGAAACGGTATTTATCTATACACTGGGACCTGTTGGAGAATTGGAGAAGTTTAAGTCAAAGTTTAGTTGACATTCACAATCAATGAGTCAGCACAGACTGAGAAACGTTGGGTACCTGACATCGGGTGGTCCGAGGAGACAGGTACCGTAAGAGATCCGTTCTTATGATATCACTTTCACTTCGGCGAGTCAGCACAGACTGGGAAACGCTGGGGTACCTGATATCGGATGGTTCGAGGAGACAGGTACCCTAAAAGGTCCGTTCTCATGACCTCACCTAACGGTAAAGGAAGAGGTCTCCTAGAAGGGTTGGGTCCCTAGCTTGGACCCAGAGGGCGTAACATCTGTCTACGAAATGGCGGACTCTGTGGTCCCTTCACCCTTATGATATCACCCAACGGTAAAGGAAGGGGTCTCCTAGAAGGGTTGGGTCCCTAGCTTGGGCCCAGTGGACATAACGTCCGTCAAAAAACTCGGTGGTCACCTCGGGAGTTTAGTTGACATTTTTCCCAAATTATTTTGTGTATCGTAACTTAATAACTCTCTTCCCTCAGTGATATGTACTTTCTCGAAACACCCCGAAGGGATCACCAGGTCACCGATCCTGAGACGTGATGGTTACGTCCCCCGGGTCCAAGCTAGGGAGGTTCCCCTTGATCTAGGGTGTACAACGTTAGTCTACTACGTTGACTTCTAGGACGGACTTCGTCGATTCTGGACCCGTTCGTTCGTTTGTTTGTTTGTTTGTTTTTATTTTGTAAAAATTTTCTCGAAACATTCACCATTTTTGACCTGGAGTACCCCATACTAAAATGTCCCCTCCACTGTTACCCCTTTCTTCACATGTCCACATCTACCGTGTACCCCGACTTGTCATGATAAAACTTCAGAGACTTGTCTATCAAGTTGTGTTTCTTTAGTCCAAATGACCCTTTTGTACCAGGTCTTCTCCTCTTTTTTCCTCTCCTCAATATACCCGTAGTCTCCGTTTGGGTCCATAGGACTGAACTTCAAGTCATTAATGTAGTTTGAGAAATGAATCCTCACGGACAATTCTCAGAGAACGGGTAAGTAAAAACTCTAGATGACTGTAAATTATATACCATGTAACGGGATAGAATATCAAAACCTTATCCTGTTAGTGAAGAGTTCGAAAGTCACATTCTTTAAATTGTCCTTAAACCCGAAATCTTTGGTTCTCAATTAGAAAAGTTGGTGACCTTTAGGAAGAATCAATATCAGAAATCGTACTTTCGGGGACGATAATCGAGTTGATCACCAAGAAGGAAACTCTGTAGAGACCTTCGAGTCGTGAATATACACTTTTGAAAACAAGAATGAGACTTTCGACTTGTACTCCAACCTACTGTACGGCAATTCAAATCTTTGTCTACGTCAGAAGGATTAAACCACGTTACAACCTTAGGAGGTCAACGCTGTACTCTACTTTTAAGGTAAGGGGTCTATAGAAAGTTTCATCGTGAACCACCCTGATAAAGTAACACGATGGACCCCATCCCTTCTGTCGAGTTTTTGTGTACGGGTCAACGTGTGCTACCAACGACCTGACAGAAAAACCCTTCCATTCGGAATAGTTGATCTCTGGGGATCCAAAGTGACCTTTAACACTACCCAAATCCTAACACTTAAACTCTTATCTTCGGTTCGTCTCCATTCATTCTCCTCTGTATAAACTTCACCCTCCCTCTTTCTTTAGAACCTATTTTGTGCTCTCGGTAGTTTTCCTATCCCGTCCTGCCCCCTTTCTCATACGTTCTCTCTAGGTAACATCACCCCTCGGTTCACACCTAAAACCTCTTGTCTATATAATTTCCTCTAAGGGTGGTTACAAAATAAAACTTTTTCTGGTTTGAAAATCTTTTCAACGTTTTTATCCTGTTACATCCTATAGGTGACGTAGATGTACATATCTCTGTTTCTCATGTAAAATATTTACATACTTAAGTGTTTAGAACATATATCAATCTATTTTTCATCTATGTCTCTCTTTATATATATACATATATGAAAAGTCTTTGTAAACTTTCAATATCCATCTGTAGTACTTTGAAGTGGTCCTTTATGAAGATATACACAGAGGATTCTTACTTTGGTAAGAGGATATACTGGTGTTATATTAATAAGGTGAGCCCTTAAATTTGAACTATGTTATTTTATAGATTATAAGTCATGTGTGCTTGTGAAGGGGGTAAAAGGGTTTTTGTAGGAAGATTTAGAGGTTAAATTTCCCCTAATTTTTAACAAACGACACAAGTCGTATTTACGGAAGAGGTAAAAGGGATACTTTAGTGGTCTTTGTTGGTGTAAAGAACAATTATAAAAATACGGTCATTAAATAAACCCCCTTGAACGTCTACAACGTATAGGTCTAACCGTCCCCTATTTTTGTCTTTAGTGTCGTCCACGGTCTCTTCTCCGACCAACTGCGACTGATGTTGACTTCTTTGTTAAACCTTCTTTCCTTTATATTGTCTGAGTTTTGGTGACAAGATAAGGACCCCACGATGGGGTAACGAGACTGGGGTACAGAAGATTAGAAGACATACACTAGTCAGAGAATGTCACGAACAAAGGGTCTAGGATAGTACTATGTTTTGAAGTAAGAGTACCAAAAAAGAACAATTATCTAAAATAAAAAATCACGTCAAAATATAAATGTCTTTTTAACTCTTTGATCGTGTCTCTCTAGGGTATATCGGAAAGTGGGGATGTGTGTCAAAGAGATTAAATTGTAGAACATGATCATGTAAAAAATGTTAGTTACTTGGTTATGACTGTCTAATGATAATTACTTCAGGTATGAAATAAATCTGAAGAAACCAAAAATTGGATTGCAGGAAAAAAGACAAGATTCTAGGGTAGACCCTATGCTTTAATATAAATCAACAATAAAGAGGAATCCGACGAATCTACTACGGTCTAAGAGTCTGAAGAGAACAAAAAGTATAGGAACTGTCCAAAAACGAAGATCCAGAAAACTATTGAATTAGAGACATATATCGAACCGTCTCCTGGTGTTATTTATAATAAGACTTAATTCATAATGGAAAATATGACCCACTTTCAGTCTAGGACAGATTTCATTGGTGTACTATTCCTACCTATTTCAATAAAGTCCTCTGAACAAACACATATCTAGTATAATACTCATGAGTAACTAATATAGTCTCTTCCGTTACCGTTTGGTGAGGTGATGAGAACGGATCTTTTAGGGTACCTGTCTCCTCGGATCATCTGACGTCAGGCACCCCAGTGATACTCAGCCTGTACTGACTCGCTCAAGTGAAAGTGAAAGGTGAAAGGTGAAAGTGCGTAACACCTTCCTTTACCGTTGGGTGAGGTCACAAGAACGGACCTCTTAAGGTACCTGTCTCCTCGGACCACCCGATGTCAGGTGGCCCAGTGTTTTTCAGTCTGTCATGACTCACTGATTGTGAACTTTTTCTTTTTTTTTTCAAATGAGACAAAAAAAGGAAAAAACGTGAATGGTTCCTCTTCCGTTACCGTCGAGTGAGATCATGAGAACAGACCTCTTAGGGTACCTACCTCCTCGCACCATCCGTCGTCAGGTACCCCAGTGCTCCTCAGTCTGTACTGCCTCACTGAAGTGAAAGTGAAAAGTGAAAGGACGTAACTTGTTCCTTTACCGTTGGGTGAGGTCACAAGAACGGACCTCTGAGGGTCCCTGCCCCCTCGGACCACCCGACGGCAGATCCCCCAACGTGTCTCAGCCTGTGCTGACTTCGCTGAATCGTCGTCGTCGTCGTAACTAATATATACCCGACATCTCAAGTACCGTAAGTAACCCACCCTACCATAAGAAACCCACCAAACTCAGTTACTTCGAGGTCTGTTTTTATAGTTGACTCTTCTGTCTTGGTTAGTCGTCCACGGAAAAGGAGACTTTCGGATATAAGAATGTCTGATATGTACCGTCTACCAGATATAAAAAGAGAAATAGAAACGTTAGTAGAACCCCATTAAACAACGGTACACGTGATAGAAATGATTTGTTCATAAAGGTAAAAGGAAAAAAAAAAAAATGAAAAAAGTTTAATTTCATATTAAATGTATATCACTATTCGTGTCTAGAATACATATGTCAAGTTTTACAAAACTGTTTACGTACGACACGATACGAATCAACGAGTCAGCACAGGTTGATAAACACTGGGGTACTTGACATCGGGCGGTCCGAGGAGACAGGTACACATAAGAGGTCCGTTCTTATGACCTCACCCAACGGCACGGGAGGAGGTCCCCTAAAGGGTTGGGTCCCTAGCTTGGGTCCAGGGGACGTAACGTCCGTCGAAGAAATGGTAGACTCGTTGGTCCCTACGGGTACTTATGACCTCACCCATCAGATAGAGAACCCCTAGAAGGGTTGGGTCCTTAGCTTGGTCCGAACGGACGTAACGTCCGCCTACGAAGTAGTCGACTCGATGGTACCTTCGGATTAGGTAGTTCTGTCGGTCATACCGGTAGTTTTCTACTAGAGTGCGGGAAAGGTTCAGTTACGGACGGGAACTTGGGGGTCTCTGTTAGTAACCGAGTCAACGAAAATGGTACTAATCCAAAAGGACAGATCGTGAAGTGTATTTGTCTTAGACTGTCAAATATGAGTAAACACAGAACAAAGCAATCGAATCGTGTTACAAAAACTCTAAGTAAGTACAAAATACAGGTAGTTTTCAAATAAAGTAAAATAACGACTCATCATAAGTAACATAACATAGTTATGTGTGTTAAAGATATAGATGAAAACATACCCACCTTTAAACAAAAAGGACTTAAAATCGATAATACTTATTTCAATACTTATAAAATATACCCAGAAAAAACTCCCGAATACTACAAAGAGAACTAACATCTTATACACGTAAAATACCACCCAAAGACAAATTACAATATTCTTTTATGGTTAGGTAGAGGGTTTCACCGACACGGTAAAATATCAGACATAATCAATAGATAACAACGAATTATTATAATGGTACTTGTATTGTCGAATTTCGTTTTGTGTAAATAATAGAGGGTCAAAGGCACTCAGTCCTTAATGTCGAATCGACTAGTAAACGTTCCTTCCGACGTTAGTTCCACAACTTGTTCTGATCAAAGAGTATACCACCGAGTTGACCTTTTCCTGGACGAAGGTCTAAGTACACCGACAGGCATCTTAAGTACAGGAAAACCAACGTCCTAGCTCCCGAAGTAAAAGAAGGACCGACAATCGACGTCCAACGGGAGTCGAAGATCTCCGACGTACGTCAAGGAATACACCCCAAGGAATTTACCAGTCGACGAAGGAGTTCCGGTTGATTCCTCCTTCTCTGGAGTCGTTCTACTCACGATGTTAGAATATGATACATTAGTTCATTAGTTTATGTAAATTGGTGTAGATAGGGTAGAGGAAACGGTGTAAGATATAAGATAGGTATAAGGTAATGTTCAAGGTGAGTGGAAGTTCTCCTCCCCCCGTGTGTCCCGTCCCTATGATTCCCCATCCCTAGTGTCTCCCGGTGGAATTCTCACACACCTGAAGTAAGAGGGTGGTATTTACTTACTCTCAAAGCCAACGAAGGATAGAAACAGTCGTAAACCACAACGGAAGAAAATTTAAGCTTCGTAAAATTAACAACCTCTCATACCAAAACTCAAAGGGATTACAGATTATATGACTCGTAAAGAGATACACGAATAACCGGTGAGTATATAGAAGGAAACCGTTTACAGAAAAGTTCATAAAACGGGTAAATTTTTCAACCCAACAAACAGAAAACCTCATAACTCAACCTTCTCAAGAAATATGTAAGACAAGTGTTTCTAAGAGTGTTTATCATAACTTTACTGACTCGGAAATATACCTTTTTTACTCGGTAGTGAAGATGTAGTGTGATATATTTTTAATTCGATTAACTATAAATCTGATAACATGGGTAGTTACCGTTGGGTGAGGTTATAAGAACGAACCTCTTAGAGTACCTGCCTCCTCGGACCAACCGATGTCAGGTACCCCAGCGTTTCTCATCCTGTGCTGACTCGCTGAAGTGAAAGTGAAAGTGAAAAGTGGGTAGTTGATGTCTTATGTGTAGAAAATTTTCTGTGTATCTTCTAAAAGGTTCTGTCTGGTGTCCAACCCGGTATTATGTTCAGACTTATTTAGAGTTTACTGACTTTAGTTTGTCATACAAAAAACTCGAAGTCAAGTCAAGTCAAGTCAGTGGTCATTACAGGCTGAGAAACACTGGGGTACTTAGCGTCGTGTGGTCCGGAGGGACAGGTAGTGGTTGAGGACCTCAAGTGAGTTTGAGTGCAGATAGACTCAGCCACTACGGTAGGTCGGTAGAGTAGGAGACAGTAGGGGAAGAGGAGGACGGGGGTTAGGGAGGGTCGTACTCCCAGAAAAGGTTACTCAGTTGAGAAGTGTACTCCACCGGTTTCATGATCTCAAAGTCGAAATCGTCTAAGTTTAATCTCTAGTTATGTTTTTTTAGATCTTTTACGAGGTAATAAAAACACATGAACAAAAATAGTTAAGGACACTTCATTCACGATACTAGTGATTGATGTTAATCTCTAAACAGATAAAGAGGGAATTCAAGACAGGTAAGAATGTAGTACTTAAACTTCAATATAAACTGTATACGTATAAATTTTCATAATATAGAAGAACTCACTAAGAAAATAGTTATACTTTATAGGAAAAGTAGAGACTATTTTGAGGAACAAGACTTCGGATGAAGGAAAAAAAATAAACCGATGTGGTTCAGAATCAACACCGTGCGTCCTAGAAATGAATGTCACACGCCTGAGAATCAACGTACACCCTGGATCAAGGGACTGGTCCCTAACTTGGGTCCGGGGGACGTAATCATCGTGTCTCAGCATCGGGGACCTGGTAGTCCTTCAGGGTCAGATGAAAGAAAATATAATTTTATCTTCGAGATTGAATACTAATTATAAAAGTACGGTATAAATACAGGTAGTGAAATTGGATCAGTGTAGAAACATAAATTTCATTTAGAGAATATAATGAAGGGAACACCGAGTCGACCATTTCTTAGGTGGACGTTAAGCCCTGTGGACTCAAGCTAGGGACCCAACCCTTCTGGGGGACTTCTTCCCTTTCCGATGGGTGAAGTCATAAGACCGGACCTCTTAGGGTACCTGACATATCAGGTGCCCTAACGTTTCTCAGTCTGTGCTGACTCATTGAAAGTGAACGAATATAATTATTTTTCGTATAACAGTACAGCACGAAAACATAGGACGAAAAATTAACCTCACATAAAGAAAAAGTCAATACAGAAAAAAAGTAAAAAAACCTATAACTAACGAGACGCTAATTTTATGCATGAGACTACTTGATTATAATACGTTGAAATGTATATTACGTCCTTAGAGTGTTATTACTAACATATCTAAGCATTTAATTTTGATATCAAAAAAGAATAGTATCTTGTAGTATGTATCCTAACGTGTTCAGATTTGAATAACATATTTTTATTTCACTTACTTCTCTCTATTGGACACAGATGTGTAATAACAAGTAGGATGTCCATAATTATATACGTGGAATAACAAAGAAGATACTTGACCTGTAACACACTCACAAACACGAGTCAACGATTCAGTACAGACTGACAAGTTAGGGTATCTGACATCAGACGGTCCGAGGAGACAGACACCCTAAAGGGTCCGTTCTTATGACCTCACCCAACGGTAAAGGAAAATGTCCCTAGTTTGGAAACAAAGGACGTGACCGTCCACCTAAGAAGTAGTGACTCGGTGGTCCCTTCGGACTTGAACTGTAGTGACTCATAATTCGTGTTGACAATTATTGACGAGTTTATACTTTCGTAGAAAGTTTTCTGTTATATTTACTGGGATTAGAGTCTTGTTTGAAGATCCTTTTTCTTCTGTTTCTTAAATACAATCCCTAAAGGGACCATTAGGTCACCAACTGTGAGGTATGAAGGTTCCGTCCCACGTGTCCAAACGAGTGACCAGTCCCTTGATTCTTGGGTGTACAAAGAACCACAGTTTTCTATTTTTTCTTTTTTTTTAGACAATTGGGGGGAACAAAAAAGGGAACAAACTATGTATTCTATCTATTTCTTCTCTATTCTAAAAAGAAGAGTCTGTAATTTAGAGGGTGTAAAGACCCAATACGTACATATCCACAACAGACCAGGGAGTTGTAGAGTAAGGAGTAACGGTTGACTTTTGGAGACCCTGGTCTGGAACGACCCGTCAGGTTTCCAATTCTGGGACGAGAAGGTTGCGTCCCAGTACCCAAGGTAGGGACGAACCCCTTGTTTCTAGTCCCTGATGTCTACAGTATCCACTCCGTTGAGGGTAAACGAACTCCTGTTAGGGGTCAGTGATGAGTGTAATCGACCCCCTACTGACGGTTATCTCTTTCCTCTAATTTCACTTCGTGGTTGTCGTAGGTAGGTGGAGTGGGGTACCTGACATCGGGTGGTCCGAGGAGACAGGAATCTTAAGAGATCCGTTCCTATCACCTCACCCATCGGTAAGGGAAGAGGTCCCCTAGTAGGGTTGGGTCCCTAGTTTGGAACCAGAGAACGTAACATCCGTCTAAGAAATGGTAGACTCGGTGGTCCCTTCGGGGTAAGTAGGTGGTGTTCTCCGATTAAGATAGAGGTAAGAAATAAAGAACATGGGAATATAAAATCAACAACCCCCGGTGTCGTAGTATATACTCGTCAGCCAAACCACGAATATGACATAAAACGTCCCTCCAAGGACGTCAGACCTTACACGATTCAGACCTCACAAGACAATTACGTTATTCTAGATAGATTACGTCTGCACAGGGTGTCATTTTGGTCTCCCCGGGGACCAGTACACAAGTAACAAAGAGGAGAAAACAGTATTTTACCGAAGAAACTAGACTCGGTAATAATACTTTCTTTAGTACAGTTATATAACAACAAGAAGTCAACGATTCAACACAGACTGAGACACTGGGGTACTTCATGTCGTACGGTCCGAGGAGACAGGAGGTCACAAGGGACCTGAAACGAATTTAAGGACAGATGACCCTGCCACTATGGGTTGGTAGAGTAGGAGACGGAGGGGGAAGAGAGGTACGGAAGTTAGAAAGGGTCGTAGTCCCAGAAAAGGTCACTCAGTCAAGAAGTGTAGTCCACCGGTTTCTTAACCTCAAAATCGAAGTGGTAGTCAGGAAGGTTACTTATAAACCCCAACTAAAGGAAATCCTAGCTGACCAGTCGTATAATCCGAAGGTATTTAACTCGACACCACGACCGTCTCCGTGACTCCCGGTCCTTCGTTTGAGTATTGGTGTAATCAATGGTCAAGACTATTTCTACTTAGTGAAATCCCTAGGAAATCCCTACTTAGTGATAGAGGAGGAAGAGTCACATTAGTTAGACGGTAGTTCACCGTCTGCCAGAAGAGTTTCTCATTACGGAGTAGTTTCCGAGTCAAAACCAGAGGCGTTTATCGTTCAACCCTCAAGTCGTTACCGTGGTCGATCATTAGATCGATCTTGTCTTAACCATTCCTCAGGTATAAAAACCTGGGTACGTTCTGAAAGTAGGGACGGTGGTACTGGAAAGATGGTGTCCTAGATCGACTATGGTGTTTAATAGAACAAGTGGACCACGGGCTCCTGGAGACGACACCATCTACGAGAAACCACTTTTACTTGTACTCTATGTTTCTATCTTTACGAAAGAAGAGTAAGGGAATCTAGGTAGGTGTAAGACAAAAGGTCACTGAATTGGTGTCTTACACCACAACTCAGTTTTGGGGTAACCAGGGGTAAGATTGACCTCAAATCGAACCACGGTTCAGAAAATCGAACCTAAGAGATTTTTTGTCTCGGACAGAAAATCGAACCTAAGAGATTTTTTGTCTCGGACTCCCGGTAAACTTTCTTTTTCCTCACTTCTGTTCCCTCACCCGTCCCCTCCTCCCCTTTGATTATGACCCAACGGTTTTTCAAACAAACCTTCTAGAATACCTTTTGGACGTGTTTGAAAAACCAGTTGAGTCATATTATCACATCATGATTTGACCGATGGGTTGACTGACAAGTCACAACACCCGTGTACGATCCGTACCCCTATACGATCAATCGTCTTGTCTGTAGCTAGATGGGAGTACCTGTCTGGACCCAAAAACCCGTACATCTGGTACGTCAAGACATTGTGAGGTGTAATCTTCCCGGAGTAAATTTCGAGACAACAGTGGTAGAACCTTCAGAGTTATTAAAAGCTTGTTATCCGAGATGTAAAAGTAAACTGTGACGCGAGGTACTTAATAGAATAGACTAGGGCAATTATATTTAATACCAAATCATCCCCTTAGCTAGTGCAAAAGAGAGGACTTCTCACACTTAACCACCGTACCTCTCTTCCAAGAACACCGTCCTCTTGTCTTGTTTCTCTACTTCTTATCGTCGCAAGTGTCACGGACGACGACCTACCCACCGTTTTATGTGTCTACGTCGTCGTCCCTTAGAAAAAAACCAGAAGACGTGAAAGGGGGATTTGATTAGTAGTCAAGTCAAGTCAGCAAGTCAGCACAGGTCGAGAAACGCTGGGGTACTTAACGTCGTGTGGTCCGGAGGGACAGGTAGTGGTTGAGGACCTCAAATGGGTTTGAGTACACGTAGCTCAGCCACTACGGTAGGTCGGTAGAGTAGGAGACAGCAGGGGAAGAGGAGGACGGGGGTTAGGGAGGGTCGTACTCCCAGAAAAGATTACTCAGTTGAGAAGTGTACTCCACCGGTTTCATAACCTCAAAGTCGAAGTCGTAGTCAGGAAAGTTACTTGTGGGTCCTGACTAGAAGTCTTATCTGACCAACCTAGAGGAACGTCAGGTTCCCTGAGAGTTGTCAAAAGAGGTCGTGGTGTCAAGTTTTTTAAGAACTTGACACGAGTCGAAAGAAATATCAGGTTGAGAGTGTAGGTATGTACTGATGACCTTTTTGGTATCGGAACTGATCTACCGAAACAACCGATTCATTACAGAGACGAAAAAGAAAGGAAGGTTCCTCATTCGCAGAAAATTAAAGTGCCGACGTTAGTGGTAGACGCCACTATAACCTCGGGTCTTTTTATTTCAGTCGGTGACACAGGTGACAAAGGGGTAGAGAAACGGTACTTCACTACCCTGGTCTACGATACTACAAGTAAAAGACTTACAACTCGAAATTCGGTTGAAAAAGTGAGAGGAGAAAGTGAAAGTAGTTCTCCGAGAAATCAAGGAGAAGTGAAAGACGGTATTCCCACCACAGTAGACGTATAGACTCCAATAACTCTAAAGAGAGTCGTTAGAACTAAGGTCGAACACGGAGTAGGTCGGGTCACAAAGAGTACTACATGAGACGTATATTCAATTTATTCGTCCCACTGTTATATGTCGGAACTGCATGAGGAAAAGGATGAACCTTGGTCAGACAACAAGGTACAGGTCAAGATTGACAACGAAGGACTCGACGTATGTCTAAAGAGTTCTCCGTCCAGTCCACCAGACCATAAGGGTAGAGAAAGTCTTAAAGGGTGTCAAATAACACTAGTTTCCGAAACCGTATCAGTTATTTCGTCTTTATCTACAAAAAAGACCTTGTGAGAACGGAAAAGCTACTAGGTTGCCTACAACCGTTAAACTAGAGACCAAGGAGACGGAAAAGATTTTGGTCGAACTTGTAGACCTTCAAGTGCCAAGTACATAAGGACTTCGGACCGAACCTGTTAAAACTCGTAATGAAATGATCGTACACTCTTCTCATGTTAACACGCCATCAAACTCGTAAGAAACCGTAACGGAAAGATTTGGGACTTATCAAGTCCATTTGACTCATCCAAAGATAAAGAACTTTAGTCTTTCTTAGATTCGTGTGTGTACACCCTCCACTGAATTTAGTACCCTTACTTTATCTCGTTCTTTTCTTCTCTCTACTTATAGAAGATCCGGTCACGATAGAGTGTCATGGGTATTTCCTTACTTGAAACATTAACATTAAAAAACACTTTTTATTTCAAAACCTTTCATTTTATACCTTTTCGTGATCTTTTTACTTTACTTTTGTTTTTACCGTGTGGTTTGTGTTCGAGTGAGTGTGAAAGTTCATAAAGTTTGTCTGTATTTTGACGTAAAGTTTTTTGTCTTAATTTTGTTTTTTATTGTATTTTCCTTTTTTGATATTGTTGACGTGAAACAAGTGACTTTCACATGTCTATCCACTAGTTATATCTCTTATCGATTATGTGGGAAGTAAAAGGTAGTAAGGTGCCAGATTTGTTTTCCAACCGTCATTTCACTGTAAAAGGATATAATTTATGATATTGTTATAAATTATAAAATTCAGATAATTGTAAATTTCAAAAATTGTACTATTTACCTACAAAAAGAAGGAACAATTCAGGAGATTACATCGAACCAACGACTGTTACGGTGATCGTATTACATATAAATTTAACAAAGATAAAACAACAACAACAACAACGATAAAAGGCAACAAAAAATAAAAAACCGGTGTGACACCTCGTCAACCCTAGAATCAAGGGACTAGTCCCTAGTTTGAGTGTGGGTGACGTCACCTTCGCTCCTCAGAATTGACGACCTAGTGGTGTCTTCAGGGATTTGACAAGGACGCGACATAAATTCTTGTCATTATCGTCTCGTTAGTCAGAGAATTTCCATACAAATTCCTTTGCCTTCTTTTCTGAAATAAAAAAAAAAAAACGGTGCTCCGAACACCCTATAATCAAGGGGTTCCTCCCTATCTTTAACACGGGGCCTTCGTTTTCACGACCCAGGATTGGTGACTCTAAAATTTCGTTTAAGTCATTCGAGTCTATAAGTAAGAATTGAAAATAAGGTTTACTTCGTTTACGACGAAATAAAATTTTTAAGTAAAAGTTAAAAAGTAATCGTCGGACAAGGTTTCTAAATAGGATAATATAATTATCAGTGTAAATTCAATAGAAAGTTACTTTCTTTATCTAAGACCTAAGTACTTAAGGGATACATACAAATAAAAGTATCTTTTATATTTAAGTTTTACAAAAGAGTTCAAGTATCAAAAAAATATAAAATACATATTTACGGTACATACTACCGGAAGAACGAAGTAGTCAGTCAAGTATGAAAGTAATGAAACGATACTCTATACCGACACTTGAGTCATCTACCCCTTAGTGTGAAGACTCGTTTCAATTATGTTTGTGAGTCTATAAATTAAGAAACCTTAATGAAGAGACCAATAATAAGTCAAATGATGATAGTAATGATTGGGTGATGACTACACAGAAAAGAACTGTTCTGTCTTTTCCGAATAAAGTGGTAGACATTAAATCCCAATTTTTATTCACTGTGTTTAAAATGAAGGGTTGAAATCGACACTTAAAGTTTTTGTCCGAACTAATTTTTCCTTTTACCGACGTTTTTATTTTACTGACATTTTTATTGATCAATATTTACCTTTTTGAATGTAAAGGTGTATAAAAATAAGTGAAAACCGAATGTCAACTGTTTGGAATTTTTAAAGTGAGAAAGTGATTACACCAGGATATCGTGTACTGTTCCTGTGTCTCGATGTTAAACACGGTGACTGGATGATGAACAGTGCGTTCAACCTCTTTAAACTTGGTGAGATATGAGACAAATTGGTGTCCACAGGTTGCTAGTGTACGAACCTATGACGACTTTACAATTTGAGGATATTTACGACATTTTGTAAATGAGAAAAAAAAAAAGTACAAATATCTTACGATTAATATAAAAAGACATCAGGTGGTCCGAGGAGACAGGTACCTTAAAAGGTCCGTTCTTATGGCCTCACCCATCGGAAAGGGAAGAGGTCCCCTAACAGGGTTGGGTCCCTAGCTTGGGTCCAGAGGACGAAACGTCCGCCTAAGAAATGACAGAATCGGTCGTCCCTTCGGACTTTGCAAATGAGAATTGAAGACAGGAATAGAGGAACACGTGATTTGTGTTCATCAAACGTCTGACCGTGACCAGGTTCTTGGTCGTGACGATCCCCTTCTTGGTCATCCTCAAACACTTCATTATCTTCTCTCCTCCCCTTGTTCCTCTGGTGCTTAAACACCTTCTGATACCTTCGAAATTCTCCTTCATCAAGTGACACAATTGACGTTATTTCCAGTTCATCCAACTCTGGTTTTCCTTCGGTACTTAACTGTTAATCCTGTGACCACTGGAAACTTTCTCACCAAAGTCACCTCAGGACCTCCGTTGTGATCGTCCGACTCCTCAACGCTCTCTTCGCGTTTACCCCTGATGGGAAAGCTCTTCGATCTACTCTTTCTTTACCTCTGTCACACCATCAAATGTTTCTCCAACTCCCCGAAGGGACTACCCGGTTGCACCAATTCTTAGAATTGGAAGGTTACGTCCCCGTTCCCAAACTAGGGACCAGGACCTTGATTCTAGGGTGTACGGTGGTCCGTCGACGGGACACACGACGTTGATAATTCGGGAGGTTGAGATCTCGACCACGAGACGTTGGTCTCTTCCGAGTGCGTGGTGTTACTTCTCCGACACGTGGTCCTGTTTCTTGGTCGTGTCGGTTTCTTTTTTTTTTAGTTTCTTTTTTCAGTTTCCGTCTGAAGAATCTGATCCCTTCTGAATTTTTTTCAGACTATAGTGACTTCTCCGGAGTTTGACTTGTCTCAAGACAAAGGTCCATCTTTTAGATTCTTTTAAAAAAAAAAAAAAAACCAAAATATCATTAGAATTTTGATGATTCTTCCACGTCTCTCTAGTCCCCTTTGAAGGAACCTCTTAGACATCTGAAAGATTATGAAGAAACCGTTACGTTGTCTTTCGACACCCTCCTTATGTTCCTAAAATTACCTGAGTTAAAGAGGACTCAAAACATATTTCTGAACTAAAACCGACGTGGTTTGTCACACGTACTGGAATCAAGGGGTTGGTTCCGAACTTGGACACGGGGGACGAAACCTTTGCGTCGGAATAGGTGACCTAAATTACGAGTCTCTGAATTGGTGACCCTTAAGGGTCCTGAAATTTACATAGGTACCATTCTATGTGTAGGAAAACATTTGTCTTTAGAGACTCGATAGTATCAATACCATTTGAACCCATAACTGTTTTACCCAAATTATTTCGTTCAGTATAGATATATACTTCTCTCAAATGAAGTCAAGGATCTGAAAGGAGACGAAAGTGAGGTAGGGCTCAAAATCGTTTCTTTGTAAATGGCACACGGGTTGTGGTACGATCCATGATTCCGATGTAATTACTGACCAGAGATATACCTTCCTCAAGTGACCTCGTTTTAATAACCAAAACTACGAAAAACCACCTTTGTTGACTTTTGGGGTCGAGGTAGTTCAAGTCGAGGTCCCGGTCAGTTTAGTCTCCGAGTCAGTACAGTGGTTTCTGGGTCTAAAAGACTATAATGATGACTCGGTAGAAATCATAGACGGAGTAGGAGTCCAGTCGAACAGAATTCAGTGATACCGACGTCGTTAAGGTTCACTGTGTAAGAGTTTTATCAATTCCCCATCTTGATACAGTAGACATAGAGTAAAATCTCCGTGGGTCGTCTGATGGAAATAGAACGGTTTTGGTTTTGACGTAGAATGTTTTTGGTTTTGACACAGGACACAAGGACTGATGAGGTGAGCTTAGGACCCTTTCTACTCACCTTAATGTCGACATTACCATAAACAGGAGACTTTAACCCAGACCCGTACCTGGGAGTGAAGCCTATTTGAAACTCAGGGGTTCTCTCTCAAAGACTTGAATCCGTCTTGAACAACAACTCATCCGGTTATTGCCTTTGGGGAAAAGTGTAAGACCGTATGTGGTATTATATGTGTCTTTTACTATTAGGTAACATACCGGGTGTCCCTATTTGGTTTCTCGATGGTGAACGGACTTCCGCAACCGACGGAGTCGGGACGAGTCGACAAGGTTCCTACTCCCTTAAGTGTAGTCTCGTGTCGACATAAAATAAGTATCGTGGAGTCAACCCTTCCAGGATCGCCCGTTGGGTCTCGTAGACGGTCACTCTGTTTTCGTCTATGAGTTTAATCTGTTAGATAATCGTATTCGTTTATGGTTCTCTGTCCTCTGTGTCAAAGATTCAGTTACAAACTGGTATCATTAAGGACGTTTGAGAAAAGACCACAGAAACACGGAACGTGTACGATAAAGAGAGAAGAACCACGAAAGAAATTGTGTTGCATAACCGAGTCTGCTATTTAGCAGACAGATGTTACGCCCTCTGGACCCAAGCTAGGGACCCAACCCTTCTAAGAGACCTTTTCCTTTACCGTTGGGTGAGGTCATGATAACGGACCTTTTTAGGGTACCTGTCTCCTCGGACCATCCGATGTCAGGTACCCCAACGTTTCTCAGCCTGTGCTGACTCGCTGAAGTGAAGTGATTACCTATTCATCTCAGTGTGTATAGAACCAAGTTTTGGAGATGGTGGGTAGCCGACACACACACACACACACACACATTCATTGAGTCAGCATAGACTAAGAAACTCTGGGGTACCTGACATCGGACAGTCAGGTACCTTAAGAGGTCCGGTCTTATGACCTCATGACCCGTTTACTTAATTGAGGAGACTCGGACAGAAGGGATAGGTTTCACATTATGCTGATGTTGAGTAAAATTTCCCGACAAAGACTCCTAAGCCATTCTATTACTCTATTTTACCGGTCTGGTTAGGGGACACGTGTATCATTCAGGAGGAATCTACACTTCAGGCAGACCGTTTGAAGATGAGTTTACGGGGACGAGGAGACTTCTACAGGAAATCCGCAAAGCTACCACGAAGGACCAAAATGCGATAATTTTGGCGCGTCGTGGAAAAGTAGTCAAGAAACGGGCGTCGGGGGTGGGGAGAAGGGAGTTTCTTGAGAGTTTTCCGGTCAAAGCAGCAGGGCATGAACCAGAGGCGATCATCACCCGTTTTAGGTCGAGGAGTATCCACAGGGTCTCCCTCAAACAAAAACAAAAAACCGACTGAAGCGAATTGCCTAACCCGCCCTCCTCGCGCCCGCTCGCCCTCCCGCGGCGGGTGCCTCCTCTCCCCGCACGGGCGGGGCCCACGCGAGCGGGCTATGAGGGGCCGACCCCGGAGCCGGCGTCGGGGCCTAGGTGGGCCGATATCGCTCCCTCGGGCGCGCGTGGGTGGCCCGGCCCATCGCGGGAATGGGCCGGTGGGTGCGGGCGTCCCCGCTCAAATATCCCCTCCGTCCGACTCCGCCGCCGCCGCCGGCGACGGAGGCCCGCCCGCGGACCCAACGTCCGGGCCCCGACGGGCGGGCGGGCCGGGCGCGGAGCGGAGCGGAGCGGAGCGGAGCGGAGCGGGTCGTGGGGCCACGGGAGGGCTGCGGCCGCCCGGGCGCTCGGAGCGCCTGCACTGCGGCGCCCGCCTTCACTGCAAAAGGGCGCCAACCTGCGCCGCGAGCCAACGGCCCGCCCCCTCCCGGCCGGGCCAAAAAAAGAGTCCCCTTGCAAGTTTAATAAAAACATTGCCCTCAGCCGGCTCCTGCCCCGCACGGGCTCCACGCGCGCAGGAGAGGGAAGAGGCCGGGGTGAGGTCGTGGGCGGCCGCGGACGGGACGCTCGCGCAGTACGGCGGGTTTTGGGGGGCCTCTCGTCGGCGGCGGCGTCGGCGGCGGCGGCGGCGGCGGCGGCGGCGCCTCGGGGGCGGCGGCGGCGGCGGCGGCGGGGGACTCCTCCTGGGGCTCGTCCTGTCGCCGAGGCTCCTGGACGGAGACCGGTCCACTCGCCCGGCTCGGTGGCCGCCGCCCGCCGCTCGCCCCTCCCGCGGGGCTCCGACGCAGCCGCCCTCGGCGCCGCAGATCCGCCCCCGCGCAGGGGCGCCCCGCGGCCAGGGCCGCCCTCCTGCCAGGGGGGAGATGGTGGGGAGCGCCGCCTCGCGGCCCTCCCTCGACTGTCCCCAGACCCACGCCCGCGGCGGACCCTTCCCGGCGGCCCTCCCCCAGAGCCGAGGTCGAACTGTCCACAGCCCGCCCACCCCGAGCCCAGCGACTCGCTTCACTGTCCACGGCGGAAACGAGGCGCTCTGCCGGGACGCGTAGGCCGCCCACAAAGCTCTGGGGTAGTGTGCGTTTTCTCCTTTTTTTCTTTTCCTGATTGACCACAAACGACCTATCCAAAAAGAGGGCCAACTCTAAACATCAGGAGGTCACCAGAAAGCTGAAAGAGAAAACCAGAGATCGCTACGTTGTCAACCTTCACGGGGGGGAGGGGGGTGGCGGGGGCCCGCGCGTCGACATAGACTTCGGGTCAGGACCCTCTCTGTCAGTCTTTTCGGAACCTACGTCGCCGTCTCTACGGGCGCCTGCACTTCCCGTCCCAGGACCCACAGCCAATGGGGGGTCCTTCGAGCCGACTCCGCGGAACACCGCAAGAGAATCTTCCCCGAAAAGCCAGAACCCCTAAGTACCGGTATCCATCACTGACCACCTTCCATTGAGAAATCTTTCTTGAGCATGGACCCGTTTTTATAACGCTCTGCAAATCGGGTTCTCGAATTTTCAAGGATTTGAAAAGAGAACAAAAGATCTTGAGAAGAACGCATAAAAGCAACCGAAGTCGCACGGAGCAATAAAGAAGGTAAAACGGAAAGCCGAAACTCGGTCGTTCCTAGGACCACAGGAACAAAAAAAAAACAAAAACAAAAACAAAGCAAACAACCTCATGTTTTGCTCACAAAAACACGAGTGCACCTTAATAAAAAGAAGAGCATTCACCTAAGATTTAAAATTCGTTCAGATGCTATTACGTCACCTTGAAACTGTCCCTCTATTACATAACGTTGCAGAATAAAAAGAACTAACACTACGAAATACCAATCTTGGTTTTTAACTTGCTCATATTAATAGGTAATAATAACAGTCTCAACCGGGACGAAACTCTGACGTGTAGTTAATGTCCCTTTACCCTGAGGAAAGACAGAGGGAGGGTGTCAGGATCGGGTAGTCGTCCGGGATAAAGAGAGTGGAGGGGGACGTGATTCTCTTAAGCCCTGTTTAACAATTTCTAACCCTTTTCGAAAACCTTTACCGAACACTTTCCGATAATCTTTAAGTATATACTGATAGAATAGTTAATTTTTAGTAAGAGTAATCACCCCCTTTTTTTTTTTTTTTTCTTTCGGGTCCCTACAAGATCCTCTTCTGTAATCAAAGACTAATTTGAGACTATACAAGTCATAAAAGGTCAAAGGAAAACCATTCTCGTCACTTCAGATGACGTTTCTTGGGACACAATAGGTGTCTCGAACCTTCGTAAGAACTTATAACACCTCATTGGTCTTTATGACTTCAAGACCGGCCGTGGACCCTTTTCTTTCAGAAAAAAGGAAGATAAAAGGTTGTGAAGTAAAATATATGAAAATTTACTACTTTGATAGTGTTTAAGAAATTCAGTCTTGGTACGTTCTATTTCAGACAAGAACTAGATAGGAACGGGTATTTTACACAGGAATACCCGATAGTTTGATGACCAATTGATGAATTGTTTCTATCTTGGTGACGGACCGTCAGACTTCGACTCTTGAAATGGACCCCACCCAAGTCCCGGGTCAGGTTAACGTAAAGGTCACTACCTCGGGTACAGATGAAACTCTCAACTCTCAAATGAATTCCCTTTGTCGTGTGGTAGAAGTAAGAACTCTATTGGTTTTCAATTAATACAAAGTCTCTTCCCAACCGTCAGACCTTATCACGAGTTCCCGTTCCCAATATCTCAATCTAATAACCCAAAGATAGTCCCAAAGACTGTATGACAAACACTAAAGTTCACTCACGAAATTGAAGAGACTAAACCATAAATAGACATTTTGTCCCATTCTCCTGAATGGATTATCCGACTACACCCCTAAGTTAGATGGAAGTAGATTCCATGAAACACACCCTAGTATTATTTATGATTTTTTAATAATCGCTAAGGAACATGATAATAATAATCTCCAGTTCATCTGTAATTGACTAACTTTTTCTTAATCGGTTCTTCTCAAAAAACTGACGGACAGAACCAATTCCTTTTAGTCTTTCTTTCCGACTTAAATTAGTAGTAGATTCTTGATGATCATTCATCTAATTTATTTTGTGACACTTTCCATCTGACGTAAAATCGTTTTCAAAACTTAACCAAAACATTATAACGAAAGGAGAACGACAATTGGTTGGGTTGAAAGGGTCAAAATCGAGAACATGAATGAAATTCGATGAAACGACGAGACTTCATACACTAAGTGGTCTGGTCGTTTGTAAAAAGTGACACACTATAATGGTAAGACCTTTCTGACTTTTTCTATTTATATACAAATTTAAGATTCACATTAACAAAAGTTTCTATTTATTCTAAGATTTCATAAATCACTACGACAGAAAGTCCTATCACGACAAGATACGTTTGATAACTTTGTATAAATAGATTAATTAAACTAACATTTATACACGGATAATATATAAAAAAGTAAACCATCCGAACTCAAACTTCTTTGACTTCTTGGACTAAAATGACGTAATACAGTCTTTAATTTCTATGGTCTAGTACAGTCTCTTTCTCGAACCAATTGAACCCTTTTTCAAAGTAGACACCTACCTCATAACCATTCCTTACAGTTTTTAAAAACTTTTGAAAAAAAATTAAAGTCTTCATTAAAAATTAGTGGTATCTTTTAAACCTTTCACCTTTTAATATTTCGTCTCGATGATTATTAGGATAATGGGTCTCCATTAAATAAAGACTATTGTAATTTTTAATTTTGGGTTGAGAGGCACATTCGGGGAGTGGTTTCATAAAATTTTGTTTAGAATCCAAAGTATAAAATAAGTATTTATCAAGTAATACGATATTTTTGAAGAATTTTTTGTTTTTTACTGAGTTTTATTACAAATTATAGTATTATATATTAGTCATAACTTTAAAGGGTTAACGGAATATTAATAAATCTTAAGTCTTAGAACTATTATAAAACTATAAGATAAAAAAGAACTTATGTATATGTATATATAATTGTAGATACATATATTATAGTGATCGTTTATTAATAACTGTGAAATATACATGACCTCTTATAATATTCGTAAAACGTTCATTGAGTAGACTGTTCGGAAATTCTACACTTCATATTTTAGGAATAAAATGTACATTTTACATTTTAGAAGTAAAATATTTACTTCTATGACTTCGACTCACTCTGACTCATTGAATTGATTCCTAGGACTGATTATTCTAGATTTTGTGTCTAAACCCTAGTATGTATATCAATATATACATTAATGTACATCAAAACATAGAATTTTTTTACGAAAAAAGAATTGTACTCGTAAAATACAACAATTTATAAAAAACTACATAAACTATTACAGTAAAGGTCACCACAATATTATAAAATAGGTAATCTACATAAGACTAAACAATCGAAAGACAATAAACTGTAAAGGGGGGGTTGAAAAACCTCGACATTTTATTACACTATTTGTAGGAATAAGCATTCTCACTATGGACCACGTTTAATTCAGAAGTTAATAAACAATTTACCTAATTACTTACTTAGAGACTAATAATCCTATTTAAGAATGTTAAACTTAACGACTCAGTTTTCGATACTCGTAAATATTTTGATAACCATTAAAAACGATTTGACGTGAGATTAGCGAAAATTACTCAAATGTAAAAGTAAGTCGTAACATAATCTCATGTGACGACTGAACAAAAAAATGACTAGACTAGTTGCGTCGTTTGACAAATATATGTAGGGTATTTTTATGATAAATATTGACAATTTTTTTTCGAGATCACAAAATCAGACAAACCTGATAAATTTATTTATGGAATCTGACCTATCGAATATTTGTTATCTTTAAATAAAGAGTGACAAGACCTCGACCCTTCAGGTTGTAGTACCACGTCCGTCTAAGACCAAGATCATTTCCGTGTGAAGAATTAAGTGTCCCTTAAGTGTCTATCACGGAACAGTGACCGGAACCAACCGTCTCGACCACCCTCGAAAACGACCGGAGAAAGTCTTCCCGTGGCTAAGGTAAGTACTCCCGGGAAGAGAGGACTGAATTAGTGAGGACTTCCGAGATAAAGGACTATGGTAGAATAACCCGTAGTCCAAAAGTCGTAGACTTAAACTCCCCCTGTGTTCGTAAGCCAGACAGTCGAGTCAACGAGTCAGCACAGGCTGAGAAACGTTGGGGTACTTAGCGTCGTGTGGTCCGGAGGGACAGGTAGTGGTTGAGGGTCTCAAGTGAGTTTGAGTACGGGTAGCTCAGTCACTACGGTAGGTCGGTAGAGTAGGAGACAACAGGGGAAAAGGAGGACGGGGGTTAGGGAGGGTCGCAGTCCCAGAAAAGGTCACTCAGTTGAGAAGCGTACTCCCCCGGTTTCATAACCTCAAAGTCGAAGTCGTAGACCATTATTTCTTTTCTCTTTGGAGTGTTAAAGGTTTCTAGACTTGTATGAGATCTTGATGTATGATTTTTCCGTAAGAAGGTCATAGAACCTACTTACTGAAACCATAATAGTAGGGTTTCGTGGATTATATGTAAAGGTGACTAAACCCATGTAGTACATGTTTCGACGAAGAAACGTACACGACAATTTCTCTCAGTAGTGAGGAAGTGAAGAGAGAGAAGGTATTTATGATCCGAAAATCAAAAGTCTTTCAACTCTTCCCCATCAACTAATATCTGTCGTAACCATTCACGTCTATCAACGGTTAAAAATTCACTCAACACAAGGTCTAGAGAACTTTCACTTTCAGTGAGTCAAAATACCTTGAGACTAGGCACCTTAAGAGGTCCGGTCTTATGACCTCACCCATCGGAAAGGGAAGAGGTCCCCTAGAAGGCTTGGGTCCAGACGGTGTAATGTCCACCTAAAAATTGGTCGACTCGGTGTTCCCTTCGGGTTCTTATGACCTCACCCATCGGATAGGGAAGAGGTCGCCTAGAAGGACTGGGTCCTAAGGTCTAGAGAATCATTCATATTATTCCATCAATCTAAACGTCCGATCCAGTGTCCTTTGAAAAAAATTTTTCTGACTTAAGATCGTCATTATCAAAACCCGAAGTCGAAAGTATATATGTATATATTTATTTACCATGACCAAAAATAGGATGGGAAAAGAAAGAGGACCGAAACAGGGATAGAAGGTACCCTTGACCGTATCAAATTTTGAGTAGAGGACTACTACGAGAACTACCCCTGATCCTCTACTCTTCAGTAAGGACCAACACACGACTCCTTTTATTCTTTCCTTAAAGTACAATGTAAACCTTGAACCCCGTAGAAAAGCAACCCACGTTGTCCTACTACAACATAAAAAGACAATGTCAAGTGGTCTGAGAAGGTATCTTTACAATAAAAGTCACTATCAATTCAAAAACTCTCAACCGGACTATTAAATTAGAAGGAAATATGTCATTAAAGATTCCCTCTTACACTGTGTCACTCACGACTCTTCGGTCTCTCACTGTTTTACTTGGACAAAGACTACGTCGGTAAGATCAACGTGAACCGATAGAAGAAACTTTGTTCTTCTTACACCATTGAGTCCCATTAAAAACCGTTGACTTTTATCTATTACAAATAACTTTGTTTCCTACCCAATTCTCGTTCTTAAACAGTACTCTGACCTGACTGAGTTCAAAGTTTAGATGGTAAATGACGGAGACACTAGAACTTTTCCATGGACTTTAGAGGTTCAGAGTTAATAGAATAAACATTTACCTTGATTGTTATTAAAGACCCAGAACCTCAATAAACCATCTAATTTAAGTACGTATATTTCGTAAATAATCACATTTACTCACGAATATAAACCAGTACGTTCATCTTATAAAAATGATTACTCGATGACGTCTTTTAGAATATAATCATAAAAAAAAAATTTCTTAAATTCCTAGTCAATTTTACCAACTTCAAAATTTACCTACATATCACTAAGACTGCACCGTGAAAGTAATTTTACGTATAAAAATCCAAGAACTCTCATTTTTTTTCAGTAAATATGTACGTCCTTTCGTATATAATTAGGAAAATTTCCTTTCCAAACACCATAAAACAGATCTTTAAAGAGGAAAAACATATTCACAAATCATTCACACATTATACACCAACGACAGTATACTAATTTAACACAAGTACGACGAATGTCGTATACTTATTTTATTCTTTAACCAGTCTACATGAAGAGTATGACACTGAATACCATTTAGTCAACAACCTTATAACCAAAAGAAAGACGTAGAACTTAGTGTCACACCGTCTCTTCTTTATTTGGAACCTGGAGTCCCGTTTTTTGAGAATAACATCAACATTATATCGATATACTAAAATTCGTTTAACCAATTAGGGTTAATTGGTCAAGAGTCAAACGAGTATTCGTCTTTACTACGGACTTATAGTCGGAAAATCCGAAAACGTATCCCCCAACACACACATAAGCATACAAACATACAAATAAACACACACATATATAAGTTCCCGAAACTTTATATAATGGGAACTATCTTCGTAAAATCTCCATTAATGTAAATCTTTCTATTAACTTCTCTTATCAAACCTTAATCTCATTTTGATCCGTAAGATAAATTCGACACGATGTTTTTATACTTCTCCAAAGAATTATTGGAATCATCTTATATATAAAATTTTATTACACATTACTTTTTAAAGAAATGGACATTAAAAAATCAGGAATCAATATATATGTGGGATAGATAAACTTCTACCACGAATATAAGACTAACGAACACCCAAAACGACTCGTTTTATGTAAATTCTTGTACAAACACACACACAGCAGTCAGCATAGACTGAGAGACGCTGGGGTACCTGACATTTGACGATTTCTTGTACCTACACTTACAATGTAAACATAATGTCTACATCCTACAGACGTCCAAGAAAATAAAGACTAAGATGAAGATTCTAATTAAAGATTTCTGTAAAATAAAACCTCTCAAAGTCTATAAATATATTCATCCAATTTCTTTTATCATACTTGAGAGTGTATGGAGAATTGGTCGAAGTCATCAATAGTCAGTACCGGTTTGAGATAAAGAGGGACTGAGGTCTAATAAAATTTCATTTAGGTTCTATGCTACAAAGTAGATATGTATAAAGTCATACATACCCCCTTTTTTTTTCTTGAGAAATTTTGTTACTGGTGTTCTTTAAAGGACCACAAAGAGACTAGTCCTAAGGTGTGAAGGTGACATCCCCAGTACCTGACTTAGGGACTAAACCTCTGATTCTAGGATGTTCGACGTGGTCTTCTGTTAGGGGAGGTTTGTTGTCTTCGTGGTGTCAAGTAGTGTGGACTATTTTAATTACTTTTAAGGAATTATCGTTTATAGGTAACAAACTTAATAGAACAAAGTATTTAAGAAAAAAAGTCATTCAAGTCCTAAATTTATTCCGGATGTGTCACACTAACCAACTAGACACGGAATTTTAGAGAAAAGTCAGACATCTAAAATGGAAAAGGAAAGGAGGGGGAAAAGGAAAGAAAAGAATAAAAAAAAAGTGACATAAACACTTCTTTGACCTCAAAAATAGGACACTCTAAAAAATGACACACGTAAAATGTCTAATATGGAGGAAGCAACAAATTGCATAAAGGATTAAGACACAAAAAATCTTTACTAAGATCTCCGGACTAGTCTAGGACCCAACTATAAAAAGTCTTCTTTACGAAGTCTCTACAACAACACATACGGATAACCATCTGTGTATTACAGAACAAGAGAGAGAAAATTACATTCGATAATAACTACTGGCAACTGACCTCGGTAATCTCCTTGATTAGAAAGGGAAAAGTTAATTATCAACATTAAGAAGACATTTATCTTTGAAACGAGGTAGTTTCAAATAAGACTTCATATCTAGTAAGTCCTTTCCATCCTATTCACGAAATAAGAAAAACAAATAACTGATCAAAAGTTCGACTACTCAAACAGAGCATTGTAAGGGGTTTTCACTGGTTACTAATATTAGTAGAAAAGTTCATAATTATAATAGAATATTATGGTTATCTGGTCAAACTGATATGTATCTGTAAATTATTCTAGAAATGAGTTTCTATTGTAAGTCCACTAGGAACTTATCACAACCCCAATCCCCGTCGTTTGGAGGTGTGTCAGCTGTTAGACATAATGGATACCAACTGGGAGACATATGTGTCAAAGAAGTATATGTACCAAGGAGGTAAAGACATCAAAGTGTAGGCTCTCAAATCGGTTAGAGTCGAGTACATCATGACATTATAAATGATAACCTTTTTTTTTACGGATATCACATCATGATATCAGAACGTTCTCGACTGAGTGACCTTTTTTGGGACTACGACTTTTTCTAGTTTCCGTTCCACCCCACCCGCCGTCGTCTCCTATTCTACCAATCTATCGTAGTGGTTGAGTTACCTGTACTTAAACTCGTTTAAGATCCTCTATCACTTCCTGTCCCTTCGGACCGCACGACGTCAGGTACCCCAGTGTTTCTCAACCTGTGTTGAATCACTGACCTTTTGTTGTCATCAGAAATGATTAACTTTTATATATATATTGTGTGTCAAACGTCGGTACAAGAAGTTCTCAGTCGACATAAAACATTAAAGTTCTTACTTTACCTTTATTCTAGTACGTCATACATTGGAATCCCTAACAGAAAAAAAAAAGTGATTCGTATTAAGGGACCTCTGTGTGACTACAATTTACAGTAATATAAACAAACGATTCCCACGGTATTTTTTTATGGTGTCTGACTCACCGAGTCTGTTGTCTTTACACAAAAGAGGGTCAAGACCTCCGACCTTCAGGCTCTATTTGAGACCCGTTCAAACCAAAGAAGACGCCGGAGGGAGCAACCAAACGTCTACCGACGGAAGAACAGAAGACCTTACCAAAAGGACACGTGTTTAGGGACCACGGGAAAACCCACAGGTCTGAAGACAAGTGCATTCCTACGATCAGTCTAAGTTAATCGAAATGTGAAGACAGGAGTAAAATTGAATACATGGTGAACTCTGGGATAGAGGTTTGTGCCAATACAAGAGTCTATGAATCCCGAGGTCGAAGTCGTATCCTCAAAACACCTCCCTTGAGTTAGGTCGAGCAACTTTTATCAAACAAAGAAACAATAAAAAACCATCATAAGGTACCATACCGACCTGGTGTCAAACAAATTGGTAAGTGAATAACTTTCCACCGACACAACAAACATCCAAAATCGATGATACTTACTTCGAAGATATAGACATAGTAAACAATTATCTAAAAATAACACCTGTACTCAAAAGGTGAGAAATTTGTGGTTCCTCACAACAACAACCTAGGACAACGTCTCTAGGATACCATTTTCATACAAGTAAAAACATCCTTTGAAGGTTTAACACGGGTCTCACCACCATGGTAAGTTCTTTCGCGACGACGAAAGTATAAAAACGCTCGTAAACCATAACAGTGACAGAACGTAAAACCGGTAAGATTATCCACACTATAGAGTGACAAAATTAAACATTAAGAGAATTGCCACATACCACGACTTGTAGAAAGGTATACGAATAAACGGTAGGTATGTAGAAGAAACCTCTCCACAACTGTGGAACACGGTTAAAAAATTAGACAACAAATATAAATGAGTAACAACTCAAAATCCTCCTCAAACACACAAAATCTTTTGTCAGGAGAAATCTATAAGGAAAACGGTCATAAAAGAGGGTACGACACCGAATTGAAGAGTAAGAGAACTGTCCCAGAAAGCAACTCGTCTTTATTAAAATTATTTCAGGTCCAATATTTAAGAAAATACTTAGTACGGAAACCATAGCATAGTAATAGTGACGGTAGTGTGAAGGACTAAAGTTTGATAATGTGTCGACATCAGTAGTCTTATCTTACCCTAAATCGTAAGTCTGTCTGTGTATCTAGTTCTCTTTTCTTTTCTCTCGGGTCTTTATTTGGGGATGTGTATATACCAGTCAATTAAATACTGTCTTCTTCGGTTCTTATAAGTTATCACTATTCTGGTAGAGAAGTCATTTCCCAAGACCCTTTTGACCTGGTGACAGAGTCTGATATCTATTTTTAATTGAGTATAACCTAATTCTCTGAACTATCTGCATTCTTCGGTCTTTAAGGATCTCCTTTTGTATCCACGTCCGAGGAACTGGTGGCAGAACCGCTACTAAAAAACTGTGGGTTTCGTCTCGTTTGTTTTCGTTTTTATTTGTTCATCTTGATGTAGTTTTATTTTTCGAAGACTATCCTTTCCTTTGTAACTATTTTATTTTTCCGTTGGATGGTCAACCCTCTTTTATAAACGTTTAGAACATAGATTATTCCTCAATGATAGGTTTTATGAATTTCTTGTTTGTTAGGTCAAATTTTTTTTACCCGACTGCCTGACTTATCCATAAAAAGGCACCTTCTGTGTGTCTACCGATTGTTCATGTACCACGAATTGGAGATTAGTGGTCCCTTTACGTGTAGTTTTGGTGTCATTTTATGGTGAGGGTAGACAATCTTACCAATAATAGTTTTTCTGTTCTTCATTGTTCGCAACCACTGTTATATCTCTTTTCCCTTGCCATGTAACAACCATTCTTACATATAGCCACGCACGTAACACTTTTTGGCATGGACCCCTCCTCTCTAGTGCTACCTCATCTGGAAGTGAGTGGTTGTGCAGTTTGGGTGTTGATGTATATCTCGCCACGAATCATTTTGACTAAACCCTTGATCGGTCTACCGAGAGAGTGTTGGCTCCGACATTTCCTTCTTGAGGTGTTTCCGACCGTCCTTCCCTCCTCTTCGTCAGACCAGACCAGTCCTGAACGTGGGTGATCACCTCCCATGTCTTCCCCTCCCTCTACCGTGTCCGAACCCCCAAAAGGGACCCCCTCACTCCCTAAACTCGGTGCATAATCCGTTGGATCGGGTGCCCAGGTTGTGACCCTTCTGCTGGGGAACTCGACCAAACCTTTGATGACCCCGAATGGTCTCCCGAGATTCTTTGGTTCAGAGCCGGGAACTTCCTGTACGTGTCTGAACGGAGGAGGGCCAGTGTCGTGTCTCAGTCGTCTACCTTTTGAAGGACCGGGCCGAATGGTCCTGGTAGGGTCACATAGGGCGTCGGACGAGTCCCGAGGACGAGGTCGCGGAGAACGGGACCGCGACGTGGGTGACTCCGTGCCCCACGAGGACTCTCACACGTGTGAACCTCCCGACGCTCGGACGAACGTGGGACGGGGCTGAGACTGGTCACACCTCCGTCTGTAACGGTCGTACCCACAGTCACATAGGGTCCACCTCTTACAACAGTGAACCATCCGGCTGGAACGTGTGTGAACTCCCCCTCATTTTGATCGAGATCCCACCCCGGACGGTAGCGTCCGAACACACAGGGACGCGCGTAGACCTCCCCTCACTTTGGCCCGGTCACTCGCGTCCGCGGGCGAGGTCAGGACTGGGCCGGAGATTCGCTCCGTACGTGCGGTCCCCAACCCCTCCCTCTCTTTGGTCGTGTCTTCAAGTCGGGGCACAGGAGTCGGGACCTGCGCGGGGTATGGATCTGTCCCAGAGGACAGTCTTTGGGTGAACGGAGTCATGCAAAGCAAGGTCGGCGACCTCGGGGCGGGGGTGGGGAATATCCCACCTCTGACGGGAACTCGTCTCTTCGGGGTCAAGCCTGACATCGACGAGGTTGAAGTCCGGTGCTCTTACTACCGACGGGCGGGTCGGGTCCCCTTCTGTCGGACGCAAGCAAGCGAGCGAACACTAGGTCGTCGAGCGTCTGGTCTCGGTGACCCGTGTACGTCTGACGTAACCCTGTGGGGGTGTGCTCCGGTACGGAGGTTCTGACCCTATCCATTGACAAAGTGGATTAAAGTACCACTGTCTTCCGACTTGTTTTACTCTTCTGACTCCTGACATAAAGTTTACTTTCCCGTCCTTGGGGACTTTTTTCAGAGACTACTTTGCTCCATTTATTGAATATTTCTTAGGTTATCTTACGATTGACCTGACCCCTTTTCTTATCTACTTGTGTCTTAAAATTGTTCCCTAATCTTTTGTATGTTTTTCTTGGTCAGTCTCGATCTTTTGTCCTAATGACTTTACTTTTTGTGATCTCTTTTAATCGTCGTCCAATCCACTATGTTTTCTCACGTATTCCATAGACTATCTTATTACCTTTAGTGGACCAGGGTTGTCGTTTTTCTTTTTTTTTAAAACTACTCTTAACAAATTCTCTGAAACCCACGTTGTAATCCACATGATTTTTAGTGTAATTATACCCAGGGTCTTTCTCTTCTCTCCCTCTTTCTCCATCTTTTAATAGAGTACTTTAATACCGGCTTTTGAAGGGTTTGTCTCTGTCCTTTGTCTGTAGGTCCACGTCCTTTGTGTTTCAGTGTCTGTCATACTTGGGTTCCGTATAGTATTAATTTTACCGTTGTCAATTTCTCTCTTAAGTTTTCTGTCGTTCTTTTTCTCTCAGTATATGTAAAGATAATATTATTACACAGAAGAAAAAGTGAGAAAAATTTTCAATTAGACCGACATCCGAAAAAATAAAATAACTAGAAAAATTTCATAGTCGAAACCTAAAGGAACCTAAAAGACAACTAAAAGATAAAAGTCACTAAGAAAACATAAATCGAATGGAAAACATAACTTTACAAATTTAAGGAAAGAATAAAGGAAGACACATATAAGAAACAAAAGAAACAGTAATGGTACCCTTAATGTAAATCGTAGAATTTCAAAATATGAGATTAAACTTAAAAAAGTTCGAATTGAAGTTATTATATCTTTTAATATGAAGTAATCGGGACAGGTGTGAGGAAAGTCAATAACTACAGTGTTTTCATACGGAAAAATATAGCTCTCAGGTTTTTGTATTTGACTAAAAAATTACGTAGTGAGAGAATTCAATATATCTTTGTTTTAATGATGATGACAATAACATCATCATTATAGAAAAGATAGGAAAGAAGTAGTTAAAAAGTCGTGAGTTGAAAGAAATATCAGGTTCAGAGTGTAGGTATGTACTGGTGACCTTTTTGGTATCGGAACTGATCTGCCTGGAAACAACTGTTTCATTACAGAAATGAAAAATTATACGATAGATCCAACCAGTATCGAAAAGAAGGTTCCTCATTCCCAGAATTAAAGTACCGACGTCAGTGGTAGACGTCACCATAACCTCGGGGGTTTTTATTTCAGTCGGTGATAAAGGGGTAGATAAATGGTACTTCACTACCCTGGTCTACAGTACTAGAATCAAAGGACTTACAACTTGACATTCGGTCGAAAAAGTGAGAGAAGGTGAAAGTAGTTCTCCGAGAAATCAAGAAGAAGTGAAAGACGGTATTCCCACCACAGTAGACGTATAGACTCCAATAACTATAAAGAGGGCCTTTAGAGCTAAGGTCGAACACGAAGAAGGTCAGGTCGCAAAGAGTACTACATGAGACGTATCTTTAATTTATTCGTCCCACTGTTATATGTCGGAACTGTATGAGGAAAAGGATCAACCTTGGTCAGACAACAAGGTACAGGTCAAGATTGACAACGAAGGACTGCACGTATGTCCAAAGAGTTCTCCGTCCAGTCCACCAGACCATAAGGGTAGAGAAAGTCATAAAGGGTGTCAAATAACACTAGGTGTGTTTCAGGTTCCGAAACCGCATCAATTATTTCGTCTTTATCTACGAAAAGACCTTGAGAGAACGAAAAAGTTACTAGGTCCTCTACAACCATTAAACTAGAGACCAAGAAGACGGAGAGGATTTCGGTCGAACTTGTAGACTTCCAAGTGCCAAGTGCATAACGACTTCGGACCGAACCTCTTAAAACTCGTAATGAAATGATCGTACACTCTACTCACGTTAACACACCATCAAACTCGTAAGAAACCGTAACGGAAAGAAACCCTAACTCTACCTACGGGAAATAAAGAAAAAGAATCGGCTAACGGGACCGATCTTGGAGGTTATGTAACAATGGAAAAAGGACTAGAATCACCCTCTTGTAAGTCAGAATGACAATGGATACTACACCCGAAAGACACTACGGAAACAGTCCAACTCCTTGAAGAAAAAACAAGGTTAACATAACTCATAAAACAGTTTACCAAACCCTAAAACAGTTTACTAAAAAAAGACGTAGATAACTTTGTTGACATACAAAAAAGAAGAATAATTTTATATAATATAAGAAGACTCTAAAATTTGGTTGTAACACAAAGATCCTTTTCAAAGTGAACAAATACCACGCATTAATAAGAATATATATATGTACATAAATGTAAAACAAAGGAACATAAAACAAGTCGTAAAAATACGTAAACAAGTATTCTCTAAAACTAGAGATAAAAGAAAGGAATGTCACAGAACAGACTAAAATCACAGTCCCATCATGACTGACGACTTCCTCTACCCTTTACAAAGGAAGAGAAGTCGAAAATACCTCGTAAAACCAATTAACTACCCGAAGGGACCACCGAGTCTACCATTTCGTAGACAGACGTCACGTCCTCTGGTCCCAAACTAGGGACCCAACCCTTCTAGGGGACCTCTTCCTTTACCGTTGGGTGAGGTCATGAGAACGGACCTTTTATGGTACCTGCCTCCTCGGACCGTCCGATGTCAGGTACCCCAGAACTTCTCAACCTGCGTTGACTCACTGAAGTGAAAGTGAACCACCACCACGAGGACGATTCAGTGAAGTCAGCACAGACTGAGAAACGTTGGGGCATCTGCCATCCGGTGGTCCGAGGGGACAGGGACCCTAAGAGGTCTCTTCTTGTGACCTCACCCAACGGTAAAGGAAGAGGTTACGTACTTTCACTTTTCACTTTCACTTCAGCGAGTCAGCACAGGTTGAGAAGGACTGGGGTACTGACGTCGGATGGTCTGAGGAGGCAGGTATCCTAAAAGGTCCGTTCTCATGACCTCAACCCACAGTAGCGGAAGAGGTAAGTGAACCACTTAACTATGATTTAAGACGTAATTTACAAACTTAAGTAGTTACTTTGGTCGACTCGGAGCTGAAAAGAGACACCTCTCCAAAATGTTAATGATCGGATCAGAGCATTGAAACAATGTCCAGAAAAGTTTAACAGTCAAAGAAAAACACAACCAAACCAGTAGAGACAGAAAAATCTTCAAACAGGTAAATTAGATTTAATAGACTAAACAGTCGTCCGTCACCGAATATCGTAAGGACAATACTAAGAAAAATTTTAAAGATATTCCAACCAGAATCATAGGAATACAGTAAAGATTAAAATTGATTAAACTTAGAAAAAAGAACTAGTTAACATAGAAAAAAAGTTTTTTGGTTAAAAACCAAAACAACTAAAAAGAGATGAAAATATGAGAGATTTAAATTAGTTTGGTAAAGAAGGGAGAAGTGGTAAATCACAGAATTTGAATTATATATACAGCCTATCGTAATAATTTCAAGTAGTACTCGAAAGTAGTACTTGATGAGTCTATATAGATTGTACATTAATATCTATTAACAATATTATTATATATTAAACTGACGATAAAAATGACGTCGTATATAACAAAAAAGACTCCTGGGTACCTTCCTTAAAATGAGAGTAGAAACTTACTTCTGATCGATCCGAAGAAGACTCTTCTTTAAAATAAAATAAAACACCAGTAATACTGAGAACATTGACAATTGTCTAAACTTACGGTTGAAAGTTCCGTATCGTACATCAAAAAGAGTGATTGTAGAAAGAACAGTAAAAAAAGGTGAAAAGATATAAAGGGAAAGTCATAAAGTTTCTTTATATATAAAGATATACTTGTACGTATACATTTACATATAAATATATATTTGTGTGTATATATAAGTTTTGAGTATCATAATTTCACTCTTCACTTATAGGTAACGAGAGAAACACAAGGGTGGAAATATCTTTATTGGTGACTATTTAAAAATAAGTAAGACGGGGAGATTGGGAACGAGTAAAGGGAGAAGTGTGTGTGTGTGAGTGTGTGAGTGTGTGTGTGTGTGTGTGTGTGTCCTAAAAAAAAAAGGTGACTCCAAAATAATAAATAAATATGAAAAATTGGTTAAATTCATTAATAACTACGAAAACCTTATCCGTCATCTAAGTCTACCAAATTCTAAGTTTTCTTTATTTTTACATTCGTTACTTTTGGAGAGAGTAAGAAGGGGGATCCAATGGGTGAAGAGGAGGCATCCGTCGATTATTTTCAAAGATCAAACATACAAAAAGACATGGAGCGAAAAAAGTACATCACTTCTCATGGAGAGGAAGACACAAATCGAATTAGAAGAATCACCTACATAAAAGGTAACATACCTGCACATTAAATAAATATATAAGGGGATAATTGTTTGTAAATCAAATAAAAACTTGTAAACTATGATGTTTGACGACGTCACTTATCGAAATATATATGTAAATCACGTGTTTATTCTCATGAAAACATTATAACCAAGGATCTTCACTTTGGTGACCCAGTCTTCTGTAAAGTGTAAATGTTTTAAATTATCTAATACAGAAACGAGTAACCTATCATAGAAACGACTATAGAGTGAAAAGGTTATTCCGGATCGTGACAAATTATGATACGAGACGGGATCAACAGGGAATCTAAAAGAGAAGTGAAATGGGACGAAAAACAAAAATTAACTTCAAATGTCACAACATAACCAAAGACCACATGTCATTTCACTAAGTCAAGACACACGCACATAAGAAAAAGTTTAAGAAAAGGTAATACCCAATATTGTTCTATAACTTATAGAACAAAGAGGGTTCGAGAAAGGGAAAACCATTGGGTATTCAAACAAACGATACAGACACTCAATTAAACATAGCCAAAAATCTAAGGTGTGCATTCACTATAATATACTCTAAACAGAAACTGAATTGAAACATACTAATCCAGGCAGGTACAACGACGTTTACCGTAATTACTAAAGGAAGAGAATATACCGACTCACTGTAAATCAACCAATATATATGTGGTGTAGAAGAAATAAGTAAGTGGAGAGAAATAAGAAGTACAATCTTCATCTATGGTCTTCTTACCATCGATGGTCTTCTTATATAGTGTAAGACATGTCGTGGAAAAGGGGAATCCTAACTTTACTGACACCTCTCAATGTCCGAAGGTCCAAACGATCCCATAGAAGTTGGAGTTAAATTATCCTGGCAAACAAAAAGACATGAAATTTGTAGAAATACGGGATATATTAAATCTATGTTGTCCACAACAAAACTTTCTTCACTAATATTTATGAGAGAGTCACTTAGTCAAAAAAAGGAATACATGTAATATTAAAATTTCCGGACTATAAGTATTAATAACTACAAGTCTAACCATTAATAAAGATAGTGTACAAATCGATATTTGTTCATCAGTTCAAATATACTCTGGATCTATAAATCCTCTCAAAACTTCACTCAATAAAACAGTTTTTACGGACAGGGAAAAGACAAAATGGAGAAAAGTCATACACGGAACTAAAAAGAGTAAGACGTTTGGTAAAAATTCTATTCAACTTAGTCTAAATATAACGTCAGTCTTTGGTGGTTTGAAAGGGGGTGGAATCTAGAGAAAATCTTTCACATGGTTTGAAATAACTTATTATTAAAAAGGATTAAAATAAGTTCGGACTGTCGGGAACGAAAAATAGTCATATTTCCATTTAACACAATGGAACGACGTAACTTAAGATCGTTTTCACTTTGTGAACGATGAAATCAATGACTCCGTAATAACTTTCATTTGTATACCCAAACGAATTCAAAAATTTTTAAATTCGTTTAAACGGTTTCTAATAAAATACTAAACTTGGGATCTCTGAGGGTCTGGTGTCCTGAAGTCACTAGTTACTAGAGAAAGTAAAAGGGAAGGTCGACTCTAAGAAAATAAGATTACGGTTGAGTAAATAAGTCATCAATACAAAAGTAAAAAAGTTTACTATAACCACCTTACTTACCTGTACGATTGAAACTTTTTATGCTAAATATGTGTATCAATTTAGACTCAACATCATTAACTGAAGGAGTGACAAAAAGTAGAAACAAAGATTCTCCCCACCTGTAGTCAATTACTCATCAACAGAATTATACCACCGACAAAAGTGACGAGATACCGAGATAGAAGAACCCACCTAGTAAAAAACCCGGAAACTGAGTCATTTCGTCTCTCGAACTGATCTTTGATTTAAGGTCCAGTCAATACATAATGTTCAAGTCCTTCACTTCTGACATTAAGTAAAGAAACACACTTAATTAGGACGACTAGGAGTCATCGACTAGTTACACACTAGTCCTCTATTTCTTTAACACCATCCTGGTTATAAGAGTGGAATTTTGAAAAATGATCCCCCTTTTTACTCTTTCAGTTTTTCAGTTTTCAGCAAGATAGGATACGACCCAATACTGATAACTACGACGAAAAATTTTTATATATGTAAATTACAATTTTAATCACGACCGGTAACATGATCCAAGAACCCCCAAGTCGTCACATGAATCACACTAATACGGAAGTTTCAGAATGTTTGATCAACTCTATCCCTGTTAACTTGCTAGATCATTTGCCTTGAACTCAAACCAATCCACGAATTTATCAGGATTGGTGACTTAAGACATCTTCAAGAATCGAGGTTCATGAGTAGAGAACCCGTCTTCTGATCTCCTTAGACTTAAACGGTTCTTGTATAAAAAGACCCTCATCTCAGTTGAGAAAGGGGTGTTTCCGTAACACATTGACCTACCGATTAAGTCAACCACAAATGGAGACGTACAACTTAGTTTTTATACTAGCTCGTGTTCACTTCAATCGAAATCATAAGAAGAACCGACACGATGAGAACGGAAGACTAAGAACTCTCGTGTAGTTCTTAAAGCAATCGTGAGTGACGACAGTCGACTATAATACGTTCGCTCTCCCTCCTAAAAGACCGTATAATCGTACACTAAAGAAAACAAGAATGTATATTGGGACCATTCCTTTAGGTCCTCCCCTTCTATATTTCCGTCCGGAATCGGAGAGATGAAGACATTATGTAAATTGAACATTGAAATAACGATTAGTGAGTAATGTCAGAGTACTTAGACCACATTCCTACATAGGAAAACTGGGACTCTATTTCTCGCACAAATGATACCGAATAAAGGTAGTAAAAGTACCAACTATATAATTTTTCATTTCTATTCTCTCTCATCACAAAAATTGAAAATTTTAAAGTCCAATTTAAGTACGATCAATACAATTGGATGAAAAGTCATTCTATTGGATGAAAAGTCTACAAAGATTCTACTAAATACAATGGCGAACCCCCTCGAGAAAATATTCAATCACGTAGCATTTTCTCGTTCACAACCTAACCGGGCTTTGAAACAAACCATAAAAGTATTTGATAGTACCCCTTTTTCTGAGTTGTTTGAAAAACCAATTGGGTCATCTTCAGTATAGTGATTGAGTCCCAATGGTCAACCCACCAAATTCATTTGATTTCATTTACTATCGAATTTACTTATCAGAGAATTCACAACTAATATCTAAAACTAAATTTGACATCATATACATTAATTTCAAAATGATAAAATTTTTTCTAAAAAGAGTTCTTATAAGTATTAAAAAGGAGAGTGGACAAAATATATTGAAATCATGAAAAATTAACTGAACGAAAGGGGAGATAAAATATTAACATCCATTAAATCTTTTATATGGATCCTAATTACTTTTGGTAAACATTAGGATGGTGGATCTCTATTATCAATTGTAAAACTATATAAAAACGGATAGGAAAGAAAATTTTAAAAAGTTGTTTAACCTCAGTTTTATTTGTGTCTTAAAACATAAGACTACAAAAAAAAGAAAATTACACAGACCAAAAAAAAGGTACAGGAATATTAGAAACTTTACAAAAGATTCTCAGAATACATCGAGGACTATGTCGAGATAATATTAAATAAATTGACAAGATAAATTTCTATAAATTTACAAAGGGTGATAAAAACGACAACATTCATTAAGAAACTTGTAAATAATATAATTTAGAATGAGTCATTAATAAAAGTAACCTATTTAAGTATCTCTATTTTGACTTGAGAATTCCGAGAACTACGTTTAATCGTTTTACAGGAAGTTAATTGTGAGAAGACTCCAAGAATATAAGTTTTATACAAATAACTTTTAATGACAGAAAAAGAAAACGTTTTACGAAAAAGAATAGGAAAGGAGTAAAAAAGGGAAGAAAGTAAATAAAAAAACACTAAGAAAACCGACTCATTTTGAACGAAAAGGAGACAAAATTACCAAAGTTTCCACGAACGATAAGGATCCGGTAATGTATTAAGAGTTGATTTAAAAACTCCTTTGTTAAGTCAATGTTTAAAACCCAACATTAACGGAAACCTTTTATCCCGGATCTAGAACTCTGTCGTCACTCCCGGCCTTTCGTCCTACTCAGTGCACTTTGTAGACATAGCTCAACCCCGACGACATCTTCACCTACTTCGATGTCTGCCGTCTTCCTTTTTCTTCCACCACCCCTTTTCAGAAACCTTAATCCTTTGAGCCTTCTTCAACTATCTCTATTTTTTCTCTTACTCCTACAATTGACACAAACTTTTCGATTCCTCTTTTCAAAGTAATGTCACCACAGTCTACAACATATCTCCATAAACATCTACTTTGGTTTCTTTTCAGATAAGTCAAATCTCTCTCTCTAGAGCTCTGAATCTGTTATCGGAGTCATCTTATCGCGAATATATCATCTTCATACATAAGTCACCTACGTCATCCACACATGACCCTCTCACATAGACCACTCACACACACACTTATCACTCTCCACATATACACACCAAGCACACCAAGATTGTCACCGAACTATTTCAGGTCCCTATCTTCCTATCGAAAAAAAAAATAAAAAATTCACTACATTCGAACAAACACCCCGAAGGGACCATCGAACTGACCATTTCTTAGACTGACGTTACGTCCTCTGGAGTCAAGTTAAGGACCCAGCCCTTCTAGGGACCCCTTCCCTATCCGATCGGTGAGGTCATAAGAACCCAAAGGGACCACCGAGTCTACCATTTCTTAGACGGACGTTACGTCCTCGCTGGACCCAACCCTTCTAGGGAACCTCCTCCCGTACCGTTGGGTGAGATCATAAGAACGAACGTCTTAAGGGTACCTGTCTCCTCCGACCGCCGATGTCAGGTACCCTAGGGTTTCTCAGCCTGTGTTGACTCACTGGATCGTGTCGTGTCGTGTTCGAACAAACATCGATTTGTCTTCGTGCACAAATGTTTCTTGACATTCTATTTAATACATTCTGTTTGATCCAGAACTTCCTCCACTAGGTTTCACCCTTCTTCACTCCCTCATGTAAATGACTAAATTCTCACCTCCTCCTACAAGTAAACAGTTTCAGTCTTCTCTTCTCCCTGGACTTCGATCTACGTCCCTGTAACCCTCATGTACCATTAATCTTTAATAAACTACACCTCTTTGTATGACTCCGGAAACCTTAACACTAAAAGATTGGAAGAGTTGTTTTATCTTTACTTCTCATGTTTTGAAAATCACCCCACCACTCTAATTCCTAAAGTTATCACTTTTACAATCCTTTAGTTACATCTTTACATCATTCCTTTATAAGAATTTATTTCCCTTCTTCTGATTAAACTCACAATCCTTTGAACCTAAAATATCCGGACACCGTAACTATCCGACACAACCCGTTCAGAAGTGCGAGATTAGAAGTTAAAGAATTAGACGTGTTACTCTTGACTTAGTTTACAGTAAAATGCCTAAATTTTCAGAACTTAGTTTGACTTGATTTTTTTCTTCTTTTGTATCGACATCATTAGTTCAGTAACATCATAACCACCTTTCTTTCTGTTGATCCAGTCACCTTGTCCTGTCTCTTAGTCTTTTATCTTAAGTGTGTATACACAGTCACAAACGTGTGTCTCCATGATTCCATCAAGTCACCTCTTTTCTCAAGGAGAGTTGTTTACTATGACCTCGTTAAGCTGTAGGTATACGTTTTTTACTTGAAATCAGGGATACAACGTGGTTAGTATTTTTAATTAAGTTTACTTCGTATCTATATTTGAAGGTCTTCTACTGGTTCCTCTTTTAGAAACACTGGAACCTAATTTGTTTCTAAAGTACCTATCATGGTCGTTCCCGTACTAGATATTTTGTTTTATTATTTAACTCGAGGTAGTTTTAATTTTTGAATACGGGAAACTTTATACGATAAATTCTTTTACTTTTCGATGTCTAGTCAACTTCTAAAAACGTTTTGTGTGTGGACAATTCCTTAAACTTAGGTCTTACAAATTGAGAATTGTTGAAATATTCTGTTTGTTGACTTATCTTTTAACCGTTTTCTTCTCTAGGTCTACGATTCACTCTAAACTTTTTCATGAGTCACAATAATCAGGAACCCTTTTACACGGCGATGTGTGGATGATCCTACTGACCTTTTGTTTGTCTTTGATTCACGACCACTCCTACACTTCTTTGCACTTGAGAGTAAACATCGACCGCCCCCGCGTTTCGTAATGTCGGTGGACCCTTTTGTCAAATGGTCAAAGAATGTTTGAATTTGAATATAAATTATATCTTGAATCGAAAGGGGTCACTCCGTAAGTGGGTTCTATCTACTTTTATGCGTAGGTGAATTTCTAGACATCCACTTATAAATTCCGAGTTCCAATTGTCGGAATAAGTATCGTCACATAGGTCGATAACCTTATCTATTTGTTTCACACCATATAAGTATGTCACCTCACGATGAGTTGTTTATTTTCCCTATTTATGATTGTCCATGTTGTTATACCTACTGAAGAGTCTTCGTAAAACGGTTCACTTTCTTCGGTCTGTTTTTTCCGATGTCGGATATATTAAGGTAAACATACTGTAAGATCTCTTCCTTAACTTTAGTCTCGTCACTAACGGTCCCTGATCTTCAGTTATGTTTACTAAAGAATGTGTGTTTTGAGGTCATCAGGAGTCGTAAGGGTCCCTACTTATAAAAACCACACCTCTTCTAACCCAACACCTGTCAAAGACTCTGTCTATACTACATCTCCTTACTCACGATCTAAGCGACTATTATCACGACGACGACAAATAATGACTCACTCATATTACGGACCGTGACACGGCTAATGAATTCTCGTAGGAGTGACAATCTAAAGTATCACTGGGTCTATCCTATGACAATAGTAAAGACCAAATCATTTTTGACTCCAAATTAATCTAAATTAGTCAACGAACGACGACCACGACTCAGCGAAGTCAGCAAAGGCTGAGACACGCTAGGGTCTCTGGGGTCGGGTGGTCCGAGGGGGCAGGGACCCTAAGAGGTCCGTTCTTGTGACCTCACCCAACGGTAAAGGAAGAGGCTACGTACTTTCACTTTTCACTTTCGCGTCAGCGAGTCAGCACAGACTGAGGATCGTTGGGACACCTGACATCTGATGGTCCGGAGAGGCAGGTACCCTAAGAGGTCCGTTCTCATGACCTCACCCCACGGTGACGTTGGTGAGAGGCTTAGTCAACGAATGGCAATATGTTGATCTCATACACAAGTTTCAGAACTTACAAACTGTGTTTTTGAGTACAAAAATTGAATTTATCTTCACATTGAGGACCCCTCTGTCCCTTAAAAAAACAAACAAGACAAAAGTAGTGACATAGAGGTTTCACTGTTTTGACACAATCAACGTATTACTAGTAAAGAAATTTTTAATAAGTCAAGTCAAGTCAGTGAGTCAACACAGGCTGGGGTACTTGGTGTCGTGCGGTCCGGAGAGACAGGTAGTGGTTGAGGGCCTCAAATGGGTTTGAGTACAGGCAACTCAGCCACTAGATTTTATAATCTATGCAGTTTAAAATCTTCTATGATTTTTTTGTTTAACCTTCTCTATTTTGACATACTTCTATTTCTATACTAAAAATTTTAATTCCTTTTCAAATCTCAACCTATCACTATTCGAAACATAATAGGGATTTTAAACTATTAGATCTTATTAAGAAAAAGGATTTTGAAAATATATTAAATCTAAAGTTTTGTTATATTTCAACGTAGTATATGAAAAGTCGGGGTAACATGAGATGTTAATTCTCATTCGTTCATCAAGGTTGACAAACTATCTTAAACAATAAAGAAAACAAAAGTTAAATTATATTAGGTCAAAATGGATATTTTGTGTATTGAATTTATTTCTATGTAAAAATCCCCTTTTTATAAGATTACTATTGTTTTTTTATAAGATTACTATTACTATCGACAGTAAGTGACTCATGTTTAATTTACGATCCGTAACACCATTCCCGAAATATATTTCAGAGTAAATTAAGAATGTTTCACTCCATTCATAATAATAAAGGTAAAATGTTCCTTCCGTCAATCTCGTGACTCTCTCTATTTAAAGTATTCCAATTTTTTATGAACTTAGTTGTCTAACCATTTTCTTGTTCACTTAATCTCGTTTTCCTCCTATTAGTTCACTCTTTGACCCGAACAAAAAATTTTTGTTAAATACAATACTTCATTTTAGAAAGTGGAACCGAACCTACTACAACACAATAACTCTTGACTTTTACAAATGGAGTCTCTTGACTGACCGAAGATCTAACGAATATCTTTCAACATCAAATTGAAAAACTGGATAGACCATCAAAAAAAACGAAATGTTATATTTTAAATCAATGATTAAAACATTGATCAAACATGATCGGATCTTAATTTATGAGAGTATTTCTGAATCCTTGTAAATAAAACAATACGAGTTATTCTTTTGTCAACGGATCATAAAACACACATTTACTAACTCGTTTAATGAACTTTGAAAAACAAAACAAAACAAACGTCCTTCCAATACAAGTTTTCTTTTTCCTTGACACCCCTTAGACATAGAAATAACGTCGTCAACTGAATCTACTCTACGGTAAGTGAAAGTGACTCGATGTCTTTTTATAACTTTGGTCCATTTTAAAGAACGTAATTATATCCGGAGACGGTAATTTTTTTTTTATAAGGACTTGACAGCAAAATTATCTGAAGTCCCTTAACCACCCTTTACGGTTTTAATTGATTTTGTACCTCTTGAACCCAGTTGATCACTTGAGAGGATGAGACGACCCCGGGAATTACAGAAATACGACGTGAAAGAAATTTTACATCGTCAGACACAGACCCTTTTAGAAGTAACATAGAGAGTGACACAATTGAAAGAATTAACATCGACAACTATTTCACCTGTTTTATCCGTCTAAATAATTTATTCGAATAATATATAATTTTGGAAACATTTTCATCACACTCGGGTAGAAGTTCCTTAAATTAACTAAATAATTTCAAATTCTGAAAATTATATTATCTATAACATTAACATATACAAAACTCTGACACACAAGTCAATTCATAGATAATATTATGAACGGGGACATTAATGAATTACAGACATAACTCACATATTCGGATTACTCTCAAATGATTAACAAAGGTTGTTGAGTTCTCTTCGGAAAACCAGTAAAGAAGATCAGTAAAGAAAACGTCATATAAATGTCATAGATTGTCATTTATTAAACGGTTTTTCTATCATCATACAAAGAAGAACCTATTTCGGTAGATCTCAATTTGTATTAACCACAAAACACATTTACTCTATTTATAAAGTGTAAAATCATTAAAAGAATGATGGAGATTTATTTTACACCTTTGTTTCTGGAAGATACATGTATAAATTGACTAATTTAATCTTCAACAAATGGAGAGTCTCTAAAGTTTCAAATTGAAATAATTTATTTTAGTGATTTGATTTTATCCAAAATATATCGACTTTTGTTAGACTTATATCTCCATTTAAAAATGTAGTCGTTTACAAAATCACTGGAGTCTCCTAACCTTTCTCTTAGTTATAAACCTAATTCTATCTGACCCATATAAAATGTTCTATATACTGAACTTTATCTAACGAATAGGAATAATTCAGAGCCCAAGGAAAGGAAAGGACACTTTATTTTTAATAATCACAATCAACGAGTCAGTACAAGATGAGAAACGCTGGGGTACCTGACATCGGACGGTTCGAGGAGACAGGTACCCTAAAGGGTCCATTTTTGTGACCTCACCTAACGGTAAGGAAAGAGGTCTCTTAGAAGGGTTAGGTCCTTAGTTTGGGTCCAGAGGACCTAACATCCGTTTAAGAAATGGTAGACTCGAGGGTCGATAAAGGAAAAAGGAAGGGGATTTTGGTAACCACCCCATGTCTCTCTTCCACACACGTAGACACCACTCCCTCTCGGTACCGAGGGACTCTTCCCACAATCTCGGTTTCACCCTACTCCTCCAGTAGGGGGTTCCCACACCCCCCGAAGGACTGTGCCCGACGAACCACACGTTCCCGTCTGGTTCGTCCACACACCTCTCGACCACATCCCTCAGTGTCGTGTACACTCCATTCTCGACAGACCCTACTCGTCAGTCTACGGATATACCTCCCCACTCCCGTCAAGTCCCACCCCCTCAGTCAGGCTCGTCCTCTCCTCCCACGGTCGAACCTCCTCAACCATCGAACCAGCAATGTCCCCCTAACTAATTTACTCACTCAATCTCTATCCACCTAGGGTCCAAAGAGTGACAGTTTCCTCTCAATATTATACATTTCCTTTTGTAACCTTGTTTTGTCCATCAAAAACACAACCTATTTACCTACACTTGAATCCTAAAAATTTTGTATATCGATCTATATCTTGATTTATAAACATACAGACATTATTGGGAATAAAAAAGACACAAGAACCGAATCCACATATCTATGTCCCTATACCCAACTTCTGATCAACTAAAGAAAAAAAGGGAAATTTAAGATCATTTTACGTTTTTGATTAAGGAGGGTTTCCCATATTATCACTAAACAATATCTCGATTGTCCGGAAAACTTAACTTTACAGACACGAAACTTTTACTTTTTTGCTTAAAGATTTTGACACCTAAGTGAAAAAAGATAAGAAATGAAACGTCACAGATATTTAAGAAACTAAATGATTTTCTTTAACTATGATCGTGGTTTCAACTATTACGATACAGTTCTGACAACTTCTTCATATTACACAATACACGTGAGATGTCGTTTAATCTTTCCATTTCATTTTTAAAATAATCCTAACGTGGGACGAAAAAGTACAGTGACAAGTATAATCTAAGGTAGACCCTTGACAATGTATCAATCATTTCAACAATACATAACGTGGAATCTAAACAAGGGAATTATCAGAACTGAAAGAATAAACAGGTCAGTATATGTAAGACTTACAAAGAAGGTTTTAATAAACAAAATAAGTACAAAATGAATAAAATTACTTGAAGCAAAGGTGAAATCGGAAGAGACGGTCTTCTGAACATCAAGACTTACCTTCTCAGTACATTTAAATTCTAAGAAGGATCACCACTGGAATGAGGTCTCTCTTACTTCTCTGCCTCGGTTTCGTTTTTGTTGTGGGTCAACACCTACACTGACCACTACCTTCGTTCCAGACTACGACATTTCTCGTCATAACGTATCCTTGGACCTTACAATCGAGGTACTTAGTCACGTTTAACCTTCACTAGTTTGTACTCTACCGTTCTCACTTGCAACTGTAAAATCCTTAGTCCCTTGATTTTACCTGACCTTACCCACTTAAATCGAGTCTACTGGTAATATAGATGGGGACACCCGGTTCTTAGGGAATCTTCTTTACCTCATCAGTCGGTTTCTCAGTTGGTAGTATCAGTTGGTTTCTCAGACTTTACGTCATGAACGTACGTTAAAGTTTTGACTGTGTTACTAGAGACAAGCAAAGGTTCCGTTTGGTAAGCTATAATACCATTAGGTGTAGATACAGGACTGGTCATTACGACTTCTTAGACTTCAACTTACCAAGATACCTCTGGATATTCTGGAAGATCTTGATTGTGGGTTATTTCTACAGGAAAAGTAATATCCCCTGACCTTACGTTTTCATCCTTCAATTCTTTGTGGACCTCATTGTCCGTTTAAACCGGAACCTCATGTCTTACTTCGTCCCGTTTCTGATTATCTCAGGACGGTTCTCTTACGTGACCAGTATCGTTTGTGGCAGAAGGTTGTTGTGTTCTCTTCTGAGATGTGCACCTGTAGTGGTCTACCAGTTGTGACTTTAGTCTAACTAATATAAGAGACGTCGGTTTCTACCTCTTCGAGATATGTCAGTCGTTTTTGTTCTGACCCTCGACTGACACCGAGTCTAGCACTTGAGGAATAACGGTTTACGTTTGTATTTAACTTCTTTCATCCCTTTTGGTGACCTGGTAAGTCCATACCGGATTTAGTTTAGGGAATACTAAAATGCCACCTTCACTCTTTATCTAAATTCCCTGATCTAGACTATCTCACAGACTACGTGATACCTGTCTCCAAGTACTACGACATATCCTCTGTCCCTCGTTCTGGTAGGGGTTCTTTTTCTTTATGTTTTTTCGTTTTACCGACAGACTCCTCCGGAATGTTTATCGACACTTTTCTTTTCTTCACTTTTCGTTTCCTCTTTTCCTTTCTATATGGGTAAACTTACGTCTCAAGGTTTCTTATCGTTCCTCTCTATTCTTTCGGAAGGAGTCACTAATCGCGTTTCTTTATCACCTTTTGTTATCTTACCCTTTCTGATCTCTAGAGAAGTTCTTTTAATTTCTATGGTTCCCTTGTAAAGTACGTTTCTACCCGAGTTACTTCCTGTCTTTACCATACCTGGATTGTCTTCGTCTTCTATAATTCTTCTCTACCGTTCTTATGTGTCTTCTTGACATGTTTTTTCTATAACTGTTGGGTCTATTAGTACTACCACACTAGTGAGTGGATCTCGGTCTGTAAGACCTTACACTTCAGTTCACCCGGAATCCTTCGTAGTGATACTTGTTTCGATCACCTCCACTACCTTAAGATCAACTCGACAAAGTTTAGGATTCTACTACTACGACACTTTCTCGAAGTGAGTTATACGGTCGTTTAAACCTTTCGACTCGTCACCGGTGTCCTGACCTTTGTCAGTCAAAAACAAGATTAGGGTTTCTTTCCGTTACGGTTTCTTACGAGGTTGATGAAGTGTTAACGTGAGGAGAGTGTACGATCGTTTCATTACGAGTTTTAAGGGGTTCGGTCCGAAGTCGTTATGCACTTGGCACTTGAAGGTCTACAAGTTTGATCTAAATCTTTTCCGTCTCCTTGGTCTCTAGTTTAACGGCTGCAGGCGACCTAGTACCTTTTTCGTTCTCTCAAGGTCTTTTTGTAGATAAAGACGAAATAACTGATACGGTTTCGGAAACTGATACACCTAGTGTTGTTTGACCTTTTAAGACTCTCTCTACCCTTATGGTCTGGTGGACTAGACGGAGAACTCTTTAGACATACGTCCAGTCCTTCGTTGTCACTCTTGACCTGCACCTTGTTGTCTGACCAAGGTTTAACCCTTTCCTCATGCAGTTCCGACATATAACAGTGGGACGAATAAATTGAATGTACGTCTCATGTAGTACTCTTTGTGACCCGACCTACTTCGTGTTTGACCTTAGTTCTAACGACCCTCTTTACAGTTATTGGAGTCTATACGTCTACTGTGGTGGGGATACCGTCTTTCGTTTCTTCTCGATTTCTCGGAGAACTACTTTCACTTTCTCCTCTCACTTTTTCAACCGAATTTCGAGTTGTAAGTCTTTTGCTTCTAGTACCGTAGGCCAGGGTAGTGAAGTACCCTTTATCTACCCCTTTGTCACCTTTATCATCGTCTGAAATAAAAACCCCCGAGATTTTAGTGACGTGTACCACTGACGTCGGTATTTTAATTTTCTTCGAATGAGGAAACTTCCTTTCAATACTGGTTGGATCTGTCGTATAAGTTTTCGTCTCTGTAATGAAACGGTTGTTTCCAGGTAGATCAGTTCCGGGACCAAAAAGGTCACCAGCACATACCCACACTCTCAACCTGACATTACTTTCGACTCGTGGCCTCTTAACTACGAAAACTGCACACCAAAACCTCTTCTGAGAACTCTCAGGGAACCTGACGTTCCTCTAGGTTGGTCAGGTAGGATTTCCTCTAGGTAGGACCCACAAGTAACCTTCCTGACTACAACTTCGACTTTGAGGTCATGAAACCGGTAGACTACACTTCTCGACTGAGTAAACTTTTCTGGGACTACGACCCTCTCTAACTTCCGCTCTCGTCTTTCCCTACTGTCTCCTACTCTACTAACCCACCGTAGTGGCTGAGTTACCTGTACTTAAACTCATTTGAGGTACTCAACCACTACCTGTCCCTCCGGACCGTGCGACGTCAGGTACCCCAGTGCTTCTCAGCCTGTGTTGACTCGTTGACTTAACTTGACTTGACTCACCACTGGAATGACGGTTCAATACTGAACATATAATTACCACCAAATCTCCTTCATCAAAAAAACCACCTTATAGGAAATTCTTTGAAATCCGATAGTCGACAAAATCGTGTATATTTAATTCTTTGATGTGTCCGTAATTACTTTACTGATAACCATTCGCGATACACAATCTACGAGCATTATACTTTAGTATACTATTGACACTAGTAGTTCTTCAAATGTCATTTATTCATTTAATATATAAAATTATTTTAATGTACGTCATTAACAAACTACAGGATAACATCTCCCAACAAACATTCTTCGTCTTTAATACATCACCCATTGTTATGACACATAAAAATTCCATTATTCTTCTTAATACCCCAACTTTTTGATATCTTCTTCCGTCACAGACTCATCTCAATTTCCTATTAATCTTTGAGTGGTTCGTTTTATACACCTCTGACCCTGACTCGTAGGATCCGTCTCACTAGTCGTACACATGTTTCGGTTTCGTCATGGTATTTCATGAAACCTATAGCGATTACCGATTTTCCATCCTCCCCTACTCTAACTATCACTCGAACTTGAAACGGGTCTTCCGCTACCTCAGTAACTAAAATTCGGCCGTTCACTGTCTCAGACTAAACCAGACATTTTCTAGTGAGTCCGGAAACAATTTCCCTAAACCTTAAAAATAACTGATCAAATACTCTATTAAATTACAAATAAGAAGAACTTCACTTAGTCCTAAAAAAAAAGGGGATAGAATACACATGGAAGAAGACTTCTTGACAACCCTTTTAATCGACACTATGGTTTTCACTTTCAATGAGTCAACACAGACTGAGTACCTGTGTACCTCTTTATTTGTCCGGACGGTTTCGGACAAATAAAGACCCAAGTGATATACATACATATACCGTCACACGACATCACTAATCCTATTCAAAATTTTTCGATTTGTCTAGATCTATACGTATAATTAAAATAGTAAATGACTGAAACATTCGATCTCTTTCTATGAATTGTAGAAATTTGGAGTTAAAGTTAGACATTCTATCTCGATTATTACGAGAGGAACGTCTCATTAACATTGTTAATTCATTCTGTCATAATGAGTAATGAAGTGGAGGATCGTGTATGATTTACGAATTATTTGTCATCGAAAATTTCGATAATGATTGATATAATCACGACAATGTATCTTTACATTTTTACGTTCGGCATATAAAATTTATCATCGACGTACTGTTCATATTTGTTCACTTTAATTAAAATCACAAAATAAATTGAGTATATAGGGTTTTGTAGTTTAAAACTGTACGTAGTAGGTAGGTATTGACACATGTCCACAAATACCGACACAATAAACATAATCGGCTTTTCACCTTTGTGGGGTTTATAGGTAGTCGACTGTTTTCCCATTTGTTTTACACTTGATAGGCATGCCAATCTCCCGAAAGGACCGCCGAGTCTACCATTTCTTAGACGGACGTTGTATCCTCTGGACCCAAGCTAGGAACCCGACCCTTCTAGAGGACCTCTTCCTTTACCGTTAAGTGAGGTCATGAGAACGGACCTCCTCGGACCATCCGATGTCAGGAACCGTAACGTTTCTCAGTCTGTGTTGACTCGTTGACTGTGTGTGTAGGTATACCATCTTATGAGAAGTCGGTATTTTCCCTTATTTCATGACTATATATGATGTCACACCTACTTGGAACTTTTGTAATTCGATTCACTTTCTATGGTCTATGTTTTCCGGTGTATGAAAATAATATACTATACAGGTCCTGTCCGTATAGATACTGTACCTTCCGTGATAAAGTCACTTCAGAAGAGAGGGTCATACAATGGAGACTAAACGAGGAGTCACATCGGAACCTGTCCACGTGTCAGTGACTCGACTGTCGCCAAAAAAAGAGAAATTGGTAGAAAGGGGGACAACAATTCGATTGACGGGGACAATTATAGTGTGAATTAACAATGGAGAGTAAATAACGACTAATGAAAGAACAAAAACTGTTGCGAGACTCAGTGTTTCACGAAGTGTCAAATTAGGTTAATTTAAACCGAGGGAAACGTCCTCATCAGAAACTACAGTCCTCTCAATAAGGATCGACAAAGAAAGGGACCAAGAGGAGAATCACTAGATCCTAAATCGAAAAACGAGAGTATTCTAGACAACCAAAATAGAAATTAGCCGACAATGGTTTTAGACGTAACGGAAGTTGGCACGACAATAAGAACTTGTGGGGGTGTGGTAAGACCCACTTCAATTAAGGGGATCCCTCTCGAGTCCCGAGACACAAGAACTCTGGACGAAGAGGGGTCTGACGGTGAAGACACGGCGACCAACCCTCTTGTTCGACTGTCACCAGAGTAGAGAACGTCGCTGTGGAGACGAAATTCTCGTCCCGTGACTCCTCTCTGTCATCGGGATCAGAAGGGTCCAGTGGAGAGAACCGACCTTGGAGACAGGGCACTCGGTCGGCTCTATTCTGTTTAGTCATAAAACTACACAACACACGGACCGTATTTCGAAATGGGTCCTCACCCACACTTCACTTCCTGTCCTCGGGGCACGACGAGTCGAGGAGAACGGACCCGATCGGGAAGACGTTGTATCTGGACACCCTCTCCTCTTCGTGACTATCGGACGAGAGGGGTCTCTCTCGAGGTCCAACTCTCGACCTCTCTCTCCTCGGGACACAGAACCAAAGTGGACAGTCCGTATCTCGAAGGAATACGACTTGACCTCTCCTCCTTCTTTCCTCAAAACGTAACTTAAGGAGTCTGAGTAACAAGAGTAGTTCTAAACAATCTAAAAGAACTTCTATGCAAGGGAAAAAACAACATACGGGAATCTTTTTAAAGGTCTCTGAAATTTACCAAAAAGTCTTTATCAAAAAATGGTTAATATCAATAATAAAAATCCCTTGTCCAGACATTTCTAGGAATGAGATGGGTGGTAAGGGCCTTCAGTGACGGGATTTATTCATCCAAAGGTAATTCATCATGAAAAGTCAACACAATAAAGTCGTTCTGAAATAATTTATTCGAAAATACTCGACCACACTCTAACATTGGTCTAGTTCTAAGTCAATCTCTTACATAAGGTTCAATGTCTACGTGTGTACCTCAGCTCAACAAAACATTGATCTATAATATCCCTACATACCTAACAGTATTTAACCTTTGTAGATGAAATTAAAACAAAACATTACGACATGAATTTTGTGAATAGGAAGAATTTTATCCTACTTATTTCGTAATATTTTAACTGAAGATTTAATACTTTTTTACAATTTTCATTGAAAATTTTTTCGGTACTACAATTGTATTAATAAAGAAGGAAAGTCCTGTACACTCGAATATATAAACTGTGTTGGGTCGTCAAGCATTCATGGAGTCTCGTACAATAAAAAGTGAAAACCCCAAAAAATTATATACTTTGTTAGGGTTTGTGTAACTATTAAAATCCCAACTAAACTAACGAATAAAGTGTGATGAAGTATTTAATTCCAGTATCTAAATTCGGGACACGTCTAATACATAGAAAAGTGTTTCTTTCACCATACTCTATGAACGGAAAATGACATTCCCTCCTGATCAACCTTTGATTTCCCTCTTCAACTAAGTCTCGTCAAAAAAAATGGTTGAGACTCTTTTTACGATTAAGTAACTGTCTTAGAAATAATTCCCACATAATGTCTGTAAAATAATTGATTCTGAATTTCGTATTAAAAACACATTCTTATTTGTACTTACAGATATAAATTTAAAGGTTTATCAGAAAAATTTATGTACTATGTATAAGGTCGTCATATGGTAACATTCTCGAGATGTCAAAAAAACAAACAAACAAACAAAAAAGTCTTTTTTGACTTTTTTTGTATTACTCATTATGTACTCTAAAAGACGGGGTATCTTTACTACTATGACTTCTGTTAACTATGTTTCTCTTTAACATATAAACAATTAATTGAGATAATGAGATTAAGGTGAACAATTGAGGTTGTTCACTTGCTAAATTTCAAATACTCCTTTCTTTCTTTAACTTCAGCGAGTCATCACAGACTGAGAAACGCTGGGGTGCCTGATATCGGATGGTCCGAGGAGACAGGTACCCTAAAAGGTCCGTTCTCATGACCTCACCTAACGGTAAAGGAAGAGGTCCCCTAGAAGGGCTGGGTCACTAACTTGGACCCAGAGGGTGTAACATCTGTCTGTGAATTGGCAGACTCGGTGGTCCCTTCAGGATTTCAAATACTCCCGTACCACAATTTGACCATTTGATCTCAGTGGGTTTGGACACATAAAAGACGAGTGTATTTTAACTAAAATTAATCTTTTGTCGTCTTTTCTTAATTAACCTTTGGTTCATACAGTATAATAATGGTGAAGGACCCGCATAAAAATCTAACGTTACCTTCCATAAGTCATAAAAGAAATCTTTTCTATATGATGAGGCACCCTTTTATATTTATTGAACCTTTTTTGTGTTTGATTTAACTCTGTTTTGACTTAAGTACACATTTAACACGTAAATTTTACCTGACGTAAGACAATACGGCAGTTGACATCAGACATTAACATTTTGTACCCCTTTTTCCATATAAACCTTTTGATTAAAAAAAAAAAGACAAATGATCCTATAGGTGACTTTATTTAAGGTACAACCACGATTTTCAAAGAACCTAGTGTAAAAATAATCGATTTCCATTTCAGTAACAATGTACGATTACAAAGTTTACATTATTAACTAGGAAGAAAACTCATTCGAGTTTTAAAATTAAGTCAAGTCACAACGAGGAGGAATGGAGGTCAAGAACAGTAAAAAATTGACAATCGTTTAAGTATTAAGACCATGACCTTCGTTGGAACTTTTACAGAGTAAAGCGAAGAAAAAGATTATAAAAAAGTAAGAAAGGATGAAAAGATAAAAATTCTCATTACAATGACAAAAATATTTTTACTACACATGAGCACTATTTCTTAAGTTATTATGTCACTTTACGTTTCTTTTTAATGGGTCTTGGGTGGATTTTATTATTAGTTTTAATACACATACGCGTTTTAAGTAGACTTTACTGTACGACTAATTTTATCTACCCACCTACTCACGTAAGTGTTCCTCTATATTAAAAGATTTTTATTCTAGTATCATAACACGATAAATTTTACATTTTTAATTAACATGAGTTTAAAATATCTTCTTTTATTTGTCTTTTCCTTCCTTAACGAATTTAATTAGACTTACAGAATAGTGAATTCGTTATAAAAGATTTTATAAAGAGTTCGTAATACTTTTGTAAATTCTCCAACCTTAGAGAAAATATATTGAAACACAATATTCAATTTCGCTATATATAATCAGACGAGACTTCTTTTTCTTAGGACAGGTACAGTGGAAGGACAAAGGAGGAAAGACGAAACGAATAAAAAATAGTAGTAACGTAATAGGTTCCAATATAAGACAAGACATTAATATCAATAGTATAATTAAAATAGAGTAAATACACAAATTTACTTAATAATCGAAAAACAGTGAGGATATAGTATCGAAGAGGTAAAGACTCAAGAAATAAAACTAGATAGGAATCGACAGATCTAAAATGGTAAAAACTCAAAAAGTTTTTTCGAAAAACCACGGGACAAAAGATACAAACCGGACAAACACTTAGTACAGGACTTCTAAGACGAGAAGTACAGTCTCTTTAGAATCGTACGATGTAGAATTCTATAATAAGACAATTTAAAACTCTTGTGGGTGACAGAATGGAATCTAACCAAAACAGGAGGGATAAATAACAGAAGACATTACAATAAAATTGGAAACCAGAAAAAGAATACATGATTGAAAAGTAAAGTTTGAAATGAACATACAAACATTAACAACGAACCAGAACTCAAAAAGGAATGGAGTAGATCGAGGAACAAAATACATTAAGCACAAGAAAACTCAAGAGTCACGTTCCTGAGTCCTGTAAAAGAAGAAAGAAAGATAGAAGTTCTACCCCAAGAGATGGGTCAAAAGGGGGAAGAATATAGCACTAAGAGAAAAAATTAAAAGAAAAAAGAAAAGAGATTATACAAACGTATTGATGACACGAAGGGTGAGAGAAAGGTAGGTGGAACAACGATCCTGAAATAAACCCGGAGAGACTGGACTACAAGACAACAGAAACTATATCACACTTACGTAAAGGGAAGTGAGTGAAACGTGAAATCGAAACTGAACAACACAAGAGGTTTCTCGATAACATACTTTCGTCAGAAAAAATTTTTTTAATATGAATGAAAATTTCCTACTCCCTCTTTCAGTCCTGGAGTAGACCTTACTATGCTCAGTAACAAGACTCCAAAAACAATCTTACTGGACATTTTGTCCGTGAACAGGACAAACGTATTTTCCTCACACAATCCTAAGTCTAACAGGGGATTAAGTCGTATAATGTGACCTCAGAAACACAAACAGTCTCAACCACATCGACAAATGAAGGAGGTAAAAGGGGAGAGAGTAGTCACTATGGATAAGGGAGATTCATTTTTCTCCCCTCTCTATTCCTACGAGACTCATAACAATAACCTTGAATTGGTCATGGATAAAAAGAAAAGTAAAACAATCCATAACCTTCTCTCTAAAAAACTAGACTAGAGTGAGATGATAAAAATTGATCTCCAAGAACTATAAGAAATGGAGATACCGTAAAGAATTGTTGAAGATTCACATAATATTTGTTTAAAAACGTGGTATGGATCCCTATATGTTTTACTAAAAATTGTACGAGGATCACTAACAACTTAGTACTCATATACCTATGTGGGTACAGGTGTTAAAAAGGACTGAATTATAGAGTTAGAGATGGAATTTTACACCTGGTAAAAACAAAAGTCCTGTTCATAATGTTTACCTTCTACTAGACCACTAGAGTAAAGTTAATTACGACACACAGGAACTGATAAAATAGTTTGAGAGTGGAGGACGTAACGAGTTTCTTGGTATATCACTCATAAAATTAAATATGGGGAGGATGAAGTAGTAAGTTTCAACAAATAACTGAAGAGGATCTAGGTTTTGTATCAAGATCTCGGTTTCCTTATTATTTTTTCTTCAGTCTGTATCGGAGAGGAGAATTCATCGTATTCTATACCTTCTTCTCTAGTCTGTTCATTCGTTCAAAAATCTCATATACCAACTTTCACCAGACCCGGTTTTATGTCGTTTATGATACCCTCAAATCCTCTACTCTCTCAGAAGGGTCGACTCTTTCTGGTTCCTTCTGGTAACCTTCACCATCGTAAACTCCACTTACAACTTCACCATCAACCCCAAACTCCCAACACCATTCAAGCCCCTCCCGTACGGGTCATTTCTCTTTTAGTTATCCGTTCCTTGTCTATACTTGATTTGACATATCCTTTCCCACCGGGTAGGATGTCCTTGTCTAATTGATGTATAAAAATAACCTACGGTATTACTAATACACTGACTAAAAACAAAAGACCGTACACTTGACATTAACTAGGTGAAGTCTCCCATTACTCTACCTTTCACATCAATTTATTATTGATAATGACTTTATTAATCTATCGTAATTCGTTTCTATTCATATGAGGAGAATCTTACTTTAACGAAGAAAACCACCGTATATCTCATCCTAAATTTTTTTGTGAACAATATGATGTCTTTTTACACTTGAATTTCGAATTGACTCAGGAACGAGGATTTTACTATTTTATAATTATTATGATTTTTATTATCTCCTGTCTAGTTTTGTACATTCAGAGTTTCATAACAGCTTCACTAACTTTTCGACTTCGGGTTAATTAGATGTACTCGCTATTGAAGTATCTTTTTACTTCAGACCTCGTCTTAAAACTTTTACACAACTTGTACTAAACTGTCTTTTCCGTCCAGTAAATCGTCTTTGGTGAACGTTTTACTTTTTTTATGTTTTGTTATATAAGTTTTTGAAGGGTTTAGAAATTTTTAAAGGAAATATACGGAAAAGGAGTGAAAATTTTATACAATATTGACATTATTCAACTACTTCTTACATTAAAATCCAACTGTCGAAAACACGAAAACCTATTAAACCTATAAGTCAATTAAGAGGTTCACGGTACAATTTCCTCTTTGGTCCTATTCCATAGTTTGACTGCAGATACCATTTGAAAATTAATCGAAAAATAATTCTTCTTAAAGACACTTGTATTAATTTAGTATATTATTCGGGGGGACACTAATAGTGGACGGGAGTCACATATTGAAAACTAGTTGAGTATCAGGATAGATGACGGATCAAGATGGCCGTTATAATAAAACTTCGTGTAAAAACGTATGGTAAAGTAGGAATATTTAAAGTCATATATAGGGACTTTCTATTTCAGAAAAACTTTTCATATTACTGTTATGGTAAGAGTATGGATTTTTGGTCAATTATATCACTAAGGAATTAAGGTGGTTTATAGATCATCCACGGGTACAAAAGTTAACAAAATATTTTCATTAATTTTTACAAATATCCAACTGATTTAGTCTTAGATTTATTGTAGATATGAAACACTAACTAACTATGCTGAAATTCTGAATTTTATAAGGAGGAGGTAGATAGAAAGAGAAAAAAAAGAACATTAAATAAATAATTTATTAGTCCACCGGAAAAGACAACTGAAAAGGTACCAAATTAAAAATGACTAACGTAGGATACCATATCAGATTGTACAAGGAGACAGGAGAGTCAAAGAAAAACCCGGATCTCCGTCAATTATAAAAAATATGAATCAGTAGATATTAGAGAAATTATCGAGTCAGGTGTAAGTCAAACTTACCTTTTACGAGTTTAATTAGGTCCCCTAAAAAAAAGACTTTAGTGTTAAATCACAGTGTAATAATATAAACATACGAATACAAAAAATTAGTAGTATTAAATATACCGTAAACGATTTTAAAAATTTTGAATAAAAATATGAAATGGAACTTTCACTTAGGTATTTATTACGAATTGTAAGAATTCTAAGAAAATTCTATCCTTTGTAAAAAGGGGGGAATGGTTGACTCATCTTATGTGAATTTTAATCAAATATTCAACCGATAAAGGGAACGGAAAAAGTATAAACAGATACCTCAAAATCCAAAGAAAAACCTGGTCGACCCCCGTCTTCTCTCATCCCTACCGTTTTTGATAATGGTCATATATTAAATATTATCTATAAGTCATTTATCTACTTCGACAATCGAAAAAGTACTTCGGATTATTCATTTTCATCGTCTTACAATGGTTCTAATAAAGGTTGGAAGGTTCAATATTAATCTTATGAAGTAATAAAATATGTCACCTTACACGTTAACAAGAATAGATTAAATGGTAAAAATGTCTTTGTCGACATTATGGATAATTACCAAGTGGAGCTTGTGGTTCCGCTCCAGTCTTGTCCTCACGTGCCTATCGTTTTGTTGATCTTTTACTATGTTCTTAATAACTTCAAGAGACATTTCTTGTACTTACATTATATCTACTCCATTAAATTGAAGTACTAAAGAAATTTTATCAATGTCATCTAAATCTACATTCAAGAAGGATTGTTATATACTAAGACAGTACTACTCGAACGAAAAAACATTAATCACGGTTGAGAAAGCGTCATCGTTTTATAAATCTTTTTCAAATTAAAAGTATAAGTCAATGAAACTAAAATTTCTCTTATCGAGGGAATAAGACCTTAGTGACTTTACATGTACTAAATCCGTCATCAAAAGTTTATATAAGCAAGAAAGTAAGAAGACACCAATAACTATGAGGATTACAAAATCTCATTCGATGATTCTTTTGGGATAACAAAACTAAAATCACTATTCACTATGGTTCTAATTTAAAGACAAACAACAATTCAGCGATTCAACATAGGTTGAGAAACGTTGGGACACCTGACATCGGGAGATCCGAGGAGACAGGTACCCTAAGAGGTCCGTTCTTATGACCTCACCCAACGGTAAGGGAAGAAGTCACTAGAAGGGTTGAATCCCTAGTTTGGACGCAGAGGACGTGACCGTCCGTCTAAGAAATAACGATCGGTGGTCCCTTCGGGTTTAAAGACAAGTCAGAACTAATTAATGAGACAAAGATTCATAGTGTGGTCTACAATTACTGACCATCTCCTATGTAACTTGTGGGTCCTTAACGAATAGAACAATTATTTTAGACCTTACAATCTTGACCTTCCTTAGAACCTTAATTACATGAACCGGAGGAAAATGATTACTCGTCTGTTCGAAGATCTCTGACTATCGACTAATGATTGTTTCACACACGAAGCCTTGTAGACGGTGGTCACGACGAAAGTGACACGGTGCGAGAAAGAGAGTATCTAACAATATAACAGGTGTTAAGTGACATACTTTACAGCGTAGAAACTTTAAAGAGACAGTTGAGACCCTTTCTTACCCCCATACTATATTTTTAGATCAAATTATTCATAACCTCACTAAATAGTTCAGACTTAAAACCGTGATACTCAAAACAATTAAAGTAGTTTATATATCTATGTCTGTACATCTGTATAGTTGAAATGTGTATTATTATATGAGAAAATGAAAAGATCTTATTGTATAATAGAAGTGATTATTCCACTGTTTACATCAACTTTAAAAAAAAGAAAAATTGAGGTCAGACGACGAATCAGGAAGTTCTATTTCTTATATTTATTTCCGTCGAAAGATTAAGGACCACCAATTTGGAGACCTAAAGTCTTGAGGAATATATTAACGAACGGTTTTTAGTCCTTATTTAGTACAAAAGGAAAATTCATTAAGAAAGTATTAAATACTACATTGTCACTGAATATTTCATATCCACTAGTTATCGAAACCATTAAATATAGTTAATTAAACTATGAAATATATAATTTTATACATTATAATAAACACATATCGTAAATACTAATATATTGACAACCAATCAATATAAATACCAGTATAGTAATAACCAGTCAGTATGATTAACCAATTTATCTTGATGGGTATAATATTAATAAGGTCAATTCACCCTTAATTAACCTTTTGTTATGATTCATAATATCTTCGAATTAAGAATATCGAATAAACACTTCATCTTTTATCCTTGACTAATTATCCGTACATAATTTAATAAAGATGGAATTGTTTACGTCTGAGGTTTCAACCATTTCCTTCAATATACTTCTTTTCATTCAACGAATGTTAAGATACTGTCAAACAGTCATATCTTATCAGTCTCTATATTAAGGTCCAAAAGGTTTATACCCGAAATAATAGGTCAATTTACATCCCCCCCTCCAAACATACTTTGACGCATTCAGGGTTTGTTTCGTAAAAGTAAGTCAAAACTTCTCTTAACAATCCATACGACGATGACGATTCAGCGAAGTCAGCACAGGCTGAGACACGCTGCGGTATCTACCGTCGGGTGGTCCGAGGGGGCAGGGACCCTAAGAGGTCCGTTCTTGTGACCTCACCCAACGGTAAAGGAAGAGGTTACGCACTTTCACTTCTCAATTTCCCTTCAGCGAGTCAGCACAGGCTGAGAATCGCTGGGGTACCTGACGTCGGATGGTCCGAGGAGGTAGGTACCCTAAAAGATCCGTTCTCAATGACCTCACCCCACGGTAACGGAAGAGGTTATAAATGAATCGTGTGACATTAAATTTTACATCTCTTTACGTTACAAAACAAAGAAACACTCTTTGAAGAAATCTCTTCACATCTGTCACTGACGAAAGAAGGGTACCGTATCGACTGTTGTCCCAGACTCGTAGAGAAAATACGAAACATTTAACAGTAGGATTCAAACCTAGTCCATATACATACACTTTAATAAAAGAATATTTTCGTCCAGGAAAAGGATTTAAACACGATTTTATTAACTGAGTCATATGTAATTCGAAATACTATACACATACTTTACCGGGTTTTTATGAGAGACCCCTCTTTAGTCTCCGTCACATCGCTTCAATTTCTCGGAACCGAAACTACGATCCGTCTAACCCAAAGTTAAGGTCGAGACAGCGAAGGATCGATACATTGAAACGAGTCCAACGAATTAAAAAAACTCGGAGACTAGAAAAGTGGTGAACAATTTATACCCTAAAACTTCAACCAAAGTTACCTAAAAGAAGAATATTTAGAGTAAAGTAATTGTTGACCGGGGACGTGGAGGTAAAATCCTGGACTTTAGACGGAGTGTATTTAATTTTCACTTATTAACATAATTAGTATTTATTTGTAGTGTGACTCAACTTACATTGAATAACTAGTTTTACAGTCAAGTGAGTAAGATCATAATTATCGCTGTCAGTTTTTTGGTCAGTTTTCGTCAATTTTTTTAGTCAAAAAATTTTAAAGTTACCAGTACAACATTGAAATAGAAAAAGTCCACTTTTTACAAATAAAGTTTTTAAAATATGGAAAATACTTAAGAGAACCTTAACATCGAAGATTACCTGAAGGTCTCCATTAGACTTGCTTTTACATTATTTTTCAATTATACAAAGCCCTAAAACCCCTCCCTTCTTCTCTACAGATTTAAAGTATAATGAAATGATATATAATTTATAAAAAGTGAGTTCCTTTCTTAGATTCATCTTAACACCACTTAGTTAAAATGTATCATTGTCTTTTTGGGAAACACTATATACGAATTTACATATACATTTATTGTAAAATTGTAAACGTGATCTGTAACTAAACATGACTTTAAAAAGTTTTTAGTTTTACATCCGAAAACTTGAAGATTTACGGAATTTATAAATTTAAAGACGTTAGATTAAATAAGACTAAAAGAAATAATACGAAGAAATTCGTATCTTCGGAACTAATTACGGTAGTTGTAATAACCGTAATGACTTAAAACCTTGTAGGAAAACTCATAAAAAAAAAAGAACCGACATGGTACGCCGAACGCCCTAGAATCAAGGGGTCGATCCCCAGTCTAGACCCGGGGTCACCACTTTCATGGTTCAGAATTGATGACCTGACGGTCCCTTAAAGGAGAAAACCGATGAATTAACCTTTATCGAAACCAACTTTACTGACACTAATATAACATCTGTACAAAATTGTATCACTATACGGTAGGTAGATAAAGAAAAGTGTAAGACGGAGTTTACAGAACGAGAAGTCACTCTTGTCTTGTCGACTCTTGAAATACACCATTGAACACCCCTTTTCCTACGGATTTACTACTTCTCGTTCAAGAGTTACCACTTCGTCACAAAATCTGTGTGGATCGTAGTCAGTGGACGTCTATCCAAAGAGTTCTCCGTCCAGTCCACCAGACCATAAGGGTAGAGAAAGTCTTAAAAGGTGTCAACTAACACTAGGTGTGTCAGTTTCCGAAACCTTATCAGTTATTTCGTCTTTATCTACAAAAAGACCTTGAGAGAACGAAAAAGGTACTAGGTCGCCTACAACCGTTAAACTAGAGACCAAGGAGACGGAAAAGCTTTTGGTCGAACTTGTAGTCCTTCAAATGCCAAGTGCATAACGACTTCGGACCGAACCTCTTAAAACTCGTAATGAAATGATCGTACACTCTACTCACGTTAACACACCATCAAACTCGGAAGAAACCGTAACGGAAAGAAACCCTAACCTTACTTTTGACTGGAAAAGGTCAGGACACTGGTGACGACTCAAAAGGTCTAAACGACTCACGTAGTACTCTTTACGACCCGACCTTCTTCGTGTTCGACCTTAGTTCTAACTTCACTTCACTTCACTTCAGTGAGTCAGTACAGGCTGAGAAACACTGGGGTACTTGACATCGGATTGTCCGAGGAGACAGGTACCCTAAAAGGTCCGTTATCATGACCTCACCTAACGGTAAAGGAAGAGGTCCCCTAGTAGGACTGGGTCCCTAGCTTGGGCCAGAGGGTGTAACATCTGTCTACGAAATGGCAGACTCGGTCGTCCCTTCAGGTCTAATGGCCCTCTTTATAGTCATTGGAGTCTATACGTCTACTGTGGTGGGATACCATCTCTCACTTCTCCTTGATTTTTCGGAGAACTATTTTCACTTTCTCCTCTCACTTTTTCAACCGAATTTCGAGTTGTAAGTCTTTTGATTCTAGTACCGTAGACCAGGGTAGTGAAGTACCCTTTATCTACCCCTTTGTCACCTTTGTCACAGTCTGAATTAAAAAAACCCGAGGTTTTAGTGACGTTTACCACTGATGTCGGTACTTTAATTTTCTTCGAATGAGGAACCTTCTTTTCAATACTAATTGGATCTATCGTATAAGTTTTCGTCTCTGTAATGAAAGGGTTGTTTCCAGGTAGATCAGTTCCCATACCAAAAAGGTCATCAGTACATACCTACACTCTCAACCTGACACTTCTTCCGACTCACGACTTCTTAACTACGAAAACTTGACACCACAACCTCTTCTGAGAACTCTCAGGGAACCTGACGTTCCTCTAGGTTGGTCAGGTAAGACTTCCTCTAGTCGGGACCCTAAAGAAACCTTCCTGACTACGACTTCGACTTTGAACTTATGAAACCGGTGGAGTACGTTTCTCAACTGAGTAACCTTTTCTGAGACTACGACCCTCCCTAACCCCCGTCCTCCTCTTCCTCTGCTGTCTCCTACTCTACCGACCTACCGTAGTGGCTGAGTTACCTGTACTCAAACTCACTTAAGGTCCTCAACTACTATCTGACCCTCCGGACCGCACGACGCTAAGTACCCCAGGTTTCCCAACCTGTGCTGACTCACTGACTTGACTTGACTGACTCGTAGTCAGTGGTTCTGGTTTTCTGTACTTTAGTCTCTCGATCTAACGACTAAGACACTGGACTCAACCATCGATCAGGAACTTAATTGATTGAATAAATAAGTAGTCAATGAGTCACTCACGAATTGTACACGGTCCGCAGCACGATGTACAGCAGTAACATCTCTAAATTGAGTGTCAGTAACAGGAATACTACGATCACCTTCTCTCTCTGTATGCATCTTGTAATGATTATCTTCAGATGTTCTCAAATTATCTACACATGTGTCCCACACCACTGCAGAGTCTCGCCCCATGGATTAAGTTTAGCCCGGTCCATCTAAAACGTGTTTTAAGAAACCTCTACTACACTAAAGACTCACCTCATTCTAAATACTCTTCATCGTAAAGGTCCTCAACCTTTAATATCTAAGTTCCCTTGTCACTATACACTATCATAGTAGACAAGTCACTTGAGGTTGATTGAGGAATTTCAACCCCATGTCTCGTCCCTGACCATTCTGTACCGTGATTTCTTCGGTCTTCCCCGGCCTACCACATAATGACTCAGGACAATGGTTGAATGTATAGTTTTTTATGCCATAAATGTTGAGATTTCTTAGAATCCGTAAACATTAAAAAAAGGGAAACTTTCCTAATGTTCCAATCTTTTAAGTTCTATTTGAAATGTAATACATCGTGATTGCCGATGATCAGTTATTGGACAACTATGACTCACGGAGTGACTCTGTCCCGTCCTTGTAACTAATTTGTTTATCGTTACGGACGAAAGGGATTTTTTGAATACGTCCGTTCGTGTTTCAAATGTAAATTTACTTAAAGAAGGATGATGAGGAAAATCTTACGTCAAAATCGTAAGAGTCTAATCTTTCAGTGTCCTTTTCCGTACAATTTATTAAAAGATGCTCCGTAATCAAAAATATAATACTGACCTTTTAATACTTGGGTCCTGACTATTTTCTTAATAACTAAGATCGTAAACCTTTTCACAGACTCTAACCTTTATTTAACACGTTCATACAATTAATCCGATCAATTAACTCTAATATACGGGTTCTATACAATGATTTCTTTCGTACTCATTTGGTTTCCTAAATCTTTTCTATCCATTCTAAACAATCACAAACTTTTTAATAAAATATAACCATTCACCTCATCATCTAATTTTCACTTTCTACATATCTTACCTCCTAGAACCGTTAATTCACCAATATATAGATAAAAATAGATGTAAGGGTAGAGTCATAACAAAACATCACAACCACTAAGAACAGATCTATTTCATACCCTATATAGGTATTTTGTTCTAAATTTTAATCTTAACTTTTTTCACACGTTAAAAACGTGATTTTATTTAAGTGAAAATCTATATACGGAAACAAATATAACGTACACTTCAGATACATTACATCTTGATCCACTATAAGATCCATGCTTTTAACAAATTTATACATATGACTCTATGTTACCGTACTTTTCCTATTAGTAGTTATAAAAAACAAAAAACTCCACCTTTTAGAGAGATTTGTTATGCTTCTTTAAATGGAATTTTTGTTTCTAGATCTACGTTCTAATAAAGACCTAGTACTATTTTGAGAAGTCCGACTAGGATGTCTGTCCATAATGTGTACTATATAATAATAAACAACTATACGACCAAGTAAAAGATTTTTGAATTATTATGGTTTCATATAAGAGAACTTAACAACATATCTTAGGATTTTATCCTTACCAATTCTATTGACGTCTGTTTGGACACTCTATAATACCCAAGGTAAGATGTAGTAACGTTATTTCGTTTATGGTATTATTTCGTTCAGTGTGTTTATAAAAATCAAAGGGTCACGTACCTTCTCAATGTGAATGTAACATGATATCAGATAATTTACACGTTATCTAAATATAGGTTTTTTTACTACATGTATGGAATTAAATTCTTGTGGCATAACGATTTTTACCATCGACAGTAGACTGTTACGTCCTAATGTTCGGAAGTTATAAAATTTTTTAGTTAAGACGCTTAGTGTCATTTCGTTTCACGTCATTTTACTCTATACGAACATGTTTTTAAAACTTACTAACATACTAATTAAAATACAGTAATTCGTACTTTAGTAAATTATAATCGATTTTATGTATATACATATATATTAAACCTTTTAATTTGTGTCCATTTCACAAAGATTAAAATAAATTCGGTTTCATTTAAAACCTTCCGTGTTACTAACTTTTTGAACTCGCGACTACAAAAACTATGACTTGTTGAACCGATCATTATAGTAGTTGTAGATTGTAAGATCTCTTTTGTTCGTAGATTGAAAGTGAAAGTCTTTTTAAGAATTACTAACGTGTGGACAAACAGACATTTGGATCACCTTTCTTTGGATTGAAATTTTTCTACTACTTTTTTTCTTCAAAATAAACACATTCGTCGAAAACCTAGTAGATAAAGGAAATTGAAGACAATAAATGAATTGGCAAAACATACTACAGTACTCCGTTGTCTTCCATAATATGACGGAAAAACTGAGTATTTCGGGTTCAACATTTAAAAGTCAGACTTAATGAAACGAATAGTGATAAATCAAAACTTTACGTTTCTTGTGGTGCCTTTTCATTGGGACTACTTCTCCACTTATACTAAGAAGGTGTCTGAGGTCAATCCATACTAAAAGAATGAAAACTAAAAACAATATTAATAAATTAGTCACGAAATATCACGAAGTCCAAATTAGTAAACACTCCTTTTCTGTAACTTTTACCAAGATCAGGAAGACCCTAGATATGTCTCGTTTACTATTGTGAAAAGAGAAAAAATAAATGATTTTACCTTGTGTAAGAGTAAGACCCAATATCAGGAATTCCCGTCTGTCTGGATACAAATTATTATTATAGTAACCGTTAATCATCATGTAGACCGTGTGTTTCTCGTGAGTTATATATGGACAATGTACATATATGTTTATATATTACGTCCACAGAAAGAGAGACTTTAATAATAAAAAGTGTCGTAGGGCAAGAAGGGAAGTATCACACATAGTGTTAAATATCAATACTTAAGTAGACACATAAATGAACAAAGACAGTTATGGGTATTATTGGAAATTCAAATATGACGTCACATGGTACTAAAAAAACAAGGGGTAATTTAATTTATTAATCCTGGATTCTATTATGAACTATGTCTCAACGGTTAGTAATTAAAAAAGTTTACTGATGTATGTACATATTTTTACGTAAGAACAAACTTACGTCATTATCTGAATCCGAACCGTGTCTTCCCTGAAATACTTCACTACAAACTTGACTTAAAACTTTGCACATTCAAACACAGTGCCTTCGGGTTGTCGTACACGTCTCCTTACCTGTATACTTTGTCGGGCTACACAGTCCCCTTGACATTCGTTGAAACATGACTACCTGATTTACCCTTCTACTTTACCGTCTCCTCCTCCCACCCGTGATCCAGTACTTCCCGGAATAATAATAAGGTATGAGTCTTCAAACCTGAAGTCGAACACGTCCTATATCAGACAACGATATGTACCCAATTCGTCCCCATCCTATTTTAGTCTGAACCAAAAACTTTTAAATGTACTATCAGTGGACACTTCTCTCCCTGACTCCTCCCACACCACTCTTTATCTCTCTGGATAGTTAGACCAAGAATTGGTGCCCACGTTTAATCTATTGGACTCCTCAAAAAAAAAAAGGGGGTTTCATGTATACGGAACTAGGACGACGGTGTCTGTATCACTCAGTTTTAGGGACAGTTTTAGGACGTAACGTCGTTAAGTGAACTCTCTACGACTTCTAGATTTGGTTTTCTATCCATCATCCTTACTTTCTTGTTCTTCTCTAAACTATTTGTCAACTACTTAAGTTTAAATCTTATAATAAGAATTCCTTAAATACCCTGCACTTCTTCTATTACATTATTCATCATCCTATATTCCTAGAATGTATTATCTAAACCCTTAGTCGTCCCTCTCAATTTTGGCCTTTTTGGCTACTCCAAAAGACTTCACTCCCAATATTATCGTTCCTATCTACTGATTCCTGACTTGTGACTCTCACGACCTTAAATTCCTGATCTATCTTCAATCTAATTTTTCTTACTCTCCACACTAACCCCTCCGGTCTCTCACCTCGGTTTCTTCGGTCCCTCCCTCCCTCAAAGTCTTTTCTCGTTCACAAAATCTCACCCTCTACAGAGTTCTTTTGGTTCATAGTCTGGCTTATTCTTTCTAGAAAACCAAAATCGTCAACCAGTGAATACTGAAATCAGTAACACCGAATGTCTTAATCATGTTGTACAGTATCTTCACAATAAAAGTTTTCAGCTCCTTAACATCGACAGTCAAAGCTCTCCGAACTCTTGGTTTGTACCTAATAATTTATTACAAATTCCTTGGAAAGCCGGTATTTGTAAGTGGTCGAAAAACGTAGAAATTTGTCACGTATGCCTCATCGTTACATGAAGATGAGGTTTTAACCTAATAATTATAAATGGTACATGGGGGTTATGTGTGTTTTAATATTCTCTAATTGGATGTAAGTGTAAAATCATTACTACTGAAGATTTTAGTCCATACGGAAGTAGAACTTCTAGAGACATTTTCTCTCAGTGAACCAAGAAATGAACTCAATAATTTATAGAATCAGAAATAAACTGATCAAAACTATAAATTAACATTGTAAACGAATTTTATAATGGTAAAACTACGGGAAAACAGGAATTTTGTTACAGTAATGAAAATAGTTAACAAAATAACTATATATCAAAATAATCATTTATTCGTATAGACAAAATTTTAATATTTGTATAATACTTGTATAGTTAAGAATTTCTAGATTGATTTTGCAATTAAGGAATATTTGTCGTCATGTGATTCCCTAAACATTTCAGAATAAAGTCTCTTGAAGAATTTCTAATTGTTCTCTGTCACTCTAACTTCTCTTCACATTAAATACTGTATCTAATGTTCAGTAAACAAGAAAAACAATGAAGTAAAGAATTGTAAAGAAGTATAAAAAAAGATCCTGACAATACTTATGATAGGTTGTTAATTACTACTAGAATTTGAGTCGCTCACTAGTTGGTAGCCTTTTAGACTAAAGGATAAAATTACATTCGGTATACACTTTGTGAAATAATACTATAGAACCGTTTGTTTAAACTTTAATCTTCAATTTTATGACAAAAAAATTTGTGGGTAAAGGGTTATTCAACAGATAATAGAATAAAGAACGAAAAGAAAATTAAGGTTTAATCTATAATCATCATCATCACAAAATAAACCTGTCACAATAAAAGTCTAAAAGAGGACCCATGACAAACAGAACGAGTGGTAAGAAAGAACGTCGAATCTGGAGAGAAGGTAAAAATAAAAGAAGAAAGAAGTCTATGTAGAAAAAAAAAATTAACCTCCTATTAACGAAATGTTACAACACAACTAAAGACGGCTTGTTGTCACACTCAGTCAGTATTGATATAGCGGAGGGAGAACTCAAAGGTACGGGGATATGTAGAAAATTATTAAGGAAATCACTCTCAATCAAACTATACTCAAATGTTCGAAACACAAAATAAAGAACGAATTTTATTGAAATAAGAATAAAAACCACTCCGCCAAATGGACCTAGAAGATAAAATCCAACTGAAAATGAAAGGGAATCATCAAACTGCCATAATGAAATGATGAAGGACTGAGAGTAACAACGATCATTCTGTAAAAGACAGTTAAGTCTACAAAGAAATATCAATTAGACAGAAAAGGGAGACCGACGACAATTCTATGAAAGAAACTTACACTGTAATCTATCCTAAATTATAAACAGTATAGAGACGTCAGAAAAAATAAATCAGGTAAAAGTAAATAAAAATGACATACCGGGACACACGTAATGTCATATATGAGGACTATCTGGGACTCAAACTATAGACTTTCCGTGGACGGTAGAAGGGAGGGGAATTTTTTTCCCTCACTCTTTCTTTCTCTTACTTCCGATCACAGCCATAACGTACGAACAAGGAAAGGAGGAAATTTTAATCTACTCCGAACCCTGACTGACTTTCCGAGGAGACACCTTCACCCTACTCCGAACTTCTGAATGATCTCAAACCGAATAGGTCATTGACACACGAAACAAACCAATTGTAAGATAAATTATAGCATTCGACGGACACCAAAACAGCAACAGAAACAACAGAAGAACGAATATAAGGGGGGGTCCCTAATTGTTTCATAAAAAGACAGTAGTATAAGTATTGACACAACCGAGTCTTGACTAAAAGAAACAGGTTAAACGTATTTCAACAAAAATAAAGACCCATTAAACATCGTGTTCTTATCAAGGGTTTGTATCCATGAGTCAATGAATCTTGAAAATCTTCCCTACTACTATATTCATTTTTCTTACTGTTAGACAAAGGAATTTATAACAAAAACGATAAAGGAGGTCGTAAATTTCATACATCCTGGAGAAAAAATAAAATTTGATAAAGATAACTCGTCTTTTAAGACGGAGTCTCTATAAAAGGTCTTGAATCAAATTTCAAATTGTAATTTACCTCACGTTGTCAAACCGACGTTTCAAAACGTATGTGATGTTTAACGGACAGAGTCTTCCCCGTATAGAACTTTTAGTAATTCAAAAAGAGACTTAAACAAAGAACCAAAGAAGTAAAATTTTTAGTCACGGTAGAAGGAATGAACACATTCATTTTATAATCTTCGATATCTGTAAAAAAAGAATGGTCAAAATAACTCTATACTAACCGTATAAGGAGACATATTCAAATGTGTATGTTGTATCACTAAACTGAATGTATGTAGTACTTTACTACTGGAGTTATTCAAATCAATTGTAGGTAACAGAGTAAACCTATGTTTTATTTTCTTTGACTTCTTTTAAGAAAAGGAACATTGCTCTTGAGAACCTAAACGAGAGAATTGTTGAAAGTACATATTGTATGTCGTCACAATTAATATAAATAGTATAACACACAATGTAGGGATCACGAATAAATAGAATATTGACCTTTAAACATGGAAAACAGACGGAAGTAGGTCAAGGGGGAGGGTGGTAGGGGACGGAGATCATTGATGTTTACACTAGAAAAAAGTTCTCAAACAGACAGAAACTTCATATTAACTGGACGTTCAGAACCAATCAAAGACCATGTGTCATATCACTAAGTCATAAAGACATGTAGAGTCTTACTAGTGGTGTCATTTAGATCAATGGAAAACAGAGGTATGTTTCTATAATGTATTAATAACCGACATATAGGGTGTGACATGTAAAGTATGGGTATTGAGTACATAAAACATTGAGCTTCAAACACGGAGAATCAGAAGGAGTGGACAAAGAGAGAAATGGGTGTGGGAGGGAAGACAAACAAGAGATACAGATACTACCAAAGACAAAACAATGTAAACAAGTAAACAAAACAAAAAATCTAAAGTATATATTCACTTTAGTATATTATAAACGAAAGAAACAGACTAGATGAAGTAAATCGTATTATAAGAGATGTAGGTATGAACAACAGTGTTTACCGTTCTAAAGAAAAAAGAAATACCGGTTTATTATAGGGGAGTATCCCTTACCCAGTAGGGAGTATCGAGTCAACCATTTCTTAGACGGACGTCATATCCTCTGGGCCCAAACTAAAGACCCACTCCTTCTAGGGGACCTCTTCCTTTACCGTTGGGTGAGGTCATAAGAACGTACCTCTTAGGGTACCTGTCTTCTTGGACCCTCCGATGTCAGGTACCCCAACGTTCTCAACCTGTGTTGAATCACTGATTTGATGGTGGTTTATTATAAAGTAACATATATATATATGAATATACACGACACGATACGAATCAACGAGTCAGTACAGACTGAGAAATCCTGGGGTACCTGACATCGGGCGGTCTGAGGAGATAGGTTCTCCTAAGAGGTCGTCCGTCTAAGAAATGGTAGACTCGGTAGTCCCTTCAGGTTCATATGACTTAACCCATCGGATAGTGAAGAGGTCCCCTAGAAGGGATAGGTCCCTAGCTTGGCCCCAGAGGACATAATGTCCACCCAAGAAAATGGTCGATTCGATGGTCCTTTCGGGTATGTGGACATAGTCAGGTCAAGTCAAGTCAACGAGTCAACACAGACTATGAAACGTTGGGGTACCTGACGTCGTACGGTCGGAAGTGACAGGAAGTGGTTGAGGGTCTCAAGTTTGAGTCCAAGTAGTTCAGTCACTACGGCAGGTTGGTAGAGTAGGAGACAGTGGGGGAAGAGGACGGAAGTCAGAAAGGGTCGTAGTCCCAGAAAAGGTAACTCAGTCAAGAAGTGTAGTCCACCGGTTTCATAACCTCAAGTCGAAGTCGTAGTCGGGAAGGTTACTTATAAATCCTGACTAAAGGAAATCCTACCTGACCAACCTAGAGGAACGTCAGGTACCCTGAGAGTTCTCAGAAGAGATTGTGGTGTCAAGTTTTCACAGTCAAGAAGTCACCGCTACCATGGGGTGAGGTCATGAGAACGGACCTTTTAGGGTACCTGTCTCCTCGGACCATCCGACTTCAGGTACCCCAGCGCTTCTCAGCCTGTACTGACTCGTTGAAGGGAAATTGAAAAGTGAAAGTACGTAACCTCTTCCTTTACCGTTGGGCCAGGTCACAAGAATGGACCTCTTAGGGTCCCTGTCCCCTCGGACCACCCGACGGCAGACACACCAGTGTGTCTCAGCCTGTGCTGATTTCACTGAATCGTCGTCGTCGTCGTCGAAAGAAATATCAGGTTGAGAGTGTAGGTACGTACTGATTACCTTTTTGGTGTAAAAACTGATCTGCCTGGAAACAACCGTTTCATTACAGAGACGAAAAATTGTACGACAAATCAAACCAGTATTGAAAAGAAGGTTCATTCATCGCAGAAAATTAAAGTACCGACGTCAGTGGTAGATGTCACTAAAAGTTCGGGGGGTTTTATTTGAGACAGTGACAAAGAGGACAAAGGGGTAGATAAAGGGTACTTCACTACCCTGGCCTACGGTACTAGAAACAAAAGACTTACAACTCGAAATTCGGTTGAAAAAGTGAGAAGAGAAAGTGAAAGTAGTTGTCCGAGAAAGAAACGAAAGACAGTATTCCAACCACAGTAGACGTATAGACTCCAATAACTATAAAGAGGGCCGTTAGAACTAAGGTCGAACACGAAGTAGGTCGGGTCGTAAAAAGTACTATATGAGACGTATATTCAATTTATTCGTCCCACTGTTATATGTCGGAACTGCATAAGGAAAGGGATAAACCTTATGGACATATGGTGTAGAAATAGATAAGTAGATAACTACCCGTGAATCCAACGAAAGTAAGAACCAATAACATTTATTACGACGTCACTTGTGTTCCCATGTATTATAAAAAAGTTTAATCACAAAAGTAAAAGAAGTATATTTATGGGTCTTCACTTCAACGACCTAAAATACCATAAAGACAAAAATTAAAAAACTACTCAGAGGTTTAACAAAAGATATCACCAACGTGGTTAAATCTAAAGGTGGTCATCACATGTTCCCAATGGACAAGAGATGTAGGAGTGGTTGTGAATAATAAACAAGAGAAAAACCATTATTGGTAATTTGTCCACACTCCGCTATAGGGTAATACCAAAACTAAACGTAAAGAGACTACTAATCGGTAAAAAGAAACTCTGGGGCACCTGACATCGGGAGGTCCGAGGACCCAGGTACTATAAGAGGTCCGTGTTTATGACCTCACCCAATGGTACGGGAGGAGGTCCCTTACTAATCTCAACAATTCGCAGAAGAGAACACTAACAACCGGCAAACATATAGAAGAAACCTTTCTACATATAAGTCAAGAGACGGAGAAAAAATTAGTCGATCAAAAAACAAAACAAACAAACCATAACTCAACATAGTCAAGAAAAATACAAACCGATAATTGGCAAATAGTCTATATAGTAAACGTTTATAGAAGAGAATAGGACATCCACCGGAAAAGAAAAACAACTATCAAAGGAAAGGAAATGTCTCGAAAAACGAAACTTTATCAAGGTGAACGAATAAAACGAAAACAATGGAAAAAACCCCCTCAGTAAAGGTTTTATAGAGGTTCTGATTACTGTCCCTCAAATGGTAGGTACAAAAGAAGGTTCTCAAAGTACCAAAGTCCAGAATACAAGTTCAGAAATTAGGTAAAACACAATTAAAAACACACATCTCATTCTATCACCATATTAAAGCCAAAAAACTTTGACCAATAGGTCAAAATCGTCGTGTCAATAATTTCTTTAACAGGGTAAGGAATGAATTATAAAACATAATAACTGAAAACACCATTAATTAACTAGTATACGTACCCAAATAAAATCTCGAGAGCCAAGAGAAGGTAACTAGATACAAAAATATGGTTTCGTTTGACAAAACTAATGACGAAACGTCATATCAAACTACGGAGGTCGAAACAAGAAGAAAGAGTTCTAACGAAACCGACAAACCCCAGAAGACACCAAGATGTATGTCGACGACATGAGACAATTTATGGAATTTTAAAACTGTCCTTAAAAAACTTAGACATCTAACGAAACTCATCATACTTATAAAATTGATAATTAAAGGAACTCGTACGTCATGAAAGTAAACATAGAAAATACTTATTGAGAAAAAGAAACCATAGTCAATATTTTAGACACTCCGACAAAAAACTACCGATTCCCTTCCCGAGTGTTTAGAAAGGATTTAACGGTCGTCTTTTAAATCTATTATCCCCAAAAAATCAACATCAGATTATCAAAGACCAGGGATAGTAGGGTCTTACCTTACGAAATATAAAGAGTATAAAAGTCATCAACATAAATGAATAAATAACACTTCACAAAAGTTTCATATTTGTTAACTTTAATTATTCAGTACGATAATATCTTGTCTTTGACAATTAAGAGACCAATCTGTCACAGGAGATAGAATTAAAGATAAAAAGGAAGAATTTCTTAACATGTCACTTAGGTTTCCTTTCATAGGACTTTTCTCACTTCCTATAACCCCTGTAGAAATTTCTCTTTAAACGATTTCGACACCCTGTTCCTACATACCTTTAACCTAGTGTCCATTGAACTTGAGTAAAACTACTCATGGTGACATATCATTTATTAAAGTTTACGTCGTAGACAGGTTCAACACATTTACGATAGATTATCATATTTTAAAACCGTCGATGGTATATGGTATAGGATCAGCCGACACATACTACGATAAACCTCTTTTGAAATACCCGATCGAGAGGAATGAGATAATGTCTTTGGTTTTTCTTTGTACATCTTTTAAAATCTTTTGAATACATTTAAAATCTTTCATGTTCACTTTTTTTTTAGTTTTAGAACAACTATAATTCAAAAACCACATATAAGAAATTGAAAACGTGTACACTTTATAATACATACGTGTATGAATTTACTTACCTTATAATATGTACGGTAAATAATCACCATAATAACTTACTACAATGAAAATGATAACGACAATAATAAAGTCTTTTAGATTTTGATTATAAACCGTTCTCTTACCCGAGACCTAGGCTCGGGACCAAAGTATAGACCGAGAAAGTATATACTCGATAGTCCAAAGATATAAACGAAATGAAACACCGTAATGACTCCATGATATATTTTATATAAACTTTTGACATTAGATGATATGTGTAAATGAAATCACATTACTCCAATATAAAACTATGGTAGACATAAAATTTGTTAATATAAATTTTCAAGAAAACCAGTATTAAATCTTACTTCCTAATACCACATATGAACACAAATAAATTTTAACCTGACAAAAAATTTGATTACCTTTGATCAATAAACTAATTTTGAAAAACGACTATTCTGGGAAATCTAGACTAAAAACGGAAACGGTCGAAATACCTTTCCATGATAAGAGAATTAGGACCTCTCGATAGAATTGATGTACATGATCCAGTGTCTTCACAACATAAGTACACATTTTTACCGATCCAAGGGGTGACAGAGTCTACCATTTCTTAGTCACACGTTATGTCACCTGGGTCCAAGTCAGGGACCCAACCCTTCTAGGGGAGCTCTTCCCTTACCGATGGGTGATGTCATAAGAACGGACATCTTAGGGTACCTGTCTCCTCGGACCACCCGATGTCAGGTACCCCAGCATCTCTCAACCTATACTGACTCGTTGATTGTGATTGTATATTATATAAGAATCATGTATATATAGACAATGCTACATCTGACTTCATCCTTACATCCTTTTGGTATATGACCTGGGGAGGAGAACTTTTAAATAGTCCTTACACTTTTGGCAGTAAAATATACCCCAGCGTCTCTCAGCTTGAGTTGACTCACTGGTCGTGAAAGTCAAAGGAGTCAAAATCTGTTCGATCGAAAACACGAGAGAACCATCGGTATAAAGATTCTTCCCAGTCTCTACACAGAGTCCCGTTTTGAAAAATTTTTAATCATTAACAATACAAAAGATTTTATCACTAAAAAAAAAATAAAGAAACATCGCTATGTTTGAACCTCAGGCTAACATAATGGCTCAGTACCTTAGGTACGAATTTAGTCATTCAAATTTTCTTATATTATCTTTTTTTTTAATTAACGATTACGTTTCTTCCGAAGTCAATTAAAAAATTTAAACAAAATCCTTCTTCTTGCTAATAGGTAAGTTTTAAAATCCATTTAAAAACAAAATCATTTTGTCAAAGAAAAAAAAAAAATATTTTCATTTACAATGTTTTTAGTAAGAAAAAAAGGAAATCGTTTGAGGACTTACTGTTGTAGAAAGTATACAGAAACAACCGTACGCGAGAACTCCAACATTACCGATGGATATCGTCATTCAATTTAAAATCATTTATTTGTAAGATCAAGTTAAATTTCAAAATTTTTTGAATAGACTCCACAACACACCCAAAAAAATCCTCCCATCCTCTACTTCAATTCCTCTTCTTTACGTATAAATTTAGTAATATATGCTTTCTTACATTAACCAGTGGAATCTTGCCGAACACTTGAACCTAATAAAGTTTAGTAGAACCCTCATGAAAGTGTTCCAGAGATAAAACCAGATATGACTTAGGTCCTTTACACGGATAATTGGGGGAAAATTTCTGAATCCTCTAACATTTTAGGGACTCTTCATGATAACTCGTCGAAGGTGACTATTCCTTCGTGACGGTGTATATATATAAGTCACCAATACTCTGGTTTCCAACCTTGACTTTAGACGGTCTATTTACCTTGTCTTCCGTGGTTATCACCAAAAAATTTTATGTTAAAAGTTGTACATAATAATGAAACGTTTAGTAGAACGCTGACAGTTTTTTCAAAACAAACATTTTTTGTTTTCTTTTTTAAACAGATTCCTATGTGTATATAATGTATTGATTATATTGGTTCTTTACGTGTTAACTTTGTCTAAAAGATTGGTTTAATAGTTTTAGATTTGTTAGTGAAGGGGAGAAATAGTTGGCAATTACTCTGTCAATTTACCTATACGGTCACGTAATGACCAACCTACAATTCGGACAGGGACTATGTTTAAATCTTATAAATTTAGAAACTTTTAAACTATATTCGATACTCGGAAGACAGATTTTCTCTGTATGTAGTATACGGGAGTCTGAACCCTTCGGATAAAGGATCCTCAGACACCTGAGGTCTTATTTTTTAAGACAAAATTTATTTAAAAAAAACAAATCGGAAAGATCACACAAAATTAAAAAACAAATTATTTTGGAAACTTGACTTTTTATTACATTAAGTTCTGAAAGACAAAGTAAGGATTCAATACAAAAAGAAAGTAAAAATCCTTCATACAGAGTCTCGGACCTATGACCCTGTCTAGATAGAAAGGGTACCTAAGACTTACATAAATTGAATTTTCGAAAACTAAAAATGTTTCACTAACTTTCAAAGTAGTTTCGTCTTCGGTTGGACTGGTCTCTTTACTAATTTGTAAATCTTGCTACACTTGTAGCCTAGTACCTCAGGGAACGTACCGAGAGTCATTCATTGATCGACTTTATCAATTTCTACAAGTATACATATACCTATTGTCAACAGACAATCACTCTACATAAACAATTTTAAATGGAACTCGTCTATACGCTAAATTACTAAAGGTTCATCTCGGGTTCTTAGTTCACTTTATAATAGTTATCTTACCACAGAAACTCGAGAGGTCTGATAGAGTATATCCTTAAATAATACTTAACGAAAAGAATTTCGAACCGTGAAGTTTTGTTTCGGTCTTAAGAGATTGCATAAACCCTTGAAATAAATTTCATCCTCACAGTACAAACTTTTAAAATTACAGACCAGAATTTAAAGTTGTCTTATTAAATTTTTTTTAACTGTCCGATAACTCTACTAAATTTTCATGTTTAAAAATAAAGTTAAATTAAACTAAAAAAAACAGGGAAACAATTTGTATTAGATTTTAGATGTGTCCACATCAATAACGAATATCGTGATATACCCGTTTTTCTTATAAGATCCATCAGATAAATATCGTATATTCGATAACTATTTCGAAATAAATTTCTTTCCAATATAAAGGATACATCATTATTATTTTGTAAATATACTTCATGAAGACAATACGAGAAATTTAAAAGTATCAACCCGCTATGAAACAATTAGTAGTCCAAACATCTAACTATATGTCAACCAAAGAAAACTTTGACAACGCACGATTCGAATGTAGAAAAGTAAAGATAGTCGTATATCTTTACTGTCACTTTTTTAATTCCGAAATCAATATAATCTTAGAATTAGAAGTACATTTGCATCAAAATTTAAAAAAAATATAAAATTTTTACATTACCGATTCTCTATTGAACAAAGAAACACGAAAAGAACATAACGACATATCTGTCTCTCCTATCTTTTCCTCTCTTCATCCCCTTCAACTATCTGTAACATAACGATACTAACTTAACCTATTCAGAAAATATGTTTTCGAAGACGAAACATTTTTTTTTTCCTCATCAATCCTCTTTTGAGAGTCTTAGACCCCCAAGTCACTTTCATCGTTTTTATTTATGTGTCTAGTTATTTGCCTTTTTTGTCTCACGAAAAGTCTCCCACGGTACGGGCGAAAAGGATCTTTGACTCTAGTTCTGTAATGACATAGTAGACTTTCACTGATAAGAATAAAGAAAATCTCTTGAAATAAAGACAGTTACGTGTAGACGATATACGGAACGTAACTCCATCTATAACACTCCTATATCTTTTCTATACTCGAGACTTTTAATATCTCCTTTATCATCTTTAAATGACAACTTTTAACGAACACAAGTTCGGACAACTCAAGTCAATGACCATAAGATCCTAAGATTTGTTATAAGGAAATAAAAACTCTTAAAAACCTCCTTTTCATTGTACGTGTTTCAGACCAGTTCCCATGTCAAAAAATTATTATCTCATCACACCTGAAGTATTCGGAGACTTAAATTTAAGATTGAAACCATAAAGATCCCCTACTCTAATATCTGATGAAAGTCACAAACTTAAATTTTTTTTAGTTATGTATGACGACAAAATTAGTATTTGTCTTGTCTCACCACCATCCATTGATACTTGTATTCAGTACGGTGTGTTGTATTATACACTCAGAAAGGACACTCTTATTAATTGTGAAGTCTCTCACCCGTATGGTATCCATTCAAACTCGAAAGTGTCTGACATCCTAAAAAAAGAAATAACTTCATATTGCATATATGTCTTTTCGTATATAGTGTTCAACATGATTTTTCCTAAAAAATGTTTATCTTACATGGGTGTAACGATTGTATATCTAGTTCTTAGTCTCGTTAAGTCGTATGGATACTATGGTTTTAGGTCTAGTTCTTAGTCTCGTTTGGACGAACCACAAAACAAAGACATAATGTCAGTCTTAGACAGTGACTTGACTCCTATAAATACTCTTGTATGAGCGTCCCTTTGTAGTTCACTCTATGATGAATGAAATGAGTAACCATTAAGTTACTTTCTTTCTTGCATTAAAATGAAAATTACCAATGTACCCTTTTCCCAACTCGTGGAAATGACGTGTGAGAACTCTTTATGATTTAGTTGTCTTAGTGAAATTCTTCCGTATTCGTGTGAAGACAAAAAAAAAAGTAGGGTCTCTCTAATTGTCCGTTATATACTTATATTTTACGATTTATTAGATAACTTTTTGTATCACTTTAGAACAGGAGACCTTTAGACCTTCTAATCCCCACCAAATTTTACTTGGTACGGATTCGTAACCCGGTTTACTGAATGTCTGTAAATCCGGAGAATTTAGACAATTCGTGAAATAGTACGGTCATCTACTACTCCACTCTAAACCTATAAAATGAAAGTCATATAAGTCTGACACAATCTAAAACAGTCATTTTAGAAACATTTGGCTTTATCTGGTCCATCAAATAAGAGATTTACCAGAAAAAACACCTGAAGACACCTAAAAAGGAGAACTAGATGTGTGTACACACCGATGGAATTGTGACAAAGAGAGTGTCGGTGGTCTCTTTAAAAAATATTTACGTCTTGAGAGTACTAAGATTAAGGAGTCTACTTTTTAGAAAATATTCCTTAGACATGGAGACCATTATACCTCCCTCTGGTATGGTATACTGAGGAGTGTTTTTTTATGTCGATATTTTGGACACGTGTGAGTCAACACGGACTGAAAAACTCTGGGGTACCTGAAAACTCTGGGGTACCTGACATCGGGTGATCCGAGGAGACAGGTAATCTAAAAGGTCTGTTTTTATGACCTACCTAACGGTAAAGGAAGAAGTTCCCTAGAAGGACTGGGTCCCCACCTTGGGTGTCGAAGACACAGAGGACTAAACGTCCGTCTAAGAGAAGGTGACTCAGTGACTGGAAAATCTCGTCTGTCCACTCAATTCTTTACCTCATTCCCACGACACCCAATTCTTTACCTCATTCCCACAACACCCGGACCCATCCTTCGAAAATCGGACCCCGACCTTCCATATCCCCCTTCGTTTTACCGACAGACTCCTCCGGAATGTTTATCGACACTTTTCTTCTCTGTATTTCGTTCCTCTTTTCCTTTATATAGATAAACTTACGTCTCAAGTTTTCTTATCGTTCCTCTCTATTCTTTCGGAAGGAGTCGCTAGTCACGTTTCTTTATCTCCTTTTGTTGTCTTACCCTTTCTGAGCTCTAGAGAAGTTCTTTTAATCTCTATGGTTCCCTTGTAAAGTACGTTTCTACTCGAGTTATTTCCTGTCTTTACTACACCTGGATTGTCTTCGTCTTCTATAGTTCTTCTCCACCGTTTTTATGTGTCTTCTTGACATGTTTTCCCTAGAAATGCTGGGTCTATTAGTGTTTCTTCACTAGTGAGTGTGAGTGGATGTCGGCCCGTAGGACCTTACACTTTAGTCCACCCGGAATCCTTCGTAGTGATGCTTGTTTCGATCACCTTCATTACCTTAAGGTTAACTCGATAAAGTTTAGAATTTTCTACTACGACACTTTCACGACGGGAGTCATACAGTCGTTTAAACCTTTCGAGTCGTCACCGGTGTCCTGACCTTTGCCGGTCAAAAGCAAGGTTAGGGTTTCTTTCCGTTACGGTTTCTTACGAGTTTGATGGCGTGTTAACGTGAATAGAGTGTACGATCATTTCATTACGAGTTTTAAGAGGTTCGGTCCGAAGTTGTTATGTACTTGGGACTTGAAGGTCTACAAGTTCGAACAAAAACTTTTCCGTCTCCTTGGTCTCTAGTTTAACGGTTGTAGACGACCTAACAACTTTTTCGTTCTCTCAAGGTCTTTTTGTAAATAAAGACGAAATAACTGACGGTTTCGGAAACTGATACACCTAGTGTTCTTTCACACCTTTTAAGACTTTCTCTACCCTTATGGTCTAGTGAACTGGACGGAGAACTCTTTGGATACACGTCCAGTCCTTCGTTGTCAATCTTGACCTGTACCTCGTTGTCTGACCAAGGTTTATCCTTTTCCTCATGTAGTTCCGATACAAAACAGTGGGACGAATAAATTGAATATACGTCTCATGTAGTACTTTTTACGACCCGACCTTCTTGTGTTCGACCTTATTTCTAACGGTCCTCCTTATAGTTATTGAGTCTATACGTCTACTATGGTGGGAATACCGTCTTTCACTTCTTCTTGATTTCTCGGAGAACTACTTTCACTTTCTCCTCTCACTTTTCATCCGAATTTCGAGTTGTAAGTCTTTTACTTCTAGTATCGTAGACCAGAGTAATGAAGTACCCTTTATCTACCCCTTTGTCACCTTTGTCACCGTCTGAAATATAAACCCTCCAAGGTTTTAGTGACACCTACCACTAACGTAGGTACTTTAATTTTCTGCAAACGAGGAACCTTCTTTTCAATACTGTCTGGATCTGTCGTATAACTTTTCGTCTCTGTAATGAAACGGTTGTTTCCAGGTAGATCAGTTCCGATACCAAAAAGGTCATCAGTCCATACCTACCCTCTCAACCTGACATTACTTTCGACTCGTGACTTCTTAACTACGAAAACTGGACACCACAACCTCTTCTGAGAACTCTCAGGGAACCTGACGTTCCTCTAGGTTGGTCAGGTAGGACCCACAAGTAACCTCCCTGACTACGACTTTGACTTTGAGGTCATGAAACCGGTGGACTACGCCTTTCGACTGAGTAAACTTTTCTGGGACTACGACCCTCTATAACCCCCGTCCTCCTCTTCCTCTGCTGTCTCCTACTCTACCAACCTACCGTAGTGGCTGTGTTACCTGTATCCAAACCCACCTGAGGCCCTCAACCACTACCTGTCCCTCCGGACCGCACGACACTAAGTACCCCAGTGTTTCTCAGTCTGTCCTGACTCACCGACTTGACTTGACTTGACTCACGGTCACCCTTTTAGAGTCCGAAAGACTGATCCCTTTGACCTTTTAACTTTGTTGGTACCTGACAACGGACGGTCCGAGGAGACAGGTACCTTAAGAGGTCCGTTTCAATGACCACACCCAACGGTAAGAAGAGAGACTCCCTAGAAGGACTGTGTCTCTAACTTGGGACGAGAGGACTTGACGTCCGTCTAAGAAATGACTGACTCGGTGGTCGTTTCGGACAGAGTTTCACCGAAAGTCAAGTCAAGTCAGCGAGTCAGCACAGGCTGAGAAACGCTGGGGTACTTAGCGTCGTGCGGTCCGGAGGGACAGGTAGTGGTTGAGGGCCTCAAGTGAGTCTGAGTACAGGTAGCTCAGGCACTACGGTAGGTCGGTAGAGTAGGAGACAGGGGAAGAGGAGGACGGGGGTTAGAGAGGGTCGTAGTCTCAGAAAAGGTTACTCAGTTGAGAAACGTACTCCACCGGTTTCATGACCTCAAAGTCGAACTCGTAGTAAGGAAGGTTTCTTTAGGGTCCCGACTAGAGGAAGTCTTACCTGACCAACCTAGAGGAACGTCAGGTTCCCTGAGAGTTCTCAGAAGAGGTTGTGGTGTCCAGTTTTCGTAGTCAAGAAGCCACGAGTCGGAAGGAGTGTTAGGTTAAGAGTGTAGGTATGTACTGATGACCTTTTTGGTATCGGAACTGATCTACCTGGAATCAGCCGTTTCAATTACAGAGACGAAAACTTATAAGATAGATCCAACCAGTATTGAAAAGAAGGTTCCTCATTCGCAGAAAATTAAAGTACCGACGTTAGTGGTAGATGTCACTAAATCTCGGGGGGGAGGGGGAGTTTTATTTCAGACGGTGACAAAGGTGACAAAGGGGTAGATAAAGGGTACTTCACTACCCTGGCCTACGGTACTAGAAGTAAAAGACTTACAACTCGAAATTCGGTTGAAAAAGTGAGAGGAGAAGTGAAAGTAGTTCTCCGAAAACTCAAGGAGAAGTGAAAGACGGTATTCCCACCACAGTAGACGTATAGACTCCAATAACTATAAAGAGGGTCGTTAGAACTAAGGTCGAACACAAAAAAGGCCAGGTTGTAAAGAGTACTAAATGAGACGTATATTCAATTTATTCGTCCCACTGTTATATGTCGAAACTGCGTGAGGAAAAGGATAAACCTTGGTCAGACAACAAGGCACAGGTCCAGATTGACAACGAAAGACTGGACGTATGTCTAATGAGTTCTCCGTCCAGTCCACCAGACCATAAGGGTAGAGAGAGTCTTAAAAGGTGTCAAATAACACTAGGTGTGTCAGTTTCCGAAACCGTATCAGTTATTTCGTCTTTATCTACAAAAAGACCTTGAGAGAACGGAAAAACTACTAGGTCGCCTACAACCGTTAAACTAGACACCAAGGAGACGGAAAAGATTTTGGTCGAACTTCGTTTTCTACACTGAACTTTGTCTTCGACGACCACTTATTTGTCAAATGTTGAGTTCAAGTCATTTTTATTAATGGACGAAATTCTGTTTCTTTGTTTTTTATGAGTAAGCTCTTTTTATCGTTTTAGGTCTTAGAAATGTTGAATTTGTAAATACCACAAGTCCTATGTCAAGATATTAATGGGTCGAATGTCTCTCCCAGTTTCCTTAGTTTACATACAAAAATCACACCCTTAAAATTCATTTATAAACTACTAACGTTCCGAAGAAAATCTTCGAAACAGAGAAGGAAAAAAAGAATAATCGACAAATTTCATACCAGACACTAGGGGACCACTAGGGTCTTTTGTAAAATCCCCTCGACGTCACACTTTCGATAAAAGTATAATGACAATTCTACAATAAAGAAAAAAAGTGACACAACTGTAAATACGGTTACTGTAAATAAGGTTTTGAAAACCTTGGAAACGTGGCCTAATCTCGTCATCGTAATTTCGTAAACACCCCAAAAAAAAAAAAAAAGTCGAAAAATAAAACACAAACCCATATCGACTAATTGTTACAATACCATCAAAGACCACTTGTCGCTTCCCCAAGACCACTAGTCGGTGTATATATGAACATACGCAAGACGGGGATTCAGGGGAGGGGAGGTCCAAACACCAGTTACATAAGAAGTGGTGGTGTTTGAGAGTCAATTTTTCCTTTGTTGCATTTTGTACGGACAAAAGAAAATTATTGTAGTAACTACTCGGTCAATTTTCATAAATAAAACATATTAGACATAAGAGTTTATGTCACACCAACTTTCGTCGATTACTATTTGCAACGGTCACTATTCAAAACTCAAGAGTTCCCTTTTAATCTTAAAACTATTAGAACATAAGTGACATTCGTCTTATCGAAGGGTCATGTAGTTTCTGAAAAGACTACTTAAGTCACCATCACAATCATTTACACTAACAAGTTGTAATGTATTTCTCTAAGTAGTCGTAACATTCTAGACACGTAGTACGATATTTTAGTATGTACTTATTCTTCAAATAAGTCTCAAATTCCAGAAACTAGTTAGCTAGTTACCAAAAATTCCATAGTCTTACACTTCAAATTGAGTACTTAATTTTAAGTAATTTTAATTCCAATTTTTAAGTTAATTTTAATTTTAAGTACTTTCAATGAAGGTTAAAGTGTAACGTTAATTGGAAATTCTTTGATAACGAACAACTCAAAATTCCATCACAGTTTTTTCTTATAGGAAATAATAGACTTTTCAGATAATTTTATGAGGAACAAAAAAGTTGATGTACAACACACTCCGGTCTATAAGAATATGAAGTTTGTCTGTTGTGTAAAGTTACTTCCTTTATGTCTTCGTCTATACTCTTAAGTCCAGACAACATATCCGATCTATAATTTTCCTAAACGTCCTAACATTTCGAGACGGTGACAAATTTAAAAAACAAATAAATCCCTTTATCTCAATCCGAGGTACTTTTACAATCGAGACAATTGTACATCGTTCGAAATCAAGTGAAGTCCAGTCAGCGAGTCCGTGCAGGCTAAGAAACGTCGTGACCTGACGTCGTACGGTCCGGAGGGACAGGTAGTGGTTGAGGATCTCGAATCAGTTTGAGTACAGGTATCGTTCGAATAAAACCAATAAAGTCTATTTAACATAAGAATTTTAAAAAAGTCAAAATTAATATGAACTCAAGTCAAGCCAGTGAGTCAACATAGGCTAAGAAACGCTGGGGTACTTGACGTCGTGCGGTCCGGAGGGACAGGTAGTGGTTGAGGACCTCAAGTGAGTTTGAGTACAGGCAACTCAGTCACTACGGTAAGTCGGTAGAGTAGGAGACAGCAGGGGAAGAGGAGGACGGGGGTTAGGGAGGGTCGTAGTCCCAGAAAAGGTTACTCAATTGAGAAGTGTGCTCCACCGGTTCCATAACCTCAAAGTCGAAGTCGTAGTCAGGAAGGTTACTTGTGGGTCCTGCCTAGAGGAAATCCTACCTGACCAACCTAGAGGAACGTCAGGTTCCCTGAGAGTTCTCAGAAGAGGCTGTGGTGTCAAGTTTTCGTAGTTAAGAAACCGTGAGTCGAAAGAAGTGTCAGGTTGAGAATGTAGGTATGTACTGATGACTTTTTTTGGTATCGGAACTGATCTACCTGGAAACAACCGTTTCATTACAGAGACGAAAAATTATACGATAGATCCAACCAGTGTCGAAAAGAAGGTTCCTCGTTCACAGAAAATTAAAGTACCGACGTCAGTGGTAGATGTTACTAAAATCTCGGGGGGTTTTCTTTCAGACTGTGACAAAGGAGACAAAGGGGTAGGTAAAGGGTACTTCACTACCCTGGTCTATGGTACTAGAATCAAAAGAATTAATTGAAATTTAATTTAAATTAATAATTGTGTCATTATAACGTACGCATGATTCAGTAAAGTCAGTACAGGTTGTAAAACACTGAGATACCTGACATTGGGCGGTCCCAGAAGACAGGTTCCCCGAGAGTTTACAACTATCTGTGTGAGTGAACTTGTTTTTGAAGACCCAGGAGTTATTAAATTCTTACAATTTTCTACGACTCAGGTTTTATAAAACTCTTATGAAAGGAATATAAGACAAGAGCTAAGTCTACAGAGACAAATGACAATGAGTGTGTAAGTACAAACAGACATGGACAGAGACTCAGAAACAAGTGAAGTATTCGAGGTGGACTTTATGAAAGGGGAAAAATAAATGGTCTAAAAGTCCAGACGAAGGTGAAACGGAAAACTCTGGTAGGATTTAGATATCAGTAAGAAAGGAGGAAACGTCAGAATGTCACAACTAGTTATGATGAAGGACCAGTAAATATTTGAAACATAGAATAATGTACACACACAAGGTAAAATTTACCCAATTACATACCCTTTTCGTGAACCTCGTAGCAGAGACCGAAACATAATATTCTATACCGTTAATTACTGTGCTCACTCTTACTTCCTGTCTCTTTCCCAGTTGCATACTGTAATTCCATCACAGTAAGTAATTTCTATCGACCTTAACTTACTCTAAAGGAACCTCCACTTTAAACTAATACAACTCGAACTTAACGAACATCTAGTAGTTCATTTCCACAGTTCTCCGTCAACCATACACACAGACCTCAAATCCTTCCTTTAAGATCCGGTCCTTGTCTCTGGACTCTCGACGACCGAGTATATATCATTGTCTTTAATGGTGGAAAATAACTGCCAAATAGAACACAGTGGGTGTGATACCACTCATGAATAGAGTAAACTGAGAATATTATTAGGTACTCCATAATAATAAGATTTACTCCCTTTATTACGAATCTCTTCAAAATATTGAATGGGATTTGGTATATTCGATTTGTCGTCTCGAATACCGAGTTTGTGTCCAGAGAGACCGAGGTTTTGATATTTAGGGACACAAAATGGTTTACTGATTTCAAATCCTTTATCTTATTTCAGTGAATTGTCCTCTCACATCATGTTTTTCTCTTACATTAAATCCTGTCTTAGGATTCCTCGTGGTTGTCAATTCCCCATCTGTCTTTTGTCTTCGGACGTTTTCTCTAGTTCCTTAGGAGGACAGTGATTCCTCTTTATAGTCGTCACCACAGTCTTTCTCTCTTACTTTTCCAGACTCACGAACGACAAAGTCTATGACACCCCCTTCAGTCATCGTTGACTTCTCACCGACAATCAAAGCCGTTGTTCCTTCGACGACCACTTCCATCGTTCCTGACAACCTTCACTACACCCTCGTCTTCATCTAGAGTCACCTTAAACCGACTCAATACTCACTCTCTATTGCACCTCTGTCACCAATATTTATCAAGGATGGTCAAAATAGACATTTCCCTTCATTTCCATATCGACCTCCATGCACTCCGCCGTCTATTAATAAAAAGTTCTACCCTTTCCTTCCTAATTTACAACTATATTTGTTCAATAGATAACGACTTAACGTGTAATCACCGAATTTTGGTAGTAAAATAAAACGAATACTAAGACACCCAGTCCTTAGACCCTTCTCGATCTGACCTGTCAAGGAGGGTCTGGTACGCCACAGTCGACCCCAGACCCCGTTCTAAGTGAAGATTTTACAAAGAATTTACAGACCATGGAACGAGGACGGACCATACACGACTGGAGAGGGAGGGAAAAAAAAAAAAAAAAGGGGAGGAGTAGAATAGGAGGACTCAAGAGTATACTCTTTGACGTAAAGTATCGTAAGCTGACTTCGCTGAATCGTCGTCGTATCGTAAAAACCAAAATATCATCAACGAGAAGAATGTCTCGTCGAGAAATAGAGATCAAAATTCGTTAAACTAATTCTACACGGAATTAAGTCAAAAAAAGGACAAAGAAAACGAACCACAAGATGAAGCTTTACACCCGAAGATCTAACGTAGTTTAGACCCCGGCAATAAAAGAGTTTTACAAAAACAACTGAGGAGAGTGGGGAAGGACGTCCCTAAGACCAGTGTGTACATAATCCAGTGAATTTTAACAGGGTGACGAGGGACTACGAGACCAACGACAGGGTCTACAAAAACAAAGACAAAGTGAACTTTAACAAAGATAATGTGGATACAGAAGTTCAAGTAATTAAAAAAAGAAGACTTTACAGAATAAACGATAATTAAGGTAGATGACACGAAAATTAGAATCCATAATCTAAAAAGTAGAGATCTTAGACTAAACTTAGGAAAAGATTTAGTAAGTATAGAGAGAAGTCGTACAGACACGAAAGGAAATGTAAGTTGTAGACCTTATATCAATATTATTAATAAAATTTCAGGGACAGGTGATTAAGATTATAGATATAGAAAAATCATGACAGATAACTGACTATGAAGAGAAAACTTCCCAGAAAAAAAACCCCCCCCACGATGAACCATTGAAAAATAACCTACAGTCCGGAACACTTAAAATGGAATCACCAGGACCTATAAAAGGATAAGGAAAGTGATAAGAACACAGAACCCTGTGTCAAATCAATGAACCTTCGCAAACTAGGAAATTTCCGAAAAGAAAAAAGATCTGTTTCGGTCAGAAATTAGAATACTGATTAAAAGGGGGTGAGAACTCCGTTAGGGGAAGATCCACGAGATGGACCATAGAGTATGTAATGTTCCAAAAAGGTCTGACCGACCACCTTTAGTCTTGAGAAGAACCGGGACAATGTCGAGGACCTTACCAAGACGAAGAAAAGTACGAAGAAAAAAAACCGGAGGTCATCAAACGTCCGCCACTAGTCCTGACCCCATTTCTGGTTCTCATTGAGAGACGTCTGAGGACCTCGCGAGAGAAACGTTGAGAGAGAAAAGACACATTCAGAGAGGAGACGATGAGACAGGACGATCAAAAGGATTAAAGAGACAGAACTTAAGAGTTAAGACAAAGAAGTTGGTCCCTCTGGTGACTCCAGATAAAGTGAAAGAGGAGGGACTGAGCATTGGACCCTTCAGAGGTCCGTTTCCACCTCGAATTCGTAAACGAAAAAAAAGGGGGGTCCTTAATGACAGAATATGACGAACAGGATAATGATCGGACATGAGTCACAGATTTTTGATAATAAATACAACAAACTAAAACATCAATTCTGTTTAGACCAGAGACAAGGAAATAGTGTCGGTTTTCTCAATACATATCATAAATCACTAACTATTTCTAAAAACTTATACATATGAATTTCCTATAAATCCCAAAGTAAAGATAAAAGGACATAATTTACGTAGTATAGAAGACTTATTATCATAAAGCCTCCTATGAATAATATACCTCTTACATCTTCATAATCATTAACAACATAATTTAAAATTATTTAGTATTCTTTCGACTCGGAGGAGATTTACGATAGTTTATATCGACTGAGTAATTTAACCTAAGATAACACACAAAAAATAAAAAAAAACATCAGTGATGTGTAGTCGTTCAAAGAAGTAGTCAACGTTTTTATAGCCTGGTCTCGTGAAGATATATTCTTTTCTAATTTTTACAAAGGAAATACGTGATAAAAAGGTTTTAAATTTACTTCCGGAGAAAACATGTAGTCATGTCAACATTACTTATCGAAAATAAAAATCTCAGGACTGAATTACTGTGTGAACATTTGTTTAAAAATTCGAAGAAACCATAAGAAAACTTTACAGTTTGAACTGTCCTTTACTTGTGTTTTCCCTCTTTTCGGACACCGAGACTTTTTCGGTCTTTCCTATAGACAACACACAAACCTACCATCTAGTAATTGGAGACCACGTGAAGCGTGTTACCAAAATCATAAATGGTAATCTGCAATCGAAAAAAGTTTTCAATATAAAATGTTTCTCGTCACAGAGTCCTTCCGTTTACTTAACATTCTATTACTAATTCGACATAAATTGTGAATTTTTTTATTCCTACCACTCCATTATACTACAGTATATGATATAAATATGTCGTTGGTACGATGATGTTACTTTTTACGAAATACAACCCAAAAAAAATTCCGAGGAGTACTCAAAAAAAAATTACTCAAAAAAAATTCATTCGTATATAAATAGAAAAAAGGTCGTTTTGTAAAATCAAAAATTTTTAGACTAAGAAAGACTTTTGTAGTGACACCAAAATATTACAAAGAGTAAGACTGGGTCCTATGAGGATTAAAGAACGAGAATTAAGGGTACCAATTCATCCGCGAAAGTTCACTAAATCTTATAAACTGAAGTGGAAAGTTTCGATTTTAATAAAATAAAACAAGATGTATGTGGAAACGAAGGGATATAAACATAAAAATGTAAAATGAAAAGTTCAGTAGTCCCGAACTTATGGCTTGTAAAAAAGAAGAAAAAGAGACATCAAAATATCTCAGAACATTATATTTTACAACAACAAGTCAGTGGTTCAGCACACGTTGAGAAACGCTGAGGTACCTGACGTCGTACAGTCCGAAAGGACAGGGAGTGGTAGAGAACCTCAAACGGGTTCAAGTACAGGTAACTTAGTCACTATGGTAGGTTGGTAGAGTAACAGACAACGGGAGAAGAGGAAGACGGAAGTCAAAAAGGGTCGTAGTCCCAGAAAAGGTCACTCAGTTGACAAATGTAGTCTACCGGTTTCATAACCTCGAAATCGAAGTCGTAGACAGGAAGGTGTTCTAATGAGTGCCAACTAAAGGAAATCCTGACTGACCAAACTAGAACGAAAGGTTCCCTGAGAGTTCTCAGAAGAGATTCTTCAAGAGATTGGTGTCAAGTTTTCGTAGTTAATTTCAACTAACCATTAATATTTATGTCTTTGGTTTTTTTTTTTTTAATGGTACACAGTAGAAATAAATCATACAATTTATAGATAAAAGTAAATGTAAAAGGATCTAGTATAGTAATGGAAGAATGGAACTTGTATGATAATATCTGAGGACGGACCAGAGGGTCGAAACCATGATGGGACGTAAGATATCAACCCACGACTCACTTATAAGAATTTACGAAAAAGTACGTTACAAGGACAAGTCTTTGGGTGTCATCGAGGGTAACGGTAATCTATTTACGTCGGAAAAATGAGACCAACACTATTAACCTGGGACGGAATGGAAAGATCGGAAGACGATAAGAAGTTCGTGAGGGATACAAATAACAACAAAACCAAACAAAAAGAATTAAAAAAATTAACCTCATAGGAAGGAAACGTTGTATCACTTTGTGACACAAGTCTCTCAAGAAACTAGAGATCTCGTTTGGTGTAACTGTATCACTCTCACTTATACCGGATTACACCCTTAGTCTTCTGGACGGTAAATCTCGGACGGAGAAGGTGATATTCAATTACAGAGACAGAATCAAAGAACGAAACATTTAACTCTGTCTGGTTTTTCTAAAATCATAAAGATCGAGTTTATAAAATACTAAGATGTTTTGATAAATTTACAACTCTTAATAAACGACGACGACTTCCACACGGTGATGAAATCTAACGAAGTGTTACATATTTTACAACTTCTTTGTAAAAAGTTTTTTCCTATTGTCTCTCCAGAGTAAAGGGACGAGAGGAAATGGAGTCAAAAGGGGTTAAGAGAAACCTAGCATGGACTATAAATAGATAGTCAATAAACTTTCCTTAACATGAACGGGGTCGCTCCATAGATTACTGTACCCTTTATCGGGGATGGGAATTTCTCTGAACCTTGGATATCCTTTCATTTAGTAACACTATATGACACTTTATTCTATTCGGTACTCCCAGTTTCCTCCCTCACTAGTTAACATTCACCTACCCTTTTTTGAATTTGACCGACACCTTTACACCTTTCTATAAACCCCCTTTTAATACCTGGTGTAACCGTTACCATGTACTCAGGACTAAATTCTGATCATTTAATCAGAGTTTTCAGACAAAAATTAGAGAAATTTTCACTTCTCGATCGAGAGAACCATTTACTCTATAACATGTTTTCACTTACATGTTCCATTAAAACAACAACAATAAGTCAGCGATTCAGTACAGACTGAGAAACGTTGGGGTACCTGACGCCGTGTGGTTCGAACGGACAGGAAGTGATAGAGGACCTCAAACGTGTCTAACTACAGGTAACTCAATCACTACAGTAGGTTGGTAGAGTAGGAGACAACGAGGGAAGAGGAATACGGGAGTTAGAAAGGGTCGTAGTCCCAGAAAAGGTCACTCAGTCAAGAAGGTTAGTCCACCGGCTTCATCTCAAGTTGAAATCGTAATCAGGAAGGTTACTTATAAGTCCCAACTTAAAAAAAATACGTGATGAATTTTATATACACACATATACACACACACACACACATTTGTGTGTCCAAAAAACTCCCTTTATTAAAACTTTCTCTTATATATACGAAAGAACAGAAGAAGCCGTCTCACATAAATTTCATTAAAATGAAAAACTCGATCCCTGTAGTAATATCTGTAATGACATAATAAGTACCCACTCTCATGGGTAAACGAAGACCTTTTATAACACGAGAAATGGGTCACGAAAAAAAAAAAAAGGACGGAAGGGGGAGGGAAAGGAACACTTAATAAGACATAAAGAGTGTTAAAGTCTAGGACAGTCAGGCACTACGGACAAAAGAGGTTGAACGAAAGGACTCGATTATTTTAGTCATACAAGATAACATTTACGGGAAACATGAAAACCCAAAAACCGTGTCAACTATAACTATTACAAGAAAAGAAGGAAGATCCGTCTCCTAATAAAAGAATCATCATAAAAAGTTTGAAATGACACGTACCTCTAAAATAATTTTATTTAAAAGAATAGTGCACCAAGATCCCGTCATGAACTCTAACTCGTAAAGAATGTCCGGGGGTCCACGAAGACTACAACGATCGGGTACCTGGTGAGAAATCTCACCGGTTTAGGATCTACTGAAATGTATTAAAACTGAAATTTCACTTCATGAGAGAACTAAGAAATGTGACTGAGGTGTTTCATCCATATCCGCACTTAGATTAAAGGGTATACTCCTCCTTGGATCCTTAGACACAGGGTCGATCGTCGAGTAATCGGTATCTACCTACCGTCGATTATGAGGAACTGATCAACGTCACACGACACGTGGTTTTCATAAACAGATTAAATTAAAAGTATTAGTAGGACACTACAACAATTATGACAAAAGCAAAAAGTTTTCACCTTCGTCCGAGTCCTTCCAATTCGTCAAACAGATCTCAGTGGGTGAACCGTATACTTGGGTCTGACCAAACTAAGGTCTGAAGCACAATCAGATCCTTTCAAGAGGAAAGTAACATGGTGTAATAAAGACAAATAAGTAAGTGTGACAAAAATAATGGTGACATCGTACATCAGGGCGTATCTTCTGTCATATTTTACAATGAGATATACTTTTATTATCGTACACGCAAAAAATAGAACTCATTGTTCTACTGACAAAACGGGACCTCGACCAACCATGACCTTTGCCCTCTTTTACGTCGGGAAACACTCCGTGAGGAAACACACCACATGACAGTGGCAACTAGATGATCTAAGGAGTCCTTCTTTTCTAATCTTCTGAAATGCTTCCCTCTTGTGATCTAAAATTTTCTTCAATGATACGTAGACATACAAGGCAAATACATCGAGAGACTTACTATAAAATTACATCATTATATTCATAAAAAATTTTAGACATTAACATATATATCAAATCCCAACTCTTTTAATTTATAAACTCAGTTGAGAGTCCCTCTAACTTCCCTTCCCACTCTCACTCCACTTTACCTTTTGATCTAGAGAAATATCCAACTTTACAATTTTGACTCAAGAAAGACTCAAAATTTACTTTTTAAAGTCCATACGGATTGTAGAAGACATTCTTACTTTTTTACATTTCAGGTTCTTACTTTTTATTTCCTTCCGTTATAGAATCTTCATTTTGAAAACTATCCCTGGAACACAAGATGATCACTTCAACAGATCTCTCTTCAAATTTTTTTTATGTCTATATGTCTTTTTCGTGTTTTTATTCCTATCATTGAATCGAGTATACTTGTCAATAGGTGACTTTACGTTTATTCACTAACGAAATATTTCGAGATTCATTCGAGTTAAATTATTTCATTGAAAAGAAGTATTGACTTGGTAACTTCTTCGTCCCTCCGTAATTCACCAAAAAATACACCAAGAAGTATAAAATTTTTTGATGCTTGTCTTTTGGGTTTCTTTGACTCTATCTATTGACAATATTTAACAAGGTGTAGAAGAGGACATAACTTACAAGTACACTTGGACTCAAGAACTAGGTCTAGACAAATAACAAAATTTGTATTTTAAAAAAGGTAGAGATCTGGAAACAAGTTCACGGTAGAACAGAACTCGGGCCCCGAACTAAGGAGTCACACAAGAAAAGAGATACGTGAACAGAGAAAAAAATTAGAAACCTTGTGGGACTGTGTGTACTCTTTAACGAGCTCAAGTGACACCTTCCTTTCATAAGTACTGAACAGGTAAGTACAGAGGGAAGGGGAGGGGGTAGTAGGTATACTGTGTAAGAGGAACAAGTACTTAACCGTGTTTCCTGATTTCTTTAAGTCCTTGTATTTTTAGAGTTTGAGTCTTTACAGGGAATCCACCGAGTATCTTTGAACGAAATCCTTCGTCACGAACATTCGTCGAGTAGTGATCCAAGAAACCTTAGACCAGTAGTACGTCTGGATGTAGTTTTACTGGGAGTGAATACGTACAATGTAAGGTCACATCTTCACTGTCATCCATTGTAAGTCGTGACAATTTTCACGGCTTTACACAAGTGAGTAAATGAAGCCTGTTTACATACTTCCATCTATGAGAGCAATGGTGGCGAAGTACCTACTTTTTAGTCTCCGTGTCTCTTTAATTCTTGCAAAGGGGATAGGTGTTTTGATTCAACTATCGTCTCGATCTTAAAACTGAGTTTGACCAAACCAGGGTCTCTGCCATGAAAGTTGGAAACACGACGGAGCACCACATATAATTAAATGGGGGTCCACATACGTGATAACCCTAAACAAAGAAATAAGCACAAAATAGACACAAACACAGTGACACGATCTCGTCTAGGAAGACAGACCTAAAACCGCAGTGGTATAGGGTAAATTAGAAGGGGCTTCTATTTGTAACGACAAGGACAAAATGTCTGTTCCTTTTAGACTCCAAGTAAGTCTCTACGGTACATTGAACGAACCACACTAGGAGTCGTTCAATACACAGACATCGAGTCTGACATAAAAGGAGTAGACATTTTACCCGTACTATTATGAATAGTCCCAACGGAACTCCTTATTTACATGTAAATACTCTTACCATGGAAAATCTTTGTAGTGTTAATTAGTAATCACAGGAAATCAAGTAACAGAGATGATATGTCACTAAAGGATTCTTGTCTCCTGACTCTTGTGTCAATTTGTCATAACCTAGACAAACAGGACCGAATGTTCATACATCTTTAAAAGAGAAGACTGTATGGAGACAGAGAGAGTGACGGAAGAGTCTTACCTTATTCAAGTCCCCTTCTCTCCACATTGACTTGAGGTCGTAACAATTTACACTCGTCGCAAGAGACAATATGACGGCAACCTTAAACAACACCACGAAATCAACACTTAGTACAGTGATTAATGGGACTCCAGTCACAAGTAATCAGTTCATGTTTGTTCTCTTTACCGTTAACATTTTCTTATCGAACCTTTATAGGAGAAATGAATTGGATAACTTTACCTCCGTGAACATGAGAACAAGTCTCTCACAGAAGATATTCCGGTACTACAATCTTTTAATGGACTTATATCAGGTTCTTAAAAGTCAGAGATTTGATCACAGTACAGTATAGGATTGACATTATCACTCCTTCCTGAGACCTTAGACCTCCACGTCCCTTGTTTTTTTTCTTCATAGAATACTTTAGAGTCAAGATAAATTACATCAAAGACTTAAGGAGGTCGTTTTAGTCTTCGACAACAATTATCACTAAAATTATTTTAAAATCTTGGTGAGATCCCGTTAACAAGAATTTGTGACATTCAAGTCAATGAAAATTAATATTTTATCTTGGTTGAAAAACTGTAGACAGAAAAGGTCTAAAAATACAGTACAAAATTTTTGATTTGACAGTGTCGGATCAGAGAAAATTTTACGTAAGTTCACCGGAAACGTATACACCGAAATAATTAAACGTATAACCAAGAATTATAAAAGACGATGACAGTCTTTATCTGTTTATAGTTTCCATAAAAACCACAGAAGGACGTGTACGATCTAAATCTTGTACTATTCTTTTGAATCTTATCCTTTGTCGACATAAAACACAGAGTGAGAAAGTTTTTTTTTAAAAAAAAGTAACAAAAACGAGTCAAAGTCGGAGGTAATTCAATGTTGTATATTAAAGAGAAATTCTAAAAATAATATGAGAAATTCTTAAGAGTTTCTGATTGTATGACGTGACACTTATACACATATACAGAACATTAAATAAGTTGATCAAAAGACGCGAACCTGTAGATCCCCTAACAGTCACAAAAGGTTAAAGTTCGTTCTGACGCAGGACATGTGTATACACAAAAATATAATAACTTTCACACAGAAGTTCCATTTATGGATCTCTAGTCTTGCGACCCCATCTCCTATCCTCACTCGCTGACACACACACACGCACACGCACACGCACGTGGTTTAAGGGTGGGTAATCGCAATGTGGTAAAACAAAGGGTGGTCGTCATATACTTACAATAGTTAAAGAGGTGTCCCGACGATTGAATTAAAAGGGTTCATTGTGTGTAATTTTATCAGAAGGATGAGTAGTAGTGGTAGTAAAGTTTTTCTTTCGTAAAATATGGACTGAGATGGAATCGAACAAAACACTGGAATACTTCAATGAACCGGAAAATGAAGAAGGCAAAGAAGATGGATTCTACTTCTTAAACATATTCCCCCTTTCCTGTATTGGTTTTACTTCCTATTCTCTTAGAGAAATTTAAATTTACTTTATTTATATCGAGGATAACACTAACAAAAAAAAAGAAAAAGGACTTCAATTTACGTAGAGAAGTGATATTAGTCTCCCTACCCTCAAAAAGCTTTACGTACGAGCACAGAAAGGAAGATGAACCTTAGGAAGTTGCGTGGGGGTGGAGGAGTCTCGAACGGTACCGACATAGTACCGAATACTCCCTAGAGTCGGGAGGTAGAGGTCTGGGACACCTAAACCAAATTAGAAAAGTTGTATGGTCCAAGAGAGGTTCCTCCGGAAACGTAGACGATGAGGGAAATGGTGGTAATTTCCTCATCTGTTCATTTTTTTTTTAATGGACTGAGATGGAATTGAACAATACACTGGAATACTTCAATGAACCGGAAAATGAAGAAGGCAAAGAAGATGGATTCTACTTCTTAAACATATTTACTGGGGGCCTGAGAAAGTCAAAATTTAATACTTAAAGGGTCGTCAGTAAAACTATCCTTCTATTACTTTGAGTTGTGTAAGTGGGATACTGATTATTGACATTGAACCGGTATTTTCGTGTATAAACAAAGAGTAACATAACATAAAGGTATCCAATAAGGATAAAAATAAATCCATTTTAACCATATATTGTAATGTATTTAAAGTACACACATGGTGACGTCAGACTGTCGACATATGTGATGCTTCTCTAGTAGTGGTTTTTGGTAACTAGTGGTATGTTATCTACGGGAAGTGGTTAAGTGGATGGGGAGTCGGGAATACAAGATCATTAGTGACACACAAGAGTCATAGATGTGCAAAAACAAAAAAATTAAGCAAAACAAAAAACGTAAGATGTGTTCACTTTAGTAAACCATAAATAGAAAAAAATAGACTGAATAAAGTAAATCGTATTACGGAGGACCTAGATAGATAGGTACAAAAACTTTTACCGTTCCCAAAAAATTGTCTATATATTGTCTGAGAAATAAGTAAGTAGACTACTACCCGACAATCCACCAAAGGTATAGAACCGATAATTTTTATTACCATGTTACTGGTATCCTTACACACATAGAAAAGATCAATTACAAAAGTATAAGAAGTTTATTTATGAGTCTTCACCTTGTCGATCTAGTATACCATCAAGATAAGCATTAAAAAACTCCGTAGAGTACGACGAAAGGTATCAACATGGTTAAATGCAAGGGTGGTCGTGACACCCTCCCAAGAGAAAAGAAGAGTATGAGTGGTTATGACAATCAGGAAGAGAAGAACTCTTATCAGGAAGATTGTCCATACTTCATTATAGAGTAACAACAAAATTAATCACTACAACTTATATAAAAGTGTAAGGACGACCGGTATTTATAAGGTTAATAAAAGTTTTTCATAACCAACTTAGATATATTCATTTCGTTTAAAACTCAAACTTTTGGTAAGTAATTTAAACACTTAATAGAGATGAAGACCCCAGGACATAGAACTTAAGACAAAACCGGTGACGAAAATCGTGACCGTTAAAACAAGGGGAAATTCCTCAATGACTTTATTTAGAAAAATTCTCTACCTTCCTCTTTCCGAACAATCTTTTCAAACGGACCTCAATTAAAGTATAAGAAAATAATCTGACCTAATAACGGGACAAATTCACTATAAGAAACATGAAAATATTTTAACTGACAGTTTTTTTAACCATCGTCTGCAGTACTTTTTTTACTTCTATCTCTATTTTCTTTAAATTCTTGATCACTAAAATCCTATCACATTACAACTGGAGACCTTTTACAACGATAAATTCCTTATAACAACTAGTAATTTATGAGACCAACTAAATTCATACAAGACACAGAAATGTAAATAGGTAAGTAAGAAAATTAAAACCTCAAATAAAAAATCTTCAGTATAATATTTACCTAATAAACCAAAAGTCCTGTCGAGTTTTCTTGAAAATTTTTTATTAAAGGGAATCCTAAAGGAATTCTAAATAGATGATCATCCGTGATAAATATTTTACAATATACATATTCCCAGTGTAGAAGGGAGTAAACACTATAGACCCCAACCTACACCGTACGTCCATAATTCTTCAAGAACTCACAACCCTCTATCATTTCTAATCAGACGTCCCGTCCTCATTGAATTATGTCACTGCTTTCTGACCCATGGAACAAGTAGTCTCCAGATTTTAACGTCAACGGAGTCTAAGAACGATCGACGTATGGTCAATATTCAATTTACAAAGAGTCAACCCAAATACTTTAAACGACTACAAGGTAAAAGATAAGGAGTTTACTCAGTGATTAACGAATTTACGGTCAGGGTATTAATTCCAAATATGCAGTCCAACTGAGAGCCATAAAATTTACATCCTATACTTTATTTTGAGGAACTATTTCATTACGGAATTCAAGGAAAATTAAAAGACACCTATATTATGTATATAAAAGTATGTAAGAAAACCATTTGATCGATGAACCAACTAAAAGAATCTTTTCTAGTGAAGATTCAAGCTTTAGGAATCCTACGACCTTTCACCAAAATGTGTGAACTTTTGAAAAGTAGAATGAAGAAAATGAAATTATGTCTTTCCTTCTAATCCATTTAGTAGATGAGAAAATATTTCTACATTTTTTGTCACCCGTCAAAACCCCCTCCCTCCCGATCATAACAGTAAGATTCCTTTGTTTTTCATTTAAGACTCAAAAGAATTATGTCTAAAAGACCCATTTTCCCTGTCTCTATTGGGAGACTTACATATTAAATGAATTTTTACGTTTTGGTCGTCTCTTTTTATTGAAAACGTGGGAGAAACAGGGACATCAATTCTAAATGGATCCTAAACTTCAACATCAGCTCCTTTTGATTACAAACAGAGAATACATAAGTTCTTCTTAGAATGTTTAAAAGACTAAGTAGAAGGACAACTGTTCGTCCGTTGTTTTTAAAGAGGTCATCATTGTTGATAGACTACTGATAAAAACGAATATAAAATTTTATTATAGGTACGAAAACTTAAGAACGAGTCTATGAATTAGGTTCTTTTGAAGAAACTTTAGACAATGTTTGAGATGTGGAAAGAAGACATAATAATTTAACAAGCAACGAAAGGTTGAGTTTTTATATACAAATCTCACGATTTATATAAACAAAAGAAAAAAAAAGACTTCTTACCATAGTTTATTTCCGTGAAGTCCCAGTTAACTTCTTTTGTAGAAATGTTGTATATATGAAGAGAACCCTATATTTCTCGATACAAATTAAAGAAGTGATCAAAAGAAAAATTTCCTAAATAAAACAAAATCCAAGTAAATTTCCTCTGATAGTGAATGATCGTTCTTTCAGGAGGTGACAGTAAAAAAAACTTTACTCAAAACTTTACTCGAATGAAGACACTAAATAAACTTCGGTAACATCGAGTCTGGGTCTCTTGTCGCTTTAAGTTTGAATTTGGAATTTTGTCTCTCACAAAACAAATAGGTTTAAACATAAGTCCTGAACTTTCTAACCTTTACACTTTTAGTCTATCTAACTTACGATTATTTATTAAAAAAATCAATTGAAACCTTTTGACGAACTTAAACCCCTTTTCTATACAACCTTTTACTTTCGTAAAATCACATCTATCACGAAGTATAGATTTAAAATCGAATTACGTTATGGAATAAATACAAATCATTTTACTTTTACATTAACATGAATCAATAAACTGGGAGATCAAAACGACGAAAATTACCTTCCTGGACACAGGAATGAAGTGTTCAATAAAACTGTATGTTATTGTAGAACAGATGGACGTTATTATAACAAGTCGATAAGTTATAAACTGAATTGTCGGAACGTCAAATTTCTTTCTACCTAGTTCCGGAGTTTTCAAGTCTTTCTATTACTAACATTTGGACTTTAAGATGTACCTTTTTTCATGATTAACTGACATTTCCCTTTTATGTTTAAAGATCTGTAAATTTTTAAACAAACGGAATTTATTAGTTTTGTATACATGACTAGTGACAGATTCACAGTTCATAATATACAATAAAGAGACTTGATTTTATGAATTTTTTGTTCAATGAATAACACTGTATTTATACGGAAATTTTATATGACATCATCATAAAAATTTTTAAATGAATCGTTTTATTGTAAAACAATCAAAGATGTTGTATGTAACAAAAATTCAACTCACGACAATTTACGTCTTTTACTTGGTTTTCACATTAAAATTTCATATGATAAGATATATATGTCAAAGACGAAAAATGTTTAACGTATGGTTCTGTTTTAGGATTTATAATAGACATTCACATTGACGAGCTGTAGGAGTCTATCACAGTCATACAGTAAGATGTCTTCTGTAAAAATGACAGAAAAACTTTTTATGAGATTTCTGTGAATGCCTAAGAAATTTATTGAGCAAGAGTAAATACAATAATATCAAATTCTTTGTACTAATCTCTAAGTTAATTCTGACTTGAGTTTTAATCTACATATGACTTATTTCCATAATTTGTGAATTTACTTTTAAAATTATAAACAATTTATAAATCATATTTTAGTGACTATAAGTTTCTGGTATGTCTACCAATAGTGTACTGAATTTAGTACTAATGAAAATATAAAACTTGTTGAAAAGATCTCTAAAAAAAAAGATTACTTCTCTTTCCATGTTTAGTTTCACCGAGTCTTTTTATTTTGACTCACATATGTTCTTGTCTTATGTAAAATTACGAATTGTGTAGTTTATGAAAAAATTATGATTTTTGAAAATTTACAGGTGTACAAATAAAAGAAAGACTCCACCTTTTTAACAACAGGTCCTTTTGTCAAAAGTGTCAACTTCCTGGAACCTCCAAGACAGGGTCATTTCAGGACCACAAGAATAAAGTATGTCGAATATAACATCTAAGTAACAGTCCATAGAATAAAAAGTTGTAGACATCCAATACAACTTATTTCAAAAGACACGGAACTTGAAGTCTCTTAGACCTCAGTGAAGAGGACGACCTGGTCAAAAAGTAAAAATAACTTAAAACTTAGCACAGGCTGCACTTCATCATTTACTATCCCAGTTTCGTTGTCAAATTTTGTCGTTACGTCTCTCACTAACCCATGTACCAGGAATGACGATGACGGTGACTCGTTAACTGTTTGCAGACACAAGAGTATTCTCTTATATTTTATTCCAACTATAACATTCCGTGCTTCGTCTTTGTCTTATATTGGTTTACATGTTTATAGTAAGAATTTTGGAATCAAAATAAATAAAATGAAGATGAATTACAATGTCCAAATAAATTTCAAGAGTCGTGGTATGATCTTGTTCAATGCAAATTTTACTCTCCTTATTTTTTGGGGTGATAAAGATACTTTTAATGTTAGGAACTCTCTTTCCAAAAGGTACATCGACGACCTTTTAAAAGTTTCGTCCAACGACTTCATAACAATGGGCCTCTACCTTGTTTTTGACGACCACGTGAAGGAGGGTAGTGTCAATTGGTGTGTCGTTATGTTTGCTAAAAACGTAAAGCAAACCAAGAGTCGCAGAAGCTGAATTTACCCATCTGCTACCGGTCTTTGGCTAGTCGTGATTATGTCCAATTCTTGTCTTACGAAGGTATGTACAACCATATTTTCTTGTAGTGACTTTAGAATGTTTCATTTAGGGGTTTCCCGGTCAAGGAACAACGTTTCATTTTATAGGACTTCCCATTTCATTTTTGCTTTTCGTTCAGACTGTAACGGTTCAATTAGTACATACAACAACAAAGTAAGGCGTGAAACTCTCATGTCTACTTTTATATATACCGCTGTGTCAACCTATAATTGGGTTCGTGTTTGTGGTATGACTTGTACGTGGGTATGTTCCACATGAATTTCCTCAGTAATATATACGTCAGTCTCGACAATAACGAATGGTAAGATTTCCGTGCAGGTCAAATGTCACAACTTCAGGAAACCAGTCGTTGTCAGAGGAAACTATAAGTCTAGCTCTAATGAAACATTGGAGGTCACATAAACGTTTAGGAAACCTAGAAACGTTCTAAAATGTTTATAAAGAAAAAGAAGGCTTTCTTTGTACTTCAAACAACGATATTTCAAAGGTGAACTAAGAAGTTGTTCTTTTCTAAAAGTAAAAGTTCAGAGGTCTTCTAGACACTAGGGTCCCGAAGCATAATTTTTGTGATACTTCGGTTAGGTAACCTAATATTTCAAATTTATTTTTGACACAAGACTGTGCCTCATTTTGAGGAGTAGGACATTTGAAGCCAAAGGCACCAGTTCTACTTATAAGGTTTTACTTTCAAAGAAATACGACGTCTTACAAATTCGACTGTAAAACGAAAAGTTACGTTTCAAAGACTCTGAATTTGTAAGGGTCAAGTTAGAGTGAATAAAGAATGTGGAAAATTTACTTCAAAGGGAAAAGCCATAAGGACGTCACCTAGGGTCTATCCCCATTCGTCTCCTCAGAAAGTTTCCAAGGCTTTATTTAAGGATTCGCACAAGCGAGGACGACTGAGCCTCCGGAAAGGAGTCAACGGTCGACACAGCACTCTGCTCGAAAGAGACTTCTCTTTTTCTCCGAACGAGCTAAACATTGTACTGTAGTGTCCTTCTTCTCCGACCCGAACTTGTTTCTTTCCAAAGTCGGGTCAAACAAACGTAAAGGAAATTAGACTATGGTATAGACGACCCCTATATGGATCCTCCGAACGTTTCCCGGAGACTGACAAATTAACTCGTCAGACGGGAATTTGAGGAAAAAACGCCTTTACGGAAGACCTTACAACCGATGGGAGAGCTCCTCCCAAAAAAAAAAAATTAAGAAAGAAAAACCATCATTAGTTCTCTCTCCCTTTTTTAGACATACACTAAGGAAGACACAAACCCTAATCTGAAAAACCCCCGACCCCCCTTGATTTTACACATCCATATAAATATTTAACTTTAACAACCACCATTGAATTATATTGCAATTTTTTAGATAACCGACATTTTCTCTCTTTAAAGTAGAAATCAACATTTTTCCTAAACTTAACTCTCTGGGTTTAAAACGGTGGGAACCGAAGACAAAAGGTATTAACGAGAAGTCCTAAATTAAATTAACGGTACCAACACTTACCGAGGTTAGGACTTAGAGAAATGAAAAAGTATTTGTTAAAAGAATGTAAGAAAGGAGAAAAGATATTTTAATTTAATTATAAAATATCGTGAAGGTAAAAAAAATTATTAGTGAAAATGGTTTCTTATTTAAATTTTTACAAAGACAAACCCCATCATCATAATTAGAATGTCTTGTTTTAACGTAGAAACATTTGTTTATATAAAAAAGGGATATAACGAACTTTATTTAAAATCTTTTATTTTCAATGTGATGAACCGATTTAAAATCCAAGTCTTAAAATAAAATTCGTGAACGGGGGGGGGGGTGGTCGGGAGGGAGATGGGATAAATAATACTGTAATTGATATATAACCCGATACCCAGTCTAAAACAAAAGTAAACTTTCGAGAACACTCACAAAAGAGCGATATATAAACTTCACATGAGTAAAAATTTCGGGTTTCTTTAGTCTTCTTTCATATACACCCTTTCCCCATCAACTTACATCTACAATGAAGGAGTTCCTCACTACTATAGTGTTAGATACCTGTGTAAAAGAATAAAAAAAGAAAAAAATATAATGGTAAAAAGTCTCTTCCGATGTAGATCAACATAATATAACCATAATAAAAGATCTAACCAAGGTAAACCCGACTTTAAGAAGGAAATCCCATACTCACTTCCCATAAATTCTCGTTAAATAAAAAGAAAGTACTTAATGCATCGATTAAATTTTGACTACAAAAAGTCATACAAAATACGACTAAAAAAAAAGAAAAAAAAACTAAAAATTGGAAAAATTAAACCTGACGCGAGAGTGGTTCTAGTCGTTGAAAACAACAAACAACTACTTATAGGGGACTTAATATTAGACAAAAACAACAAAACTGATCCATTAAATATTAGTTCCCTGTGTGTTTTACAATGAACGTGAGTTATTTGAATTTTGAAATCTTCCGGCTTAAAGAAACATAGTGTAACCATACTTTCTCTCCGTCATACACAAGTATTTTCTTCTGTCCACCTTTGAATCTTACTTGTCATTATTCCTCTCATCAATTATTCAAACATAAGAGTAGCCCCTTCTTAAAGACAATGTCAAAGAGTCATTAGATGAAAGTTTAACTGTTAGAGAAATCCATACAGTAATTTATTACTTTATATTAGTCAATATACGGGACTAGAACAAATGAAAATGAAAGTAAAACTTATACCGTAACAGGGTATTTTATTTGATTACTCTGTGACCTTATAAGAAGGTGCATAACTACAATAAGTGAACTGAATTATAAGTCAATTGACAAGTAAACATCAAAAAAGTACAAAGTAAACGAATTTTTACCTATCTAGTGATAAGTAACTTTATTTGAAAGGCAATAATAGTCATATAATCATATACAAACATAAAGGTTCAAAATGTGTCACCAACCGGGAATCATCTATGAGTGTACAAATGACTTCGTACTTAATATGACTATTTGACCATAAATAACTCTTAACAAAGATGACTCCTTCTCGTTGTCGTCTTACTGACAAACTTACCCTTCTAGTAACTTATGATCTACAAAGTTTTATAAATTAAACTGAAGATCAATTCCTTGGTTTCACTTTAACCTATTGAAATTTAAAGGAATCTAATTCTATACTTTTAACATTTTATTGATGAATGTTTCCGTCAATTTATTTAGATTCATGAGTTCATATAAATTATCTACGAAAACATAAACTATGTCAAATAATACTCTAGACATATGAAGACTTCCCTCCGGACCACACGACGTCAGGCACCGCATCGTTTCTCAACCCGTGTTGACCCGTTGACTTGTTGTTGTATGAAGAGTTTCAATTTAGACCCTTAGATAACCAAAGAATATACCCAAAAAATTCTCGACTAAACTTTAAAATACTTAGAATAATGGAAAGTGAAAAGAGTAGTGAAAAGTTTAAAAATAAAATACTTATTCAGTCCAGTCATCGGTCGGAAGTTTCATATATAAAATAAATAGTGAGATCATTACTATATCAACACAAAATCAACACATTGATAAAAAACCAATAGTCAAACTCTCTCTTAAGACAATTGAATTTTCACATTCCTAAACTCATTGAAAACTCAAGAAATGATTTAAAGACGATATTGACACCGACACTCTTCCGTTCTTTAGACTGAAAAAGTACAACAACAAATCAACGATTCAGTATAGACTGAGAAAACACTGGGACACCTGATATACATCGGGTGATCCGAGGAGACAGATACCCTAAAGGGTCCGATCTTAAGACCTCACCCAACGGGAAAGGAAGAGGTCCCCCAGAAGATGAAAAAGTACGGACTAAGTTTTATCCGAAAGAACTTATGGCGATATTTGTATGTTACACATTTCGTCCGAGGAGTCGATAAGAAGGAAAGACAAAAAAGTATAACCAATAAAGATCGGAACTATCATTATATTCAAAATAGAACATGGAAGAAATAAGAGTGACGACAGAAGAATTTGACTGGCGCGACGAGAATAGATATACCAACAACATCACAGAATGAGCAGAATAAAGGTCGGGATGGTCAAATGGGACGGTCCATCAGCATCTGGTTCAGTCCTTACTTAGTTGATTAATAAATAAGTAAATATGGAAAGTAAAGTAGGTCTTTCCTGAATTTCGTCCAATATTAAAATTTTGACAGTTTTGACTACCTTGATTTATAAATCGTAAAAATAAAATACATTTAATATGGATGTAAAATTTTCAAATTTTTCCCTCAACCACACCGTGTCAATTTTCAAAACTTTACACTCTTTACACTCTCTTTAATAAGACTTATAATCAGTATAGGTAATAAGATTTTTAATAAGGAAAACTTACGTTATTTACAAACGTTTTTCGTTTTTTATTTTTAGAATTTTGTATTTAAAAACTTGTGTAATCATCTTCTTATTTTTTCTTATGTGGTACCCTTTCTCTTCTTACCCTTCCCGTCTTTTTAGATCCGTTCCCCCTCGACGACGTAAACCGTGTTCCCTCTTTTCCTTTTATTTCATCTAACGCATCAAAAGTAATTCACTTTCTTTTGTAAGGTCCCACAGTTTCTTTCTTTAAACGAAATAGAGTCTTTATGTAACACTTAGAAATGTGTACTTGGTGAAGTTTAGTACTAGATTACCATCTTCCATACGGTAAAGAACAACCGAGAGTTAAACCCTTTTGACGGGTTACAGTTTAAAACCAAAACCCTTTTACATAATAAACAACCTTATAATTCTATCAGGTTTATATACGTTTTTTAACTTACTCTTTCATACACTTTATTTATATAAGTTCAAATTTTCTCTCACACTTTGTCACTTCAAAAATTTACATTGTTTTTGTAAGATTTAAATAAAATAAGTAAACTTATGTTCTTTACAAACGGAACTACTCTTCACTAAGCAGTCTCAGGAAAAGGTAGAGTTTAAATGTGGATACTTTTTTCGGTTTCAAAAGAGTAAAATCTAAAAAGGTACTATTTCAAAGATAAATCTAAATCTTCGTTTTGAAGGAGTGAAACTTTTTTCTTGCAAATATTGTATACAACTATCTTATATAAACAAAATATATTTTTTATAAAAGTGGATTGTCCCTGAAAATAATTTAAACACTATTAACTATAGTAAACTTTTACCAAATGGAAAGACAATAATGACGTCTGTGTCTTGTGAAATACAATGAGAAATGACCTCGCTCTCAGTAGATGTGTTCAAGTCTGCCACGTTGGTCGAACATCCCTACCCACCCTAATCTTCTTTCTAAATTTTCGATTACCTACCACTAAATATTGTTTCATTTTCACATTTCTTACTACCAACATCGTCCAAGTTCGTTTCTCTACTTCATTTCTCTTCGTTCTTACACCACATTCTGAAATGAACTCACTCGTACAAATAGTGAACAATTGTGAACTCAACAAGGGAAGGAGGAAAAGAGGATAGAAGGACGAGGGGTAAGGAAGGGGTAAGGAAGTAGACGGGGAGAATTTTGAAATAGGACAAAAAGACACCTCTGGAAAGCTAGAGTAGTTAAGGAGAAGACATGAAGGTGCTATGAATTTCACAGAGTGAAAAATTTATATAAGTATATTGACTTAATCCAAATTTTTTTGTGCCTTTATGAACATTATATCTCATATTGTCATCGAAAACATACGTTATGTTTTCGTTATACCTCTGCTCTCAGTTAGTTCAGTCAATTTCCCGGAGGTCTCGTCTACGACAGATCTCTTCCGATCGGAAATTTCAACTTATTCAAAGTTTAAAGTTCTGAACGACTGATCTCGGTCCGGACCATTATTACAGAATCACATCAGGTACCGCAACGTTCTCTCACCCTACACTGAATCACTGATTTTGTTGTTTTTGTCGTTATCAGAGTGATCATACCAGTGCAGAAAGAGTTGGTTTTTGTGTCTTCTATAAAACTCACTAACAGAGGAGTCAAGAGACTTCCTACGGAGTATTGATCAAAGTAAGATTTAAGGATCTTCCCGTTACTCATATATGTAAAGTAAAGAAAGAAAGGAAAAAAATTGCTTACTGTATAAAAATTCTAGATTATGACACTTGTACTAGCGTTTACGTAAATTTTCGTCTTTATGGAAACTGAAATTCGGAAATACATCTACAAAACGAAAATTGGATCGGATTGGTTCGGTTTTAAGTTTCCTTTTCTTAAAGAGAAATTGTATATAATTTACGTTTCCGTGTACCTTCTTAATTAGTGGTTCTAAGATTCGGTGATCATTAGGTAAGGGTCTTGTTTTAACAGTACCAGTGAAGAGAAATAACCAAACGGTCACACAAGTAAGATTAGTTGACTAAAGTGTAAGAACCCTTAAAACTCCTGAAGGACAGTTATGGTCGACAATGGTCACGACGGAGTCTTTCCAACGTTTGTTTTCTGGCCTTCCTGACTGATGTTTTCCCGGGGGAAATTTCGGTTTGGAAAACAAAAACAACAACAAAAGTCAATTTGTTTTTGCTTGACAACGTCCGACTAGTTTTGTTCTCTTTCTAACGACCTAACAACAGGACCAATATACCTATCCCTCTCCTATTCGTGTAAATTTAATAAAAAGGACCAATACGATAGAAATAGAGACCATACGACATAAATAAACAAATAAGTCCTTGTCTATAAATGACTCACGTTTGACACACGGTTCTCGAGAAGATCCTCAACCCTCATATCGTCGTTTACTTTCTCTTAAGGACACCCTTATGTCCGTTAGTTATTCGTTTGTCAACATACCAACCTGTATACCATTATTCAAGAGACCCTTTTTTTTTTTGATGTAAATAATCCTTTTTCCTCCAAGATACATCTCTCAAAATCCTTCGCGAGTAACTACTCCCCCCGTAAACTTCCTTTTGAACTTTCTTCACTTCTTATTTAGTGTATCGACAGAATCTCTTAATGGGAAATTGATAATTTGATAATTCAAATAAAAATTGACCTTCTATTGACGAAATGTCACGACACAACCTCCCTCTTAATTCTCTTTGTTAGAATATTTTTCGAGAGGAGTCAGAGATAAAGGGTCGAAATAGAGGTACTGAAATGAGTGGTTCAAGGACAGGGGTTCTAAAAGCACCGTTAACCTTTAGAGATCTATCACAAATTTAAACTACTTTAAGACACACAGACGAAGACTAAAAACAAACCGTACCGTGTAGTATTTGGTCCTCGAGACATAACAAAACCAAAACCGATGAACTTTCACAAGAAGTTCGATTTACGAAGATCCTCTGAATTGACAGTCTTCTCGGGGGCCAGTCATCAAGGCAAAGTCCAGTCTAGATGGGACTGAAGACACAGGGACACGTCAATAACATAGAAAAAGGGAACCACGAAACCGATCATGGGATAATGGAGTTCCCTGACTTAAAAGAAGACGACTCAAGTCCAAAGGTTATTTCGTCACGGCAAACTGTTGGACATAACTGAACAACTATGTTTACGGTTGATTTTTTGCGGAGAACGGTGGTCAAAGACGTTCTTAACTCAGGAACCAGTCACGCCAGTGACTGGAAATCGTGGGGGACTTTCCTCGAGTCCCGTCTTACACGACACCCTTTTGACCGTCTTCTCCGGAAGGCTATCCGTAAAAGTCCTCTTTAACAAATACTTGGACCTAAGAACGTAGAGAGGTACGAATCTTTTCGTGACTGGGGCAATTGGAAAATGGGTCTACCCACGAACCAACGTTCTAAGTGGAAGTGGCTTACGTGTATATATGGCTGGAGGAGGCAATGGAGAAGGTCGGACGTCAGGAGTCATTCTATAATTTATTCAAACTGAGTTGAAATTGCAACACGAAAACAAACAAACATACAAAACTTCATCCGTGTTGATCCAGTCGAAAGAACTGAAGACAATTAATAGGATGCATACCAACTTACTCGTAGACCCTAGAATTTCCATCAAGATAGGGTGAACAGGAAAAAAGGAACTATTGTATCATGGGATTCAAACTTAGATGGAAGTCTAAGACCAATGGTACAGACAGGAAATGTCAGTTCAGAACCGGAATGACAGTAAAAGACTGTATACTGGTAATAGGTAGGGATGAACATGGACCTTAGTACTGAAGTCAAAAGAGACTGATTTGAGACGATGAAAGATTTGTGTACACTATAGTAAGACACTCCAAATTCCAAAAAAATCCTTATGTAAAAAATAAATATTACATCCTTTCTATAATAGTTCCAAGAATCGTTATTATTCTCTTTATCTTTTTCGAATTTTCACTTGTCTACTATATTGAGATGATAAGATTAATAGACAAATATTAAAAGGTCCAATTTTTTACAAAAAATTAACTCTATGTCAACTGGATAGTCATATAATCAAAGTCCATATATTGCATTACTAAGTCATAAACATATATAACACTTTACCAGCGGTGTCATTCAGTGAGTAGTGGTTTACATCAATCTTAAAAAAAGAACACTATTCTTGAAAATTCTAAATGAGACAATCGTTGAAAGTTTATACGTGACGTCACAATAATTGATATGAGTGGGACGACATAGAAGATAGTGCTGATAAAATATTGATCTTCAAAAATGAAAAACTGGGAGGAGGGGGAAAAACGGGTGGGGGACGGAGACAGTTGGGAGTCAAACAAGAGACACAGACACTCGAAAAAAAAATCAGGTACATATTCACTCTAACATGACATCTCAGCTGGGAACAACAGACGTTCCCTAACCGAAGTCGTGAGGACGTCTATGGTTTTAGACACCTACGAGTTCAGGGAATATATTTTACCGTATCGGGATAGCCGGTAGATATAGGTGTCCAAGGTGTAGGGGACTATACCTTCTGACTGACATAAACAGAAACAAACTGAATAAAGTGAATGGTATTACGGGAGTTGATTCTCAATGGACCGTCGGACAGACCCCTGTTACACGACTAAGTGTATTAGTGGGAGTGTCTGTTCTTTGACTTGTGAAGGTAGTGAGTTCCTTGATATACGTATAAAGAGGTCGGACTGGCGTGGACGGGATTGAGGACCGGTAATAATTAGACAGGAAATAAAGATTTTAAAAAGAATAAAGTTTTACAATATATTTACTTTAGTTTATCCTAATAGAAAGAAGAGTCGGTCTAAGAGACCTCTAAGTAAATCCTATAATATATATAGTTATCAAGTATGAAAAATAACGATTATAAAGTATCATACATGACGTCAAAGAAATTGACATGTGTATGATCTCTTATAGACCCGACTAAGATGAAAACCTGATAATGTTCATTCCGACGGTATTTGTAAACACATGTCCAAAATATATTTGTATACTCAAAAGTGACAAAACCTATTTATGAGTTTCTCACGTTAACGTTTCAGTACATTAATGACACAACATACCTGAGGGTCTATAAAAGGTCTCGTCAACATGGTAAAACTTAGTGGTAGTTGTTATGTACCCACTAGGTCAAAGAAACGAAGGAACGGTAAAAAACCATAACAGAGTCAAAAGAAAATCGGTAAGACTAGTACATTCCTATCGAGTAACTGCAATATTAAATATAACGGGTAGTCCTACTACCGATTATCACAACTTATAGAAAAAGACAAATGAACACTAGACAAAAGAGAGACCACTTCATAGAGAAGTCCAGAAACGGGTAAAAGATTAACTGAACAAACACCCAAACAAACAAACAAACAAATGGTAACTCTCAAGAAATATATAAGATCTAGGATCAGAAAACAACCTACACACCGAATATTTATTAAAGAGTTTCAAAGACACCTGAGGAGAAAAGTGCACCAGAAAGAGTTCCGTTTTTAAAATTTAAAACTACTTTCACGACAAATAGTCAAAAAATAAAACACCTAGTACGAAAACAACAGTTCAGAATTCTTGAGATCTAACGGTGTCAAAAGGGGTACGAAATTTTCAAAATATCGAAGTGTAAATTATAAATCCAGTAGGTAAAGGTCAAATAAAAATGTTTAAACTCTAAATCCAGTTCTAAGTAGGCACAAGGTAACTAAACGAAAACGTGTAAACAGTTTTCCGTTATTTCTTGTCTACCCTGTTTATCTATATCTTAAATTTGATTGGTACAGTTACTGATGTAATTTACATTTATCAGGTTTGAGGTTAATTTTCCGTCTCTAAGAGTCTTACCTATTTTTTGTTTTGGGTCGAGAAACGACAGATGTCCTTTGGTCAAAATTTATACTTCCACATTTATACAATTCTAATTGTCGTACTTAGTTTTCCTATTCACGTCCCTACCGTGACTCCCACTAAGATTCTGAACAAGACACCGTTAATGCACTAACGATTATCAATTGGTTCTCCTATAACTTCTTCAGAATCGACTAACCACCACTTCCATTATGTAAGTACAATTATAAACTTGCAATCGTAAACTCTATGAACGGTGTATATATACGTCTCTATACTCCACAAATCAACCTTCGTGACCTAGACCTTAAACTTTCTCATCAAAATCAGTCTTTACATAATTATCCAAATCCTCATTCGTCTCTCTCTTGATTTCAGTACTAGTACCGAGTCGGTCGTATATATAATCGTTTTCTTAGGACTTTTTAAAGCCACAATTTCTTCATCACTTCAATTTACCCTTCCTTGACAGTCCAATTCCGGACGGGTGTTAAAACACAAAACATAAGATTAAAGGAAAACGTCCCATTTTACCAGAATATTACTAAACCGAATCCTATCATGTTTTTGTAAAGGACATTACATCCCGGTTATTACAAAGAATTTTACGGGTCTTTTGTTATCGTTAAGGACAGAAGGTGAAGAGGATAACAATTGAAAGGATGATCATGACCTCTGGAACATGAATGAACCTATTAGTCTTAGACAAAATCCTCATGGAACTGGACTAATCGGAACTTCAGGAAATGAGAGACCCCTGCATGCGAGAACGAAATCTACGTACAATTATACTTTCTAGCCCATCTTGTCTGAATGTTGAAGATGAAAAAGATAGGCATAATGAATAATTCACCCTAAATATGATTAGAACGACTGTCCCTCTTAGACCAAAGGAAGTGTACTAATTCACCGTTTTATCTCACTTTACAGGTCTCTCACTAATACGATTCTCAATCAAATTCATCCAATCGTTACTGTATTTTGTCGAATGGACTTCGGGTTCTCATTTGAAGACTCAGGACTTACGTTCGTCACGATATTTATGTTTATGTATTTAAAAGTTTTGAATTTATAAGGTAATTTATAAAAGAAATCTAATTTTTTCAGTCTAAGACATAATCAATAGGTAACGACACATTCTTTAATGGGGTGTCGAATTGTCAAATTATTTTCTTGATTACTAAGTGAAACGTGCATTAAAGACTTTCAGTCCTTAGACCTTCACCAAATCGATACATCAAAACCGAGGTCAAGAAAGTCCTCTCGACAAGTCCAATAGTTGGTTCCGACGGCAGCCCAAACCGGAAAGAACCTCAACCTCTTAGGTGGGGGTGCAAGTGAGTGCACCGACAATCATCGGGAGGAAGGAAACGAACAACAACCGGTCTCTGAAGTAAACAAACGGCGCATCTGAAGGGACATCCCAACGAACCAGGTACCGTCGACGAAAGGGGACCTCGTGTGTCTCTAGGCACTCTCTCTTGGATTCTACCTTTGACGTCCAAAAAATATTCGATTAGAGTCTGGACCGTACGGTAGTGAAGACGACATACGGTGCCCGGTGTGTCTGATTGGGTCCATGTCACATGTTCACATGTTCCCACATTTATGGGTCACCCTCCTTAATTAGTCCAATAGAACCTTCGGTCGACGATGTCAACTATAAATGAATAGTTAATCTTTCGTTCAGGATAGTAGATGAAAACAGAAACACGAAACGACATAAATTAATTTGGGTACTATCCCAAAACAGTATATTGTGAGATCTTTAAAAATAACTCACAGGTTATATACGAACCGTGACCTTAAAATTCTTGAGAGATTTTCAGGGTGAACCTCTTCTTCAATCTGAACCCTATATAAAACTTCAAACTCGGTTATATTGAAAGCACCTAACCTAAGGTCACCTCTCACTCTCTTTCTTATTACATCCACTAAAGAAAAACGAAACCTGTTGACATATACTCACTATTACTATACCCCTTTTGACCTATCCTCACCTTCCACAAACACCATCTTCTACTAATTTCAAATAAAGTCTACTTGTACAACTCATTCCGCTTTCTCCTGTCCACGAAGACTTCCCTGAGACAGTCATCGACTGTTGACCTCCTAACGAATGACAATACAAGGATGAAGGATTGTATCGTGGACTATGTCTCATCTGTATACCTTTTGTCACCCACCTACCTACGTACTATTGACCTGTAATGACAGTAATCATAGAGGTGAAGTGTCATGTCTTTTCTCTTAGCATTGTTCCATTTCGCTGAGGGAGGTTCCAGTCCGTCGGTCCTGCACCAGTTCTGAACTTGTGGACACCACACTGAGGTCTCAGCCACGAGACACGTAACGTGGTATGAATAACAATAAGAGTACCATATGAAGTAAGAGACATAGATATGTGGCGACATAGTCAACCCAACCCTCTCTACCTCCATATTTTCACTATGAACCCACTTTGTACTTCTGACAACCACTCATCTTACCGTGGACGTAAGAATCTTCTTCTTAAGTGAAACCATATTAGGATAACACTATTAAGTTGGTCCATTTGGTAGACACCTAAATTTGGTATAAACTTCTCTCTCATTTTACGGGTAGTCGGTGTATGCATCCAGGATAATTTCCGAGTTCAAATGCACGTATAGAGACACTCAGAGCTCCAGAAGACTTTCCAGAAACAAACTCTTTTCTTACCCTATTCCGGTGAGGACGACTTATATACATCTAAGTAGGGTATACTTTTCTATAAGTCAAATAGTCACTGATCTTTTACATTTTGTGACTGATACTGTATGTACGTAATCGACCAAAAGTAACAATCGGAATGAAATGAGTCGACGTTCGGTAATAACTCTAACGTGAAGTCCCACGGGGATTGCTTATATCCTTTCTTACTGAACTGTCATCCTTAATCATATTACGTAATACCACCAACATCTTATTTAGTCATAACAAATGAAAAATTTCTAAAACAAATTGAATCAAATAACGACAAAATCAGTGTGTCTCCAAAAGTCCGAAATATATCAGGTCAACAAAACACAAAAAGAAATGCTGAAGACCCAAAACCATTTTGGATCTTTCCGGGAAGGAATAGTTCTTCAATATTTCTTCCTCTCCTTCCCTACGTTTCTCTTGTCTTCCATTGAGACACTCCATTACTTACGATTGATCGAACTAACACCACTAATAAAGTGTTACACACAAAGATACTTTGGTAGTGTATCATATGGAATTTATATATACAAAAAACAGTTAATATGAAGTTATTTCCACTTTTTTCTAAAATTTTTTCTTCAATATTTCTATAAGAAAACATAAAGTCAAAACAAAAAATTACATTAACTTAAAAATATATAACACTTTCACATTATCGGAAAAAAAAGTTTAACAATCGATTAAAAAGTTTGTGTAAAATAACTTATCTGTAGAAGTATAAAAGTGTTTTAGATGTAAGACGTCACAAAACATAAAAATAAATGTCTACGTGGTGAAAAGGAAAAATATATTTAGATCGTAGAACCGTTAAACAGAGAAAAAGAAAGAAAGAATCAAATTCATGATTTTCTCACTTTATTCATACAGGGGTCCAAAATACCAGAACGTTCCACAGTGGAGGTCTTTCAATTTAAAAACTTAGTTAATAAAATTACCAAGAATGAAGACCAGAATGTAAAAATATTTACTAAAAATTTAATACACAAAATTTGAACGAACTATATATCTTTATATAAAACACAACCAAAATGTTGTCATAACTCTGGAACGGTTAGAGAGAGTAAGATTATTAAAGAGACATCTAGGAAAACTCAAAAGAAACAACATAGGTTGAGAAAGGGCTGGATTACCTGACATCGGACGGTCGAAGGAGACAGGTACCCTAAGAGGTCCGTTCTTATGATCTCACCCAACGGTAAAGGAGGAGGTCCCCTAGAAGGACCGAGTCCCTAACTTGGGCGTAGACGACGTCACCGTCCGCCTAAGAAATGGTGACTCGGTGGAATAACTGTATTTAGTAAACGTTTATTACCATAAAAATAAGAAAAAAGGAAGCACCAGAAAACTAGACATTAAAGTAAAGAATAGAAAACTTGACTGACCTTGGAGTTCATATTATGACTTATCTTTCGGACTATTACCCTGTAGGAAGAGAATAGAGGCTAAAAAATTCCCCTTACGAAAATTACAAAGGGGTAATGTGTACTACAAACGACACCCAAAAAACAAATAAACATCTACGGTAAATAGTTTAATCCTCATGGGAAGACAAGGACTAAATAATTCTGAAAAGAAAAAAATTGTATTATTTACCCAAAAATTTACTCTCGAAAAAGACGTAACTAAAACTGTTATAAAAAGGGAAATCTAAATAATCATTCCACTTAATGTAATATCTAAAAGATTGTAACTTGATTAGAACGTTGGACCTATTTGAGTAGAACCATTTACTGTATGAGACAAAAATTGTGACGACTAAACCTAACGATTAAAATCTTAAAAATATAGAGACAAATACTCACTCTTACCCGATATTAAAAAGAAAAACATTACAGGAACTGTCAAAAATCATAGTCACAACATGATCGGAGTTTTTAGTCTCTCTCTTACAAGAATGAAAAAGGTAAGAGTCTTCTCAACTTCATCTTCAGCTTAAAAGATAAGGAACTTACAAATCATCTTAAATGACTATTTTGGTCTCCATGAACTTACAAAAGAAACACCCCTCTGAAAATTAATGGTAAAGTTTAAGAAATTATGAACTATCTTGATAACTCCAAATAAAGAATAACTCAAAACAATTAAAAATAAAAACACCTTAAAAGGTGAACCAGATGTAAAAGGTCAAATAACTGTATTTTAATAAATATTGACAGGGGATAATAGAAAGACTAGAAACATTACCACCCGGATAAAAACAAGGATTATAATAAATAGACAGAGAAGGAAAGAGTCAGACTGACCTCCAAACAAATAATCAAGAAAGTTTCTTCGTCAATGATCGAAACAAATAGTCTGGTACATAAAATAGAAACAAAAGTCAAAGTAATTGAGGACGAGTACAGAGATAATAAAAGAAGGAAGACGAAAGAGACCTAGAAAAGACATAGAGAAAGAGATTGAAAATTAAAGAAAAGATCATATTCGTAAACTTCAATATGTATAAGGATTAAGAAATAAAACACGTATCATGTTTTTAACCGTTAGTAAAAGTTTTACCTTTGTTCTTGGAATAAGACTGAAGTCTTAACCGTAACAGTTAATACTGATATAATTATTACGAGTGATACAGTTTGTGATACTAAAACTATGTATGTATTCTTCCAGTGCGAATGGTCACAACAAAATTACAGCAGAACAAAGTGCATCCTAAGTGGAAATAAACTAGAATAATTTGTTCGTTTCCTGGCTCTTCCTGGTCAACTAGTGAAACTTGGACGGACATGAGAGTTGGAAGGAGAGGTCTTATTAGTGTGTCGTCGTCTATACACTCACTTTAGACAACAGGTAGGTCGAGTGTCTCACTAAGACTCGTATCACACTATGTTCGACAATACGTTTTCGATGTCCCTTATCTTAAAACGTATTCTGTAACAAGGACGAAAGTTCTTAGTCCTGATATTCTATGTACTGGGTTTATTTCCAGTATACCTCACCATGTCTCACGATGACTTTAGTGAGGTCAAATCACAGTCCTCCTGTCACAAGTACGTCCTACTGATAAATCTATCAGGAGTTTCCATCTAACCTAAAGTTGTACCTTTGGTCTCTCCTCCCTCTCCTGGCTCCTCTGTCTTTCTCGTACTTGGAGTTTCATCTTGTCGGTCCTTTCGTCCTTTGTAAGAAGGTCTTCACGTCGAGTCGCGGAAGCATCACGTCGTATCCTACCCGACCCCTCTAGGGGCGTCTTCCTTGACCGTCGGGTGAGGTCATAAGCACGGACCCTTTGGGGTACCTGTCTCCTCTGACGGCCCGATGTTAGGTGCCCCAGCGTTTCTCAGTCCTTACTGACTCGCTGATTTTGGTGGTATCCCACCCGTATCCCTCATGGGTCACGCTTGTCCTCTGATTTTACCAACTACTCACGGACTACTGCACGATCTTCTTCTTGCGTTAGTGATTGGAAATAAATAGTGAGTCACGACCTCTTAATGGTTTGTCAGGACATTCCATCATCTGTGACATCGTCGGAAGTAATAGATACTTTTTCCTTAATCTCTTTATTCCATTGAATGGTTTTCGGTTGTCTTTAGTCTAGGTTCGTCAGACTGGGGTTTCGGGTACGAGACTTTGTAAGGTCGATTTAACGGAAAGTGTCCTCATACACATTACAATACAAAGACAAATCAAGACACATTCTTGACTGTAATCTTTCGAGACACTGCTCACGTCCTCGACAAAAGGTCTCCACGGTAAAGGTACGAGTAAACATAGGTCTCATAAAGATCACACACCTTGGAGACGGAAGTACATATTGAATCGAACGATCCATTATGCAATTATATTTATACAGTTCGGAATAGAAAAAGAAATTAAGTTATTCGTCAACTGACAACCCACGGTCCTTCGCAAAATCCGTGACCCTTATGTCTCCGTTCATTCTATCTAATCCAGGAAGGGAAGTGTCTTGATGTACGACTTCTTTCCTTTATTTGTCAGTTGTTCCTTTGATTATATATTCCACTAGAATCTCATATTATTCAAGACATTACCTTTATTTGTCTTACTTCACTTTCTCTCCTCGACTCTTTCACTGTCTTACAAGTCCCTTTACTGTGAACTGGACTCTGAACTTCTTGTTTACCGACGACCGGACGGCGTCAGACGTGCCACACGTAAGGTCCGTCTCGTGTGCCCCACGTCACAGGGACCCACTGGTTCGTATGGACCAGAGTCCTCGTCTTTCTTCAGGGTTTCGTTCGTTCTCCTCTCGCCGCGTTCTACTCCGACCTTTCCGCCTGACGCCGATGCAGAACATCTCAGAGTAGTCTCTCCTCTGAGTGTCTCTCCTCAAGTCTAAAATTTTCCGACACCCTCTTGTAATTCCAACATTCGTCTCCCGGTCGAACGATATTAAACATAAAAATTTCCCGGCGAAAGACCGACGGTAAACTTCATGTCTGCCCCATCCTCCTCTCCTTTCTTGTCCCGTTCCTTCTTTCATCTTTCTGGGTCAAACCTCTGTCAAAGTTGTCAGGTTTACTCTCTGCATTTATTTACTCAACCAGATTCTATACAGTCATCTCTATGTTTCTTTACCTTTTATAGACCCCATACAAAGATCTCCCTCTTGAAAGAAAAGGTAACCCAAACTTCTAACCCTTTTCCTTTTTTAAAATTTATAGAGGGTTCCAAAACTGAGTTCTTTGACCAACATTATGCCTCGGTAAAGAACTCTAACCTTTTTGCCTCTTTATTTCTCGAGGTGAAACCGGAAGAATTCAGACTCTAAGTCCTTCGCTTCATTCATAATAGGACGAAGCTAATATTAATAATGGATAATAGGTCGTCCTATGAATAATAAGTGGACCTTAAGCTCCCTCTGATTGAAGATGGGTTCAATTCAGTCCGATGTCATAACGATCACTTAACTTCCCTTTAAGCTACCACTATCTGATCTGGGACCATGAATGTTTTAGCACTATGACCAAGGGAAAAAGATCACAAGATCAATTATATAATGTACATCATCTTTGTAGGTATCATTCCATGTTTAGGATGAAAGACGAGTCTTAATAAAGAGTCGACATGACTCAGTGAGGCAGTACAGACTGAGAAACGCTGGGGTACCTAACATCGGACGGTCTGAGGAGACAGGTACCCCAAGAGGTCCGTTCTTATGACCTCACCCAACGGTACGGGAGGAGGGCCCCTAGAAGGGTTGGGTCCCCAGCTTGGGTCCAGAGGGTGTAACGCCCATCTAAGAAAATGGTAGACTACGATTTTGTCTTAATTTCCATCCAGACTTGATGGGAGACTTTATTTCCCGTCGTGTCTCACCACTATCCAGTCTTTGACCTCAAGTATGTATGATTATAGAGACAGAGCTACACACGGAATGTACAAATCATATACCCATATCTGGACGGAACTCTTACGAGGGACTTTATAATTAAGTATATTAAGACATGATATATTAAATCCTTCTACATACACACACATTGAATTCAGAATACATTTACCTTGGTATCAATAGTCACTTTGTAAAAATTCTCTTCTTAGTCTATTTAAATATAAAATTATAGTTACCGAACAAGAAAATTCGACCTCAATAAAAATAATAGAGTTAGAGTGAAATTAATAATTTTAGTTTGTATATTTCTATATATCGATAAAAAAGTTATTCCGTCATTAAAGATCCTTTCCGGTAAATAATTTTATCCCAATCTTTACTATTGTCGTTCGGATCAAAAGGAGTATTCGAGAGAAAAGGTTGAACATAAATTTATCCTGAAACCACATTTTGTCACCTAATTTATCTGTTCTACACAAACCTACGTACACATGTCGACACACACAAACACATAGACACTTTCTCTCTCTAAGACTCTTTTGAAGTGTACTTCTGAAAAGGAAACTTATATAGATCCATGGAAAGAGGACATTCTAGGGGTTTCTTTTTTCGTAGTTGAGGTGCACGTTTAAGATGAGGTTTAAGTCTCCGTGTTCGTTGGAGTCGGAAGGTCTGAGTCTTCGGTAACTTTAGATGGAGGGAAAGTGAGAAGATGTTTTTTCCAATCATCTACTAATGAAACTTCTAGCACCTGAGACTTTGCTCCGACTGACCTAAGTTTAGAAACGAGAAGCCGAATGATCCATACTGAAACCCGTTCAGTGAAATTTTCGAGACACGGAGTCAAAGGAGTAGGCATTTTACCTTTATTATTATTGGATAGAATAAACCCAAAACTCTATTAATTCACTTACTTATGTATTTTACGAAGATTCTCACAGATCGTGTATCATTCGTGAGTCTTTCACAGTCTACAACAATGACAACGACGAATGACAATACGAAAGTTTAAATACGAGCCTTTATAAACGGGGATTGTAATGAAGGAGACAACTCTATACATGCAACCCTAATATGTTACCCGACACCGGATTACGTCTACGTAAAGGACCACTGGTCCAACATGTCGTAAAAGACTAACACACACACACTACCCCACCCCTCCAGTAAACCCACAGACACGTACATGTACGTTCACGTGTGGGTGAACTTTGAGAAACTTCTTTCCATCTTCCGGTGTAAGGAGACACTATTTAGAATAAAGACTGAACTTATTTCGTTTATGTGACTCGAAATATCCGTACAATATTCAGGAACTTAATTTCGTCACCAAGGCTTCACACCAGGGGTTGGTCGTCTTAGGTGGAATGAGCTATTCAACGTCTTTCCTCTTAAAAACAAACTCGGGGATTACGATCTTGATGAGTTAGTCTCTGAGATCATCCTACTCCTTTTTTAGGAACAAAATTGTTCAGGAGTCACGTTCAGACTACATTCGGTTTCAACTTCTGGTCACCCTATTTAATAATTGATTTTTTAAGACTAATGAAATACGTTCAGAAACTGTCCACGTAAATTTGGTCTACCTCCTTTTAAGTCAAAACACCTAATGAAAAGAGGTTGGACACAAGGTCATCATAAAAATTTATTTGAACGTGTTATATAAATTATAGTGTCAGTATAATGGTGAATCCATTAGATGTTCAGATCGTAAAAATATCTCTTTATGTGATAAACAAAAAAACAAAAGTCCTAACTTTTTTAATTCCCTCAAGCCTTTAAGACAATAAAATTTTTTATTAATGAGAGAACTTATAACTATTTCATAAGTTGTAGACACTACTCACTAATGGTTACTTTGACTTTGTTTGTCATAAACCCAACAGATTAAAGTGTTATAGAATCCTAGAAAGAAGGAGACTAAAAGTAAAGACGAAGTTGAAATACGATATTATTAAGTCGTTTTCTTAATAAAAACGACTTATCATAAAAGTCGGTTTATAACAAAACGGAAGCTACATACATCTTGTCAGGATTCTGATCTTTAGTATTCCTTTTATCACCCTCTTTACTTCAATTACAATTTACGATAAATCGTCGTAAAGTAATATTGTCAAATTATAAAACTTTTATAGATGGACACTATGTTTTAATTCTCATTTATACTAATTAAGGGGAATAAAAAGGTCACATAGCTGATCGTATAGAAGCTGACTTGTGGGACACACGTGCGGAAGACAGACTGGTGGGTCTCGATCTCGTATAGTAGACCTGGGAAAAGGTCGTGTGTGACGTTTTACTCATACTTGAGTACTCTCTGTCCGTAAACCTGGTCCATTCCTTTGATACGTGAAGAGAGAAGAAGAGGACGAATGAACAATCGATACATGACTAAAGAATTCTTTTCAAACCTAAGTTTACTCTTCGACGTAGTTACATCAATTGTATATAAACGAATGACCGATGGGAAATATAAAAACGACATAAAAAATGTTTACTCTCGAAATCTCAAACTCTTATAAAGTCATAAATGAATAAAGTACTGTACTTTCGAGAACAACGTCTTTAGTGACTTCTTTGAAATAGTATCCGCAAAAGACACAACAACATTTGACCTTAAGTAATCCACACCTTTTTCGTACTCCGCATTCTTATCAACTAGATTTTGTCACGGTTTACTCGAGTCCTGTCCTTTTCTATTAAGACACCCTCTAATTTAAAGGAAAAAAAAAAAATTGACTTTCTTTCTATTGTCACACAAAATCTGGTGTCAAGTCAAGTCAGCGAGTCAGTATAGGCTAAGAAACGGTGGGGTACCTGATGTCGTGCGGTCCGGAGGGACAGGTAGTCGTTGAGGGCCTCAAGTGAGTCTGAGTAGTATAGGTAACTCAGCCACTACGGTAGGTCGGTAGAGTAAGAGACTCGTGTTGGTACATTGTTTTGGGACTGACGAAAACATAGTTTAAATAAATGATCTAATACTACACAAGGTACATACCGTATACGTTTCACTTCTTATATCTGGAATTTAAGTTTTAGTAACAGTGTCGCATGTTTCTAGAAGGAGTACGACAAGTCCTCCATCCATTAAAAGGTACTATTCTCAAAAGTTTTTATAGGTAATAGATATTATGCCTATTGAAATCAGTAATTAACATGGTATACAAGACTGACTAAACATATTTAAATGTATAGGTGAAAATTAAAAGTATAATAATCAATTAATAAACATCAATTTTACATTAACCCTTCGACGACGACGACGACGATTCAGCGAAGTCAGCACAGGCTGAGACACGCTGGGGTATCTGTCGTCGGGTGGTCCGAGGGAGCAGGGACCCTAAGAGGTCCGTTCTTGTGACCTCACCCAACGGTAAAGGAAGAGGTCAACCCTTCGATTGTGAAATTATAAGTTTAAGTATAATATTTTATTTATCCCTTGTGACATAATACGATTATTCGTCTTATAAACCTTATTTGAATATATATATATATATATGTATTTTGTGTATGTCATATATACATACTGAAAAGTGAAGGTCATCTTGTCGATATTAGGTTCGGATTTTACCGAAGAAATCTAACAAAAAAGGATATTTCATTACGTAGAAAAATGACAATTTTTCATAGTACTTGATAATTTTATCTTTGAGATTTCTCTATTTAAGGGTTTAAGTAAATTGTTCATAAAAACGAGAAGAAGGAGTCTGTAAGTTTGCACAAAACTAGTCTCTCCTCCTCATACTAAGGTAATAGCATAAGATATTAAGTCAGAAGTACGTCTCTGACTTTTGTTTATAAGACGTCATACGAAGGTGGTCCCATACAACTTCCGTAGGAAATAAACCCGTTTAGACGAATATTTGGTCACCTAGAGTGACTTCACAATTCATTGGAGGACGAAAACAAAAACGACATCGGGGGATGGAACAGTGGCTAAGGAGTGTAAGGAGCTTCGGGAATGTTCAAAAGATCAAGTGGAAATGCCTAAGGACCACCCTTGTAGATATATAGTGGGGATTTCTTGGGTATATTTTAAAGTCTTCCAGACGGATGTGGTTGTTTTTACTGAGGTTCTAGTTCCAAACACAAAAGAAAAATCCTTTCGCCATTGCTTACTCTCCCAAAAAAAAAAAAAAAAATTTAGGTTCGTATTTTGGTATTTCGAAAGAAATAAATCGATCAGGGATTAAAGGATTAAATATAATTCACGATACTATTTTTATTTTTAGCCTCCACAACCCCCGTTCTATTAGACAAATGAATCTACCCAAACGTTTAAATGAGTAGTTAAAAGGACCGAAGAACCCAGAAAACATTTATTAGACTCATGATCAAACTAGGATTCAAAGTCTAGTGAGAGTCTCAAAAAATTCATCGGTGGGACGATGTGTTTCATCTAAGGAAAACGATTCTCAAAGATCTTAAATAACTTACAGGACACTTGAGAAAGACACCAAGACAAGTAGAACGAATACTTTTACATCTACTGACTAATTTACATCTACTACCATTTACTTCAGAAATCTTCAGGTAGGGATGAAGACGGACGCCGGAGGAACATAATGGAACCCGTCCAGAGACGAAGTCTTCCGACGACACCGAGTCCATTTACTACTCACACTTCGACAAAATTTAAGAATCTACTTTCCGAGGTACGTGGATGTTTAGTAATACAATAGAAGGCGTAAGTTGTCACCCACGAGAGACCGAAACTTCATGAAGTCGACTGAATAATATACGATAGTACCCGATAAACTTAGACTGAAATAAACTTATCACCTCCGTCTAATTAATCATTTCAATTACATCAGAGTAGAGTCTTTAACAATCGGGTATATCAACGTGAATTACCCGTTCTTTTTGTTTGTTCTTCTTCCCCTATATAATTAGGACACTTTTGTCACATCACACAAATGAATATATTCGTTACGTGTGAGTATTTTTAAAGTTTTAAAGGAAATGACATCATTTCCTTTTTCATCTTTTATTGACCGTTTACTATATTTACGAGAGTATACGGGGACACAATAAAAGATATATAAATCACAAAAATACCAACTCATAGATACATGACTATCGATGTTAAACGTAAAATTCGACGACTCCACGTATGGTACAGATTAAATATGTAACGATGTCCTTTTACATATGAATCCATTTAAAAATTACTACTATTAATTGGGTATAATACGACTATTACTATCGATGAACGACTAGAATCAATTAAGTGAAGACCCAACCTCAGAAAATCGTTTTTTCAGTGTAAGACTTTTAAGACTAGTCGATAATTCTCTCGTAGAATTGTGAGAGACATAAGTGGTATAAAACCATTTAGTATATCTTACTACCGATTAATAGTTTCTTAACCTCTTGTTATTTTAGGTATATAGACAACTAAGACACACACATACTGGTGTAGAAACAGTATAGTCCGATTACAACAAGAAGTCGAAATAATAGTTTACGTATTTAATGTACAAAGTTTGTCCTGCTTGATTCTCTAAAGACTAAGATTCTATACACAATTTACAACAAAATCAACGATTCAGTACAGGCTGACAAAACACTACGGTACCTGACATCGAGTGGTCCGAGGAGACAGGTACCCTAAAGGATCTGTTCATATGATATCACCTAACGGCAAAGGAAGTGGTCTTCTAGAAGGGTCGGGTCCCTAGCTTGGACGCAGAGGACGTAACCGTCTACCTAAGAAACAATATCTCTGTGGACCCTTCGGATGCACAATTTGGAAATGGTATATAGTCATATCTAGGATTTATCTTAAGTCTAATAGTAAATATGGTTTATATTGAACCAAAATGGTTTATATTGAACTTAAAAATTACTCTTTTACACTTTATTTAAACTTAACAAAGGAATGAGTAACTAAATACTTCTCAATTCATACTCATTTGAATTTAAAAGAAAATGGGAGAAAGGAACACTTGTTACCGTTTTATATAAGAACATCTGTACGTCAAGAACGAAATTTTTAGATTCCTTACTCGAATCACACACTGATCTGATCGTGATGGTTTTAATCGGAAATTATTCATATTAGACAGTCACCAAGATCCCCATCTTCTTTGGAAACTAAACCAGAAGGACACTCAAGTCTTACTGCACACATACAAGTAGAGACGTATCAACATATACTAAACGTAATGATTAAACATAAAATATAATTGAACTGTCTTAGAATCATAGTTAGCCACTTAGTAAACCCCACTCATAAAAAAGACACTTAATGATATCGTACTATGGTATTAATATTTTATTAAACTTTAAAAGACATTAACTTAAATATTTACGATGAGAAGTTCATGGAGTAGGTTCGTACAACGTATTTTAAATCTTCTATATATATATAGTCTAAATAAAAGTTTAGTCCAAATTAAAATTTAGTATAAGTATTAACCATATAAAGTCTTGACGAAAGATTTGTGGAAACTCTAATATACACATATATGTAATTACATATATGTATGTTTATACATACACGTAATATATCAGAGTTTCCTTACAAAATTTTTTGTCGAAACTTAAAGTGATTAACCCTCATACTAAATTTTATGAGATTTTACATCGGTGGTGCGGGTGAACAGAGGAAGATATGTATATGTGTAAAAACGAAAAGGAAGGAGAGGTTGAAGATCCTATAAGAAGGGACCATTTAACTAATCCTTAACCAATGTACGGGGTCACATTCACTGTCCGATACACCACCAGAAACAACGTCTCCTTAGATCCCCTTTCAATTCGAAACTTTACCAATAAGTTCAGACCCTCCGGTGATGAGAATCGACCGGAAAGGAATGGTAGTGATTAAGTGTCAGGATATAAGTCACTCGTAATGACTTACAAAGTAGGGTGGTGGGGGTGGATATAAACAATAAATAACGACGTATTGTTTGGTGGGGGTCTGAATCCGTAAATTTGGAAAACTTTAGAGTAAGGAACACCGAGTAACTCGTCCGGACCGAGTCGGCCCAGGTCCCAGATAGACATGCTCCGACGTCAGTCGTACAGTCGACCTAGACGTCAATAGAGGTCCAAGTGGACCTCCTGGTGGAAAGAGTCAGTCTGAGTGAACATACCGACAACCGACTAGGGACTACCGACAACCGAGTTCGGTTGTAGTCAAGGAACTGTGGACCCGAAGAGGGAACCCACCGACCGATGAGTGTTGTCTCTCCTCCCTCCCCTTCTCCCTCTATTCGTTTTAACTTCAGTCAGAAGAACAGTATAACCTTCACTGAACGGTAGTGAAAACGACGTAATAAAATAGTCTTCGTCCTGTTGTGATCCAGGTCGGGGTGTAAGTTCCTCTGTTAATCACTCTCGGTAAAATCACAGACGGATGCGTGACGGGGAGGTCACTTTATTGATCTCTTTCTATGCACAACATATGATTTTCTGGTTTACAATTGTACACACAATGTTTATCATTTACACTACTGTAAATCGAGTTGGGTCCGATGTCGACAGTCCGAAGTGTTTCCACTACATCTGGTGTATTTATCCTAACCTAGGTCTAATTCATATCTCACTTTCTTTCTTTCAGTCCAACGAGTCAACACAGGCCGAGAAACGTTGGGGTACCTGACATCGGATGGTGTGAGGAGGCAGGTACCCTAAAAGGTCCGTTCTCATGACCTCACCCAACGGTAAAGGAAGAGGTCTCCTAAAAGTACTGGGTCCTGAGCTTGGGTCCAGAGGACGTAACATCCGTCTACGAAATGGTAGACTCAGTGGTCCCTTCAGTCTATATCTCATCACCAGAAGTTTGACAAAACGAACACTATTTGAGACTTTCTCCACTTTCTTCCAATATGTATGAAGGTATAAAATTTCGAGTATTGACCTTTAGGTAAATTATCCACATGTCTTAAAGTAAAGATAGTATAATATGTACACGAGATTTATATAAAAGGTAGTTTTAGACCAAAATGTAAATTAAAAACCTTTGTATCAAGTAAATTAAAAACCATTTAATCGATTACTTCCAATTAATACGTTTCGATTAGGAGTCACAGTTTAGTCAGTTTAGTCTAAATTGAAGATAACCTTTTAGACTAAAGTAAGATCTTAGGTTTTTTTGTGCAATTATGTGTAGTACCTCTATTAGTGGAGTGAGACCAAGATTTTATCTATTCTGTGTCAAAAAGGTACACAAACAGGAAACCTATTTTACTCCATAACACGGGAGAAATCGTAAAAATTGGTTTCAAAAGAATTGACACTTTCCTAAGAAGGAGTCCTCTATATATTTAGTTTAATAGAGATTATCATGAACCTTCCTGAGTTTATGAGACTCAAAAAGTCTATAAATTATAAAATAAAATTTGGAAATTCTCAATCCTTATAGTTGTTTATGATATTTAGCTACTAAAGTTTAAATATTCGACATACTGAATATCGTACTATAAGTATTTCACTCGGGTTTTAATAAGAAGTGATCTGTGGAGAATAACTTAAGAACATTGTAAACGAGGTCAATACGACACGAAATTTTTTTTTTTTTTTTTTTCCAAGGTCTTTCGAGAAGGTCGAAATGTACGAAGACTCTTTATCGGGACCAAAACACGAACTCATTTAAGACTTTTACTCCTTGGTCCTGAAAACCTCATCATCAGTCTCAACAACCCTTCTGTGTCCTCCTCCCATACTCTTCTCGTCTATAAATAACCCCGTCTCAATCTACACTTCACTTCACTTCAGTGAGTCAGCACAGACTGAGAAACACTGGGGAACCTGACATCGGGTGGTCCGAGGAGTCAGGTACCCTAAAAGGTCCGTCCTTATGACTTCACCCAACGGTAAAGGAAGAGGTCCTCTAGAAGGGCTGGGTCCCTAACTTGGCTCCAGAGGACGTAACATCCGTCTGCGAAATGAAAGACTCGGTGGTCCCTTCAACCCACATCAATCAGACTAAAATTGTAAAAAGTATAGAGGGCAAACCAGGTTTCTTCGTCCTTCAATTTGCGTCCAATAATGGAGACGGACTAAAAACTGGGTGGTGTTTGGATGTTAAGCCCCAACGATTGATGTTTTACTAGATTTTATTTCTTAAGGTATTAAACATCTGAAGTCTCTTCAAGGTCTTTTATTTAGTTTACCACACATTGTCACTGGCACACGAGTTTTCTTCACGACTTCCTTCGTTGGGAGGATTTGGTGACTTTTTTGACGCGAAACTGTAGCTTCCTAGGCTGCTTCGTCTACCTTCCATCCCTGCCACAATCGTGCACACAGTCCTCGACTCGACCAGCAGCCCTCTTTGGGCCTCACCGGCGAGACCAGGACCGAGGACGGTCAGAGAGCGTACGGTCATTATAAAACCTTTGATACTCCGAACGAGTTTTATCTTCTACACTGACGTAGGGTGTCAATTTTTTCGTGGTGCATTTAGATGACTTTAAGTAATTTTTATAGTCTACAAATGTTTAGATTAGTCGGAAATGTCACGGTACCTATCTTAAAACAATCAAAACTAATTGTAATCTAAAATTTTACGAGTGAGAACTTTTTGCGATGGGATAAAATATTCTTGGTGACTATTTTATAGATCCGAGTATTTAAATACTGTAAACATAAAATCTACAAACTAAATATTAGGAAACTGTTATTTTCGATAAATGATTTCTCGTATTTATCAGTAACTTTTACGGTATCAAAAACCTTTAAAGTCAAAAAGTAAATATGTATATGTATACTTTATAAAACTTAAAAATTTAGACGTCATTTGTAGAGGGTCCCCTTAGGTTTAAAGTTGTCTTTGACCGTCTTTACTCATTCATGAATAAACTCATTCATTCATTTACTTGTGAACAAATGTAACGTCTTTCGGAAAAGTAATATTTTCCTATTTAAATATCTTAGGGAAATTAATTGTCTGAAAATACGTAAATTTTATATTAAGTGAGTTGTTATACAATAAATGTTCATAGACACCTAATTTACATACTACGTTTCACGTCCAGTAGAAGTAGGTAGGGTTGTAGATGACACGTCGTCCTTCTGGCTCTTCACTTTGGTGTAGAAGTAATGTCTACCGACACCGATCTTTTATAAAATCCTATCGTGTTGATATTACTCCTTGAGAGACTCACGACCTATATCCCTCCTACAATCTTTGAATCGTATATATTTATAGTAGTGGGAATGTATTTCTTATTAGAAAATAAGACGATAATGACTTGAAAGGATTAAACGTTCAAAATCTCGACCTAAAGTTTATTTTCAAAAGGTAATGATCTTTAGTCTTAAAACTATTTCTTATGATTTAGTAAAGGTTCAATCTACAATCAAGTCAAGTCAGTGAGTCAACACAGACTGAGAACACACTGGGGTACCTGACGTCGTACGGTCCGAAGGGACAGGTAGTGGTTGAGGGCTTCGAACGAGTTTGAGTACAGGTAGTTCAGCCACTACGGTAGGTTGGTAGAGTAGGAGACAACAGGGGAAGAGGAGGGTAGAAGTCAAAAAGGGTCGTAGTCCCAGAAAAGGTACAGAAGTGTAGTCCACCGGTTTCATAACGTCAAAGTCGAAGTCGTAGGCAGGAAGGTCACTGATAAGCCCTGACTAAAGGAAATCCTACCTGATCAACCTAGAGGAACGTCAGGTTCCCTGAGAGTTCTCAGAAGAGGTCATAGTGTCAAGTTTTCGTAGTTAAGAAGCCGCGAGTCGAAAGAAATATCAGGTTGAGAGTGTATGTATGTACTGATGACCTTTTTGGTATCGAAACTGATCTGTCTGGAAACAACCGTTTCATTACAGAGACGAAAAATTATACGACAGATCCAAACAGTATTGAAAAGAAGGTTCCTCATTCGCAGAAAATTAAAGTACTGACGTCGGTGGTAGACGTCACTAAAACCTCGGGGGGTTTTATTTCAGACAGTGACAAAGGTAACCTTACAATTCCGTTTACCTTAAGAGAGGATTTGATTAGACTCTAACACTTCCTAATCGGGTGCATCTCAATCTACCTTTCCTGTAATTCTTTTTCTAGTCCCCTGACGAGACCACCAGGGCACTGACTCTGTCGTGGAAGGTCACGTCCCCCACACCTTCAATTCTAGGGTGTACGGAGTGTCGGTTTTTTGGTTTTGTATTTTGTCTTCGTTATTGTTTAAGTTATTTCTGAAAATTTTGACCAGATGCAATTTTTTTTTTTTTTTCCTTTTTCTACTCACACGTATTTAACATCAACAAATCAACGGTTCAGTGCAGACTGAGAAACTCGGGTGGTCCGAGGAGACAGGTGCCTTAAGAGGTCCGTTCTTATGACCTCACCCAACGGTAAAGGAGGAGGTCCCCTAGAAGGGTTGGTTCCCTAACTTGGGTCCAGAGAACGTGACCGTCTACCCAAGAACTGGTGACTCGGTGGTCCTTTCGTGTCTGACAATGACCTGACAGAATCTCTCCATCCATCGGTACTTTACGGTGGTCCTTTTCCCCTGTAAAGGACTATTAGACCACGGTCTAGATAATTGTCCTTTGTCTCGGTCCAGAACCTTTCTTCTGTTTATAAATTCTCTATTATTCTTAATTTTGGCAGTAGGAATCCAGTATCCTGTATAGCTATTCTGGTTATGGTTAATTTTACACTGAAGAATTTTTCTTCGCAAGAGAGTCATGTAGAGACACATATGATTGAAACTCTATGTTTCAAAAATTTTAATGAAAACTAAAATTTGGTAAAAAGATACATATAATAAACTTCTATGATAACTTTGATTTACATTGTCCACATTCAAGAAACGAATATTTACTTAGAGAAAAACCTAAAATGTAGTTAATTATATGATGACAAAAAACATCGAAAAGGAGGGGTCACGTACTTTTATCTGTACTTCGAATATTGGTTTTAGTCCGGAATTTTTGTACACCTTCGGAAAACCTCGGGTGTTCATTTTCCTCATCTTTCTACATTTTTATACACATAAAAGAATGTCTCCTCGAGTCAACGACATCAGTCAGGTAAAGTGTGACTGTGTGAATCGTTACTGACTTAAGGGAGACGGTCCGACTTCAAGTCCCGGAAGCATGTCGATCTTTTACCTCTTCACCGTCCTCAGAATTCGGTATTCCCATCCCTTAAGAGGTCCAACGAGGAGTCCAAAGGAGTCTTTGTCTGGTAGTGTGTCACGACCTAACGAGTCCCGCCTCCTCGGTCTTCTCCTCTGACTCTCGGCGAGGAAGAGGGATCACACTTACAAGAGACACGAAGAAATATTTTTTGAGAACGGACGGAGATTTTAGTTCAATTCTTGAAACTTTATTAAATTTTCTTCGAAAGACAAAAACAGATACAACATTAATTATTACATAAAATTTTACAGGTGCAGGTTTAATTTACTCGACATTCGACCTGAAGGGACCACCAGACCGGCAATTCTCAGACGGACGGTTACGTCCCCTGTATCCACACTAGGGACCAGACTCTTCCAGGGTGTACGACTCCTCGTTCCTTAGGACGCGGGGCGTTGACGACTCGGGCACGAGATCTCTGGCGCGTGGCGTTGAACGTCGGGTCCGTGGAGACGAGACGGGGTGCCCCCGGGGGCGTCACTCTTCGGACGCACGACGTCGATCTCGTCGGGGGCGAGTGGCTTTGACGTCTTTCGGAACGTCGTTAGTCTGGGTCACGTCGGGTTAATAAATTTTTTATTATTTAGTCGGTACTCGACTACACAAACGTCATGAACGTCACGTAGAGGTTTGTGTTCCCTTAAGACTTGGAGTACTTCTTATTGTGAGGTCGTCTAAGACCTGGTCTGGTGTTAAGACCAAACGAGTCTACGGTCTGAATTGGTGTAGTGGAGATCTCGTCACCAGATGTTTCAACCCGTGTGAACTCACACACACTCTAGTGGAACACCCCCATGTCTTCTGTTATAATCTTACGAATAAATAGAAATAGAGTAACTCAAAATTACAAACCCCATATACACAAAATATTGTATTTATGTATGTATGAAATTACCATGTATAAAAACCCCTTTCGACCGACTATCCCCATATACTAAATTTTTTAACCTTTGGTGTCGAACACTCCAGGACCCGAGGTAGTCAAACCACACTCGTATTGTTTAACCCATCCGGAAATGGTTGAATGGGTGTGGTAGTCACGACAATTGTAAAGAAGTAGGAAAAAAATCGTAGATGAGCTTGTGCTTACGTTTTCGTCTTTTACTTACTCTCGTACCTATGGAGTTTGTCCCTTCTTTTCACTCCTGGGGTGCTGGAACCACCCGTGGGATATGCGCAGGCCGAAGTAACAGAAACAGAGGATGTCTAGACTAACATCCTGAGAGGGTCCAAGACAAATGTCGGTGTCAATCACTTCTTCTATTATGTATAGAAAAACACCTATCGTGTCAACTCATAAACACGTCCCCTAAGGATTCGGTGACCGTTGTAACATGAGTGATCTTGTACGTAATAATAACATGTTCTAACTTTTAGAACACAGACAGCTAGTTTAGAATACAGCTAGGACGGTAACTTTTTCGACATGGTCTACAAAGATAAAGGTTTCATGTCATTCCGGGGATGTATGTCTGGAAGTTCTACACTTGAAAGTTTCTACACTTGTTAACTTAGGTCGCTCCTTGGTCTTGGACACGGCAGTCATAGTCCGTGTTTCAACGTCGAACGGAAGGCAGAGGACAACGACTGTCGGGAAGCCGAGACGGCAGAGGGAGGCGGACAGGGAAGCGGTAGTCATTAAGAAGAACGACAAGTGAGTCACGGTCGGACACACGGTCGACAACATGACATGATGACATCAAAAGTTCCATGACATGACATTCTGACTTTTACAAAATAAAAATACAAAAAATTACATAATAAACACACTTTTCATAATATTCGGATGATATCATGTCATGATATATCGGTTACACAAGTAACCCATGGATCCGATTGAAACAACCTGAATACTTGTCTAACCTGAATTCTTGCACGAGAACCTTACCTTGAACAACTATGTATCCCCAGAATGAATTATTAACAAGACGAAATGTTTACCACCGTCCTAGGGGGTCCTCACTCAGAGTGTTAGACACGGATAGGCTCATGAAACAGAAGAGAACACCGTGCATACACTACAAACGACAATAAAAATAATTAAATATAAATAAAAAAATTAAATTGTACTTATGGGAATCTTTTACGCAGAACAGAAGGTTTACGTTAAACCGACTGACGGGGGTAAGTGGGTTTACTGGGACTTGAGAACGCGATTTTGTCTACGATCTTTGAATCCTCTTTTACTGACTAAAAAAATGTGTAATCTCAAATGATTACCTTTGATTTACCCACATGACACACAAACAAAATATTTAAAATCAAAATTTTACGTTTGTCTTTTGTTTTCATATTTGGATACTCTATGACAGTATGATGACTATGTCCAAAGTATGGAGTCCTGAACATTCTCAAATAACTAGGAAAAGAAATAGGTTGAGTACGAAATTTTTATTTCAATAATTATCATGAGAACCAAAAATATGGTAAGTCTAGTGACTTAAGTAATTCATGGACAGATCATGAACCTTTTATTTCACAAGTTGATCTCGAAACGACAACTCCTGGGCCTAGGTCATGTAGGGTTCCTGTGAAAGACTACAAAGACCCAGGGTTTCTTAGTTCTATGTTTCATTAAAATGAGACGTTTGGTTGACAATTGATATCCTCGGAATTAAAAAAAAGAATCAAAGGATTAACGTAGAGTGGTTACTAAGAGGAGAGGACTTAAACCCTTCTCCCGAAAAGAAAAAAAGGACCTTACCATGTACAGAAGGTACATAGAAAACTTGATCGTCAACGGAAAAAAAATTGAAGTCGTACCAGAATGTGACCGTGTAAGTTTCGATGTAATAAAGATCCGGTGTCACGTCCACTACTTTCCAGAAACCCAATCCGTAATTACAAAGAGAGAGACTAAAACACGTCTTCGAAGTTTAATTTTATCGATGTCATCTTTTTCTCCGCGAAAGGGGGAGGGGGTTGTGGATTTCCACATTAAATTTGATAGAACACACTAATTGAATAAATCTCTACCATATTAAATTTTATCCACCATAAATTCCATCGTAGATGATCGAAAATCTTTTAATGAAACAAATTTGTCTCAAGAAAAATTTTTCTTTAGACCAGAATAAACAATCTTTCGTTTTAAAATAAAACACGAGTTAATTCAACTTTGAGTAAAAAACTGTCAATGGAACCATTGTGTCCGTGATCTTTCGAAATAGAGTACAGGAGTAAGTAAAAACGTACTTATAGTATGTTTAGTCAATCGAAAATCCAGTTCCCGAATGGTGTAATGACCCAGAAAACGATTATTCAAGTACAATCTTAATCACAGTCTTAAATTCCTTGAAGTCTCTAGCACATAACTCTAAAGAGTGTATTCTAAAGTCTATGACGAAATAACGAAAAACATAACCAATTTTGACATGTGAACTTTAACGATGTAATGATAAAAGATGTTAATTGTTATCAAACAGATAAAAAGTTATTTAATCAATTCTCAGAGTCACCAGGCTACACCAGAAACATAATTCACGTCATTGTCAGAGAAGACATAGATTTAAGAGAGGATCATCAAACAGGTAAGAATCGTAAATTACCCGAAACATTCGACTACTTAGGGTTTAAATAAAGAGGTCGGGACTGGAGAAGTACCTTCAGTCTCGAGAGTGTCGGCTTTCTTGAGTTAAGGATGGGGTGGGTCGAAGAGTTTTATATTTGGTCTTAGTTTGTTTGTTTTTGTGGAACAAAGATGGGACCAGAAAGGGGTAAAATGACTTGTGTATGAACGAGTTCTATTTTTGGATAGAAGACTATCGAGTATAGATCTGGTGACAATTCTCTGAAGATTGACCAGAGACGGAGGGAGGAGTGGAAAGATGAGGAACTTCTCACTTTCACTAGGAAATTTTCACATTTACCTAACCGACGCGAGGAGAGGATCCCCATGAGTGTGACACCTAATGACGGAGGAGGAACACGAGTGAGACGAAATGGGTGTGACCGGAAAAACAGAACACTACGGTTCGGGCAGGGACGGCACCCGAAAATGTAAACGACAAGGAAGACAGGTATTCACTAGAAGGGGGTCTTAAAACAAATCGAACGAAGAATAGAGACCCGAGAGTCGAGTCTCCAGAAGGAACTGTGGGTTCGATTTTTAGGAAGGAGACATGACACGGCGAGAGGAAACTTTCACATTGTCGTAGTAGCGGTAGTCTTTACTGGAATGAGTCGAACGGATGACGGACAAATGGGTAGGACCCTAGTTGGACTGACCAGAGTGGGTGCTGACATCAAGATCGTAGGTCTTCAGGTATACACCCCCCACCCCCCCAGACGTGTCTTCCATACAAAGGGTTCATATACCTTTGTTTAGTATAAGAGAGGGAGAGACCTCCTTTAGATGATCTTGAGGTAGGTGGGGAAGAATGATTGTACATGAGACCGTCTCACCACTGGGTGATACCTCGGAGCACTTCCCATTAGGTAAAAAGTAGGGATTTATTTGAATGGACAAAAAGACGCACCAGGGTACAAAGGTACTTTACTCAAGTATTTTCTTTTTCCGTGACTCCTTGAAGTCTTCTGACGGGCTTTTCCCGTTCTTTCTCCTTCTCTTCCAAGCCCTTCTGTAACATTTTATGTTTCCGAAAACCAGTCACTGTCGTTCGTATCGTCCGACTCCTCTTCAGCCTTCACTTACTTCGGACACCTGTAGACTGACACTCTTGACTTCGACCGACCATTGTGGGTTCGGAGCTACAAAGAAACGACCTCTCTTGTCATTTGGATGATCTTGTAAGTCTGTGTACCCCACTCCGACAAAATTTTATTGGGTTTGACACATCAAGGTTTTTACCCTAAGACTGAATCAATCTCTGTAGGTCTGAGGAACGGAGATGGTCTGGTCCAGACGTTTTTGTCTAGTTGTTTTTGTTCCTAAGTTCACTGGAGTGGTCATTTCTGGTAAATGAACATCCATTCACCTACTTATCATTAATGTGACAAATCTTCAGTAGATACAAAATCCCATCCGAAACGATACTACGGAATAGACTCACTGACGAAACTTTTTAATCGAATATACTTTGTTAGGTACACATAGATTCTCTGTATTCCAACCGTCTTAGAACGACGAAGACTACTTAATTTTTTTGTGTGTGTAAACAAGACAATGGATGTTTACTCGTGAAATAATAGTTTGTCAAGTCGTAGTCTTGTTCCAAAGATTAAGGTTTTCTCCAAAGAAGCGTATCATCATAGGACAACACTTTATGTGTAATCCTCGGACTGCGACGTCGGATGTAGGACAAAGTCAAAGAGTAAGCGTCGACCCATTGAACTAACTTTTTCATATTTAAATGGAGTAAGAACGATCACGACGGGTACTTTACATTCATAATCAAGGAAAAACCGACGATGAAAATAGTAGTGTGACCCGGTTCAATTTTCTGGACAAAACACCACTGTATTTTTAGTTGATGTTCTCTTTTGGTAAAAATGAATACCTCCGTTTAGAGAATTGTGTTTTCATTTTCCTGTAATACGTTAATACATTCCGTTTACTCGGGTCCTTATTGTGAGTGAGTTTCATAAAGTATGAGTCACTAAAGTATACTCTTTACTACTGAGTCTCATTTTGTCTCTTAATTTTAATCGGGAACAGAAGTTGTTAAATTAACGGTTCCGGAAAACACTTAAGATTAATTGCGAGATTTAATCGATGATAAGGAGTCTTGTTACATGGTATTCTTATCCTTTGAGTCAACAAAATGTAAACAAAATGGATTCAATAAGGAAGTAGGTCACAGGGTATTTATTTTTCGACAAGTCCGTACTAATTTTGACTATTATTCAACTCACGGATGATATACGTTCCGTGACACGACCTACGACTTTCACTCGACCACTGTCGTAAGGACCAGTTCGAATAGGCACACCATGGTCGGACAACTTATACGTTTAAACCGGTCTTATCGTATGTGAAACTGGGGACATGGTTTTCAGAGGTTGAATTCACTGAGCATTCTCCTTTACCATTTATGTCATTCTGTAAAGTTAAAAAAGGGGAACTCGAATCAAGGTAGACTTGTCTCGTGAATTACGGAAGAGAACATCTGTCACCTAAAGTCTTCCACCCCTTCTGAGTGGTGGTAGGGGAACAAAACTGTCTTGTAAAAGTCGGGTTTACCTCGAGTAGTAGTTGTGATAATTCCTCTTCAATAAGAGACCGACAACGTCCCTCTCACCTTTGTGATCTTTAAGAAAGGACGTCCACTCCCAGTCAAAAATTTCCGAGGTTGAGACGAACGAAACGACTATTTCAAGAAGTTCTCTAGTACCAGGTAAAGACGTTTCGGGCTTCAGACACAATGATGTCAGTTTACCAAATACGTTTTGGACTTCGTCTTAAGAAGATTCAGGATCCCTGCTGTTGTCTTTGCAAAATCGTTTAAGCGTATGGGACTACGTTACGTTGTATCGTGTTTTTAAGGATTTTGTGTGTCCACTCCTCTCTTCTAAACTACCGGTTGTCTTTCTTAACGACCCAGTCACCATGGATTTCTCATCGACATTTTGACATGTCGACTATACTCAGATACGAACATTTTTACATTTATTGTCCTTTCGTAAGTTCAAGTAGGTGTCATTGGTTACGTTTTTTCACTCTGAAAAAGAAGGGTCTCTATCCGTGACTACCCGTGACAAGTAAGGAGAAAGTGATGAATAAGTCTCATGTTGTGAGAAAAAACAAACACATTATTTATAAAGAAATAACACACTTACGTATCTCATTTGACTAATTCTCTAAAAGAAATACCACTCGGGTTGTAAGGAGAAAATATAAGAATACCCCGAATTTATCAAGATGGACATTTCTTAAACACTCCTTTCGAATACGATACTTTCTCAGTAGACCCCTTGACGAAGAGACTTCAGTACTTGTCTGGTGACGAGAGAAGAGGAAGTGTTCTTCTGTTCCGACCCTACCAATCCGAAGTAGCCTAGTATGTCTCGAAGTCCTGAGACTTCACCCTTTCACGAACCTTCTTTAGTGTTGAAAGACGACTCTCTTTGAGGTCAAACCACTAAAGACCGAATGACATTGCATGCGGTCCGTTTTTTTTTTTCAGGGTATCACTAAGGGAACTATTCTAGACGTTTGAACTCTGAGTCTTTAGTCCGCCGACCTGTGTGAAGACCGGGGTCTCTTGACTCTCGCTTTCCGTCCGGCCGGACACCTCTGGGTCCCGGAACCCGGGACCGGACGTGCCGGATGGCGCAGAGGAAGTACCGACACGAGCCGAGAGGAACCACTCTGGAGGGAAGGAAGGAGTTGGTGTTAACTTTGGAAGTCTAAAGTAGAGTCAGACCGGAGGAGGGTGACGGGAAGGGATTGAAAAAATATAGTGAATAGTGGTGGATTGTCTTGTGTATAACATAATCAAATAGATGACGGGAGTGGTGGTCTTTCAAGGTACTCCCGTCTCTAAAACCAGACAAAACAAGTGAAGAACATGGGAGTTCACGGATCTTACCACAGTCCGTAAATTACCCGTGATCCACCTGTAGACGACTCGGTCACGTATTTGTGACGACTAAAATTTTATACCTCTGTTATCTCTTACCACCATCTTGCACACGAAAACTTTGACCAGGTTAGACCCTTACGTAAAGTCGAAATTTTAATAGTAATTATCGAATGATTCTTAAATTAGAGAGTCTAAGTTCGAAGGAGTGAACATTTAATCTTATTATTATTATGGATATAAGAATAGCCCAAGAAAACTCTTAATTCGTGCTACACTTGACATGAAACTTATTAGGGACCGAACATAATTAATACATAATTCACATCAGTTGGTACTCCCTATTAAACGACTTTTCCAGGTAAAGAAAAAACAGGTAAAGAACGAATAATCTCAGTCGTTCATTCTTATGATCAGTATAGTTTACGTGATAAGAAATATTCTTGAAAATACACTGCATACGTGACTCAGTTAAAATAAACACCCGACAACATGATTAAATCCCGTGTAGTCAATCAATCAGATGGAGATTTCCGTTTCAACCTGTAAGTACTTTGTTTGTAAATCGCTCGTGGATGATACACAGCCCGTGATAGGATCCGTGATCCCCAGACCGTCTTGTTTCAGGAACGGCAAGGAGTTCCTCGAATGAAAGATCTTTTGTCTCCCGACCTACCATTCGTAAGTTTATTAAGTGTATTTATCCTTTACACTTCTTCAGAACGTTTAATTCGGATCAAGTCTCCTTTTGTATACGGACCGTAGAGTAGTAAACTGCGTCAGGTCTTCTCAGGTCATAATAGCGGCACTGACATTGTTTGAGAACTTTGGTTCGTGTATCGATGATAAACCGGTACTTCGTAAGACGCACAACATTCACGGGTTACATAATAATGGAACTACTTTCTGTTTATAAGTGATACGAAAATTTACAGGTACGAAGTTCCGTCCCTTCTATAAAAAAAATTACAATTCACTTTTTTTGGATCATAAATCTCTATATGTGTATTGGATCCCTTTTTTAGTCTTCCTCGACATACTTTACAAACACAGGAGACCAACTACTCCGTAAAGGAAGGAGTGTGAAAAACATAAAAGACTTAAAAGAAATTATTCGTATAATAATGAATATATTCGTCTTTTCTGCAATATCCGAAAAAAAAAAACGAGTGACGATTTTACAGGGACAAGAACCTGTTTCCTTTCCTATAGGAATTCCTTTAACTGAGGTTCCTCAGACCAGACGAAGGAGTTCTAAATTGAGATTCTGTCCAAAAGAAATAATAGTTTTGTTATGTACCACTGATATCTTTTAAGTCCTTTTTGATCGTTTCTATTATTTTCTTTTTATTAGATGTTAGGGTGGTTAAGTTTCTATTGGTCTGATATAAAAAGTCAGAAAATAAGATACATCTATTATTTAAAATCAGTGAAAGTTAAATCGATAAATATGAATTTAAAAATTTTATAAAAATAAATTGTTTATGTGAATAATTTTTTATCCTGGTGTCAAAAAGTCAGTCACTATATAGAACTTATCATAATTGCAACAACAACAAGTCAAGTCAAGTCAAGTCAAGTCAGCGAGTCAGCACAGACTGAGACGTTGGGGTTCCTGACGTCGTACGGTCCTCAGTAGTGGTTGGGGACCTCAAATGAGTTTGAGTACAGGTAACTCAGCGATTACGGTAGGTTGACAGAGTAGGAGACAACAGGGGAAGAGGAGGACGGAAGTTAGAAAGGGTCGTAGTCCCATAAAAGTTTACTCAGTCGAGAAGCGTAGTCCACCGGTTTCATGACCTCAAAGTCGAAGTCGTAGTCAGGAAGGTCACTTGTGGGTCCTACCTAGAGGAAATCCTACCTGACCAACCTAGAGGAGCGTCAGGTGCCCTGAGAGTTCTCAGAAGAGGTTGTGGTGTCAAGTTTTCGTAGTTAAGAAGCCACGAGTCGAAAGAAACATCAGGTTGAGAGTGTAGGCATGTACTGATGACCTTTTTAGTATCGGAACTGATCTGCCTGGAAACAACCGTTTCATCATAGACAAAAAATTATACGATAGATCCAACCAGTATTGAAAAGAAGGTTCCTCATTCGGAGAAAATTAAAGTACCGACGTCAGTGGTAGACGTCACTAAAACTTCGGGGGTTTTTATGTCAGACGGTGACAAAGGTGACAAAGGGGTAGACAAAGGGTACTTCACTACCCTGGTCTACGGTACTAGAATCAAAAGACTTACAACTCGAAATTCGGTTGAAAAAGCGAGAGGAGAAAGTGAAATTAGTTGTCCGAGAAATCACGAAGTGAAAGACGGTATCCCACCACAGTAGACATATAGACTCCAACAACAAGTCAACGATTCAACACAGGTTGAGAAACACTGGGGTTTCTGATATGGTAAAAAATTTGTTAAAAGAGGATGGAAATACGACACAAATACCACAACCTCTTCTGAGAAAACCTGACGTTCCTATGGTTTGGTCAGTCAGGATTTCCTTTAGTCAGGACTTATAAGTGACCTTCCTGACTACGACTTCGACTTCGAGGTTGGGAAACCGGTGGACTACGCTTCTGAACTGAGTAAACTTTTCTGGGACTACGACCCTTTCTAACTTCCGTCCTCCTCTTCCCCTACTGTCTCCTATTCTACCAACCTACCGTTGTGACTGAACTACCTGTACTCAAATTCATTCGAGGTCCTCAACCACTACTTGTCCCTCCGGATCGCACGACGCCAGGTACCGCAGTGTTTCTCAGTCTTTACTGGCTCACTGACTTGACTCTTGACTATATATACACGACTTAAAAAATTTAAAAATTTTTAATATTTGTTACGACGTCCCTTTACAGGAACTACGATTTAGAAACTTAGGTACTAATGAAAGAATTCTATTGAAAGATGTTCACTTAAGGAATTTCTTAATTTAAAAATTTCGAAAATAATGTATAATACGGTTTGACGGGGTTGACTAATGTGATTAAACACAAGAGTCGTTAAATCCTCTTATGGGCAATAGGACTCGGACATGATAAAGATTTTTATCTAAAGGGATAACTGTTGACTTTTTAATATGAAATAAAAGTAAGAATCAAAAGTAAACAAGTATTTAGGTAATCCAGGTAAAAAAAAGGTAGTTTGACGAGTATAATAGTAAAAATTTTTCTTAATATATAATTGATACCGTCTTTCACTTCTCCTTGATTTTTCGGAGAACTACTTTCACTTTCTCCTCTCACTTTTTCAACCGAATTTCAAGTTGTAAGTCTTTTGCTTCTAGTACCGTAGACCAGGGTAGTGAAGAACCCTTTATCTACCTCTTTGTCACCTTTGTCACAGTCTGAAATAAAAAACCCCGAGGTATTAGTGACGTCTACCACTGACGTCGGTACTTTAATTTTCTGCGAATGAGGAACTTTCTTTTCAATACTGGTTGGATCTATCGTATAATTTTTCGTCTCTATAATGAAACGGTTGTTTCCAGGTAGATCCGTTCCGATACCAAAAAGGTCACCAGTACATACCTACACTCGACCTGACACTTCTTTCGACTCACGACTTCTTAACTACGAAAACTTGATCACAACCTTTTCTGAGAACTCTCAGGGCACCTGACGTTCCTCTAGGTTGGTCAGGTAGGATTTCCTCTAGTCAGGACCCACAAGTAACCTTCCTGACTACGATTTCGACTTCGAGGTCATGAAACCGGTCGAGTACACTTCTTAACTGAGTAACCTTTTCTGGGACTACGACCCTCCCTAACTCCCGTTCTCCTCTTCCCCTGTTGTCTCCTATTCTACTGACCTACCGTAGTGGTTGAGCTACGTGTACTCAAACTCATTTAAGACCCTCAACCACTACCTGTCCCTCCGGACCGCACGACGTTAAGTGCCCCAGTGTTTCTCAGTCTGTACTGACTCACTGACTTGATTTGAACGAAGTGACACAAATTCTATAAAAAAGGTCTCACAGTAAATGAAAGATAAACACACACACATACGCACACACACATTTGTAAAATTAAAAAACTCTAGTCTAGATAGTTAGGAAAGGAAGTACCAAAGACGGGAACTTCAAGTAGGATTGAAATATATTTGTAAGGGAATATATAAAAAAGAAAATCATGAAATAAGTTTAATTTAGAAATTCGTCTGAAAGAAAGTCGCATTCCGTACTTCATCTGTCGATAAAGAAGGTCTTCCACTCGAACACCATTCCTACGAAAAGAATGGACTCGAAGTATGAAGTGTCGTCGGCTGTCGTCGCGCTACCGTAAGAGGAGCGTCTAAGGGACGAACTATCAAACAACCGTCTCAAAAAAGTTTGCTAAAAGAGATATTTTACATCGGTTTAGTTCGTTGGGACCATCTTTCTCTACAAATAATCCCGTCACTAGAGTTCATAGGACTAAATTCGAGTGAGTTGGGTAGTCTCTAATAAAATTTATGACACAACCGGTCTTGAAAGACAAGTCTAAACAGACATTGTAGTATACCTTTTGGGGTTTGCTTGAAAAACCGATTGGGTTATATTATAATCGCTTCCCCACACCCTTAACTTCGAATCCGACTGAATGTGTGAGACTCACACACTGAGCTAGATTCTTGTGTCGACGGGACTCGTTTGCGTCGTGTGTTTGTTCGTCGACACCCCTTTCCTCGTCGTTCCCTTTTACCGAGCTCAGAAGGCCAGCAGGCAGGGAGGGCGACTTCGTAGTCGTCGAAGAGGTCGTCGTAAGTGTGCACGAAGAAGTTTGTGCACGAGTCCAGAAGAAGAGGAAGTCTTCAATGAGAAGTCAGAGTACCGACCTGGTAAAAAGGACTGAAGACTCATGAGCTAACGGGGTCTCAAGTTATAAGTCTGAGAATGAAGTGAATGAAGGGATTTACTAAAGGTCGACGTGTCAAAATTATGACAGACCATTTTTGGACTCCTAAGAACAATATCTATAATAGACAGTAGATGAAAGTTTATTATGTTGTATCTCACTAAATCTACAAATTCAACTAAAAATTCGATGAGGTTCCCTATGGCAACCTCTTCCTTTACCGTTGGGTGAGGTCATAAGAACGGACTTTAGGGTACCTGTCTCTTCGGACCACCCGGTGTCGGGTGTCCCAGCGTTTCTCAACATGTGCTGACTCGTTGACTTGTACGTGTGTTCCCTATGATGCTTTTCGTGAGATTAGTTCTTACCAGTCAGTCCCCTAAAGGGACCACTGGGTCACGGATTCCGAGGTTCGAAGGTGACGTCGCCCGTTCCCAGGTTAAGGTTCAGTCCCTTGTTTCTAGGTTGTACGACACGTTACGTCGGTTTTTTTTTTTTCTTACCAGTCAGTCATAAGCTTTCCGGGAACAGAAAGTAATACCAATAAATTCAGAGGCAAACGCCTAAACAATTAATCGTATTGCATACAGTGACCACGTCACTCACCGTGGGCTCAATACAGTGAGCCGACCTCTGTGACACTCTCAGGGGAGGTGGGGACGTACTTACCCTAGGTGTGGTCCCCGAGTCGTCAGGATGTCGGACCCTTCTCACCTTGTGAACGATCCAGGTCAAGTCAGGACCGACGGTGGACTAGTTTTCGGCCGACTTAGGACTGAAATCTGACAACAGTTCAAATGAAGTTCTATTGGAAAAGTGCCTTCCATGACGTATCTCCCGGGTTTCCTGTGTCTCGGTCCTAAAGAAGTTGGAATGTCCTTCAAAATGTGTTGCACCATCTAAAATCAACCTTTGAACGAAAGCAACATTGGACTGTTTATAATAGTATCTTCTTTCCGGATACCGGGTGACCCCTTTGTTTGACTTTAGAAAACTTTAGAACTCTCGACGCTTACTGGACTAACAAAGATCAGCCAAGAGTTGTTGAGAGTCTAAGTGTGACTGTCGAGGGGTGTGGGGTCCGTGGTCTGAGTGTATACGCACACGAGTGTCCATGACGGACCTAGGAGGCGAGTCCTCCCGGGTCGAGACGTGGACGAGGTCCGTCGGGGAGGGGTGTCACCGGTCCCTCGGTGCACGGACGAGGATCTGGTGTGAAACACGTGGGTCCTGAGACCGTTTCACACTTTCACGATCAGCGAGTCAGTACAGGCTGAGACGCGAGGACACCTGATATCGGGCGGTCCGAGGAGACAGGTACCTTAAGAGGTCCGTTCTTATGATCTCACCCATCGGTAACGGACGAGGTCACCTAGAAGGACTGGGTCCCTAGCTTGGCCCCAGAGGACGTAACGTTCGCCTAAGAAATGGTAGACTCGGGGGTCCCTGGGACCCTGAGGGACGGATTAGTCGGGACTCCGGTGTGTGCGTTCACAAAGGAGGGGAGCTGGGACAGTGGTTCCATGTCTGGGGGTCCCGGTCCCCACCGGTCCCGTCCTACCTGCCTCGTACCTCTACGTCCGACGCACGGGCGCGTGGAGAACACCACGTCTTCCATCGGCCATTTGTTTCTGTCGTCTGGGGTTCGACGTCCGGTCCCCGGACTGGAAGGACACGTTACCACAGGATCGTGTCTTAAGGTTCTCTGGATGGTGAGATTTAAGGTCTACTTTACGGTGGGACCGGAGAGTCAAGAATTACTTCCACATAAAAAGTTCCATACTCCTAAATTGTGTAAAATAGACTTCGAAAATCGAACTGTGTATTGAAATTTAAAAATCTGTACACCATACGTCCGGAGGAAATCTGAGAACGGGTCCTCGGATATCTTTTGGACGGTGTGTCTACAGATTTTCCGTCGAGTTTGAGGAAACTCAAAAGTTTGAGGTCTCGTTTTGGACCACGAGAGGTGTGAGCCCGGTTTGTGGGGTAGAAAGAGAAAGGGAGTGTGGGGTGTTGGTTGGTGGTTGTCTAAGACAGTCGAACGATACATTCTACACAGGTCTGGGACTAGAGAAAGTTGTGGAGGTGCGATCTGGTGGAATTGGGTCCCGTGGTGGTGGACTGTAGAGTTGGTAATGTCACGGACTAGAAAAGTGAGGACCTCAGCTTCGACACCCACGGAGGAGGGAGGTATTTACTTATGTGTTTGGGTAGGAGGAAAAGAGGGGTTTAGGATCTGATACACCGACTCGGTACCGGTAGATCTTCACTGGTGAGGGACGTTGAAGGATACGTCGATTAATTCCGGAACCAGTAGAGACCAGGGACAAAATTTTCTTCACCCTGAAGGAGTTGTCTGTGGCCCCAGACGGGGACCGCGGAGCGGTGACAGGGAAGGAGGCGGGGCGACAGACGTCACGTCTACACCGGCACCCGCACTTAGGTCCCCGGTGTGGATTCCTACGGAACGCGACACAGGGACCCACTGTCTGTCTCTTTGGTGAAGCAAATTTGTTGAAGGAAAAAGGTAAAATGATAATTTCGTTTTTGATTTATGCGTTGGGGGTCACAGTTTTAGAAGGTTCCGACAAATAGTGTAGTTCTGATTTTGAACTCGGGAAGTAGCACTGGAGGTTCCACCGTAGACCAGAACCGGTCTGGGTCGACGGACCGGAGTCAATGGAGGTGACGGTAGAGAGAGAGAGGACCGGAGTCAATGGAGGTGACGGAAGAGAGAGAGAGAGAGAGAGGGGAGGAGGAGGAGAAGGTGTGCGAGAGGTACGAGGAGTCTGGAAATGTGACAGAGAACAAATCGTACGAGAAGCGGACCCACAGACGAACGAAAGGGGGGCGAGAGACGAGTCGTGTGAAGGAGTGCCTCCGGAAGGGACTGGAGGACTGACTGGCGAAACTAAGGGACAATTCCCGACCGGAGGGAAGGGACTCGTGGTCGAGGTGTCCCGTCCCGAGCCAGACAGAGGGAGTGCCCACGGCTCCCCTCGCACCGTGTGGTACCCGGGACCGGGAGGTCGTGACACCCTCTTTCCTTCCTTTTGATCTTTTGAAGTCTTTAGTCTGAAGACAAGTGGGCTCCTTTTAATTTACGACTAGACCATTTTTCACAATGACCGAAATGTTTGCATTTTACTTATGGCTTAAAATTTTAAACTCCCAATTTGAGAAAGAAACCAAGGAATGTCTCCGTTAAGAAAGTAAGAAGACAGGGTGATCGGTTACTATGACTGTCGATATTGGACTTTGACTCATCCAAAAAGTGGGACACGGGTTTACCTACGGGACACAACGAAAGAATGGCAGTCATTGGGACTTCACGGCACTCCGTGACCTGGTACCGTTAGACAGGGTTTCTCTGTCAGTGTCAATACCTCCGGTCGTCCCGAAGAATAATGTACGTAGAATGGCAAAAATATTGCATTTATAGAACTTCTGTCGTCCAACACCTTTGATTTTTCAACACATGCAACAGATCGTTAAGTCCTCTTTACCGTGGGTGGGGTGTCACGACTGCCCAACTATTAAGTGGGTAGAGAGTAAAATAGGTAGTTCGGTTGGAAACATACTCCACCCTTCTTCCTTTCTCTCAAACCCAAGTCGTGTGTTTTTGTCTTGATCAAAACACTGATGGGAGTGTCTCTGAAGGAAAGTCCGAGATGTGTTTGGTGGAAAAACGGTTTGAGAACCAGTTTAAGTCACGCTTAATGGATGACGGAGGAGCCCCCTGTCCGACTACGACAGGCACATGTCCATGAGGTCCTTCCGAGCCATTTGTCCTATGCTTTTAAGTGAGTAAAGATGTTATAGTAGGAGTAACAGGAGGTTACTTCTCGCTTTTACGAGTGTGGACTTCCTTCTTTCTACAGTCCAGGACCGAAGACCCGTTCTCGGCTATTGGAAGGGCTCCTCGTGCACGAGCATTACCAATTTCTCCTTTGTTGATGGTACGTCTCTCCTTTGTGCGTGCGGTGTGTGGAAGTACAGGACCGGACCGGGGAGTGAAGGAGACGACCGGTCTTCAGACGTTTGTCACCAAATGACCTCCTCCGACGTTTACGATCGGACGAGACCCCACCGGCGGAGACACCGGGAGGGTGGGGTACAGGTGTCTCGTCGTAAATATCTTTAGTCCACCGAAATAAAAAATTTTAAGACTCATTAAAACAAAGAAGAGGAGGACAATACTCAACTTGACTTAGGGGTTTAAGTGTCTGACTTCAGGATTGGGGTCTTATACTGACATAAATCTCTTCCCTAGTTTAATTTTCCTCCAGTAATCCCACCCGGGATTTGACTGTACTGACCACAGGAATATTTTTTTCCCCAAACCTGTGTCCCTCTTTCGGTACAATTCCGACCTCAATACGACGGTATTCGGTTCCTCCCGTTTTGTGACCGTCGTTTGGTGGTCTTCCACCCTGCCTCCTACCTTGTTGGACTAAGTAAGTTGTTCTAGAACTTAAAGGTCGGAGGTTTTGGTATTCTCTTATTTAAAGATAATAACTTTGGTTAGTCAGATGTCTTGAAACAATGTTGTCGGGATTGTTTGGTGTTGGAGGAGTAAAAATACTTTCAAATACCTGTTGTCATCTTCACTCTTTTATAAGGTGTCGGACCGGAATGATTCTTCACTTGAACTCTGACTTTATGATATGACACAAACACTAAGTGACGTCCTCCTAGACCTGTAGACAATGTGTTGTTGTTTTACTTAAAGTTTTAGTAATCCGATCTTCTTTCTTCGACCCGTCTCTTCTTATGTATGACATAGTGATGTAAGTGTAGTTGAAGATCCTTTACGATTGATTAGATAGGACTGTCTTTCTTCTAGTCCCGAACGGGGTCCCGATCCCGGACTCCCTAGAAACTCCCCCCGTTACGGTTACAAGACATAGGACCACACCTTACCACCAAAGGTCTCTTATATGTTTATAGTTTTACGGAGTCCAACGTGTAAAATTTACCTACGAGTTTTTAATGGGTAATTATTTTCACTTAAAAATTTTCAGACGGACAATCAAAATGGGGTTTGAAACGACGAGAACAGAAAAAAGCTCCAGATTTGGACGCCATAGGGTGTCGACTAATTCCTCTCACTGAGAGTACCCGACGTGAGTCGAGGACCCGTCCCTCCAAGTGACTCCAGTTCGTCGGGGTTGTTCCGAGTTATCTACAAGTGGCGACCGACCTACCGACGAGAGGTCGCGGTTCCGCTTGTTCGACAGATGTCTCAGAGACTCCTTCGGTTGACACATACAGGGCGTGGGGTGCGGTGGGCGACGTATGATCCCGAAGACACTAGAGAACAAAGTGTATATTACACAAAAGGGACGACATGACAGACGAGGATCCCCGCTTTTCTCGGAATGTAACAAAGTCTTGGTGACTTCACGGACTGTATCCAGAAACGTTGATCTTTTATTATTTGTATAAATAAAGTTAAGAGTTTACTACGGAATGGACTAAAACTCTTCCTGAAATACGTGTATTTACATGAAAGGTAGGTGGTCTTTAAAGTCCAGACGCCACAACCCCAACAGTTTAAGGGAGAAGTCCCTGAGCCGGTGACACTCCACCAGCAGCCCAAGATTCCCTTACTGTGGTCACAAAAGGTCACTTTTACGTCCCGTTTATATCGTAGCGAAACGAGTGTGAGTACTTTTATGGTTAAAGGGTTTTATTGACTGGTTGACTCGTCACACGAAAAAAGGGATTTATGTCTAAAGGGCGACGACGTTAGCAAGATTCTTGGAGTCTGTGTAGACGAACATTTAGACCGTTTTATTGGTTTCGGGGTTCGTGGAGCGATTTATTTGTACAACTTTCGGACTCATTTATGTGGGCGATTTTTATTTTCGGTGCCAAAGGGTCAGTGTAGTTTTTCGGTAGGCTTCAAGAGGCTTAAAATCATACTCTAAAGATTATGAAAATTCCTTTTACTTAGCCAGGCCACTCAAAAGGAAGTGTCCTTGGACACTCTCCCTTTACTTGACGGACTAGGACGTAAATTGTCTTCAGGGGTGATAACTCTTTGTTGTCGGGGTCAGAAGAAGGATCGAGAGTCCGGTGGTGGGCTGTCTGTCGTCAGTGAGTGGGTGTCTGTCCTCCGCGGTGCACTGCCGCCCGCACCGCTTCGTCCGCTTGTGCAGCAGCCACCTCCTCTTCACGCACTCCACGCCGTCCCAGTGGCTGACCGGCGCCGTGACCGGGGTGTACATGTGCACCGGCGGGACGCAGAACCGTCGGCTGCACACGCGGCTCACCGTCCGGCGTTAGAGATATTAAGATCCAAGTGTTTGTGTGTGGTTCATTTGTCAGTTGTCCTCTTCTTTGTTCAGTTAAAAAGGAAGGGAATCGTAATTGACTACTTTTTTTTTGGTTTGTTTGAGAAGTAAGTCGGATTCGAACATTTAAAAGTCCGTGGTTTGGCAATAGATGTAAATTCGTTATAGAGCAAATTCGTGAATATGTAGTACTTCCAGAAGAACAATGGTGAAGATCGGTCATCGGCTATTTTTATACCGTGGATAAAACTTTGACTTCATGTTCGGTCCTCTTGTCTGATTTTCTGGTTTTTTTTTTTTTTTTTCCACTAAATTAAAAAAGAATTTTGTGACGAATGATTTCATTTAGTTTTTCTACATCCCGTAAAGGTGGGTCCCAGTTATTTATAAAAATAGTTTTGAAGTGGTTAAAATCCCAAGGTACCTCGTAAGATACCCCGTGGGGTTGAGTGAGACGTTCGTCAATTCACGTCTAGTGACTTACTATAGTAGATCTTGGGGTCTCTCGTCAAAAGACCCTGGTTTGTAATACAATCTGGAGTGAAGTCATTCAAGTACCGACTGTCCGTCTATCAAGAGTCTTGTGAAGGATTACCTTTGGTGACGAAACAACTGAAGTTTGATTGACAGAAGAGATTCTGGTTCGGTGGTGTGTCTGAATTTTATTATAAAATGGGGTTCACTCCACGGTAAAACTAAGACGGGACCCGTTACCATGGTCGTAAGGGTCTTGAAATCCCAGTAGAGACTGAAGAGGAGGGAGGAGTGAATCGTGAAAGAAGTCTTATAGGTCAACCGTTTTATTGTTGTTTAAGAAAGAAACATTATAGAGGGTGAACAGTCTCGGAATAGTTCGTATGGGGTATGGGTCTGGTCAGAGGCAGAATCTGAAAGAGAGAGAAGCCTGGATTTAGCGTGTTACGACAGTTCAATTACTAAGAGAACTTTTTGGTAAGAATAGTACATTCTTTGCTTAGCGGTCAGATACAGGTTACGTCCTATGTCCTACGAACCCCGACCACGTGCCCCTACTGGGTCTCTCTACAATACCTCTCCCTCCACCCTCCCGCCAAGTACAAACCCTTGCGTACATGTGGGCACCACCTAAGTACAGTTACATACCGTTTTGGTTATGTTATAAAATTTCATTTTATTTCATTTTTTTTTTTCTTTTTGGTAAGAGTACTGAGGAAAGTTTGGATAGTGACTGAAGGGTGTTCTGTTTTTAAGTCTGCACAGGAATTCTGGATGATATTAAACGGATGGCAGATACCGGTCGAAAGAAAGTATAGTAGAAACGGGTGTGTGGGAGACAAACTTGTTTGTCTTTCATGAGTGACGGAGAGTTACAGTGATACGTGTTTCAGGAGCCAGTCCTTACAAGAAACTACCTGGAGATATACCTGGAGAGAAAAGGGACTATTGTTTACACGGTACTTTTTACATTGACCTGACCTTGTGTTAGCACTTGAAGACACGATTTGATGGGTTGTGGTCTTTTGGTTTTATTGAAGTAAGGATGTAAGTGAAAGCTTTACAAATGGTACCGGGAGGTTCTTACCCCTCGTCGGGGACGGTAAGTAAGCTCCTCCGTCCTACGACGAAGGTGTCGATCCCCAATTTCTATGTCTCTTCGACGCTTCCGACCGGGAGGGACTCGTACCGATCCCGCAAATGGACCTTGTGGGTCACGGTGATCCCTTCAGTCCCCACCCCGAACCCGAACCGCCTGTCGTGGTCGACGATGTCGTTGCTCTTCCCTCTTTCAAATCCCCTTGGAAGTCCAGACCCGAACTCTGAGGTCGTGGACGGTTTCACGGGACGGAAACAGATTCCAGTAGGCAGGAAGCAGACTTCCTGTATACGAAGAACGAAGTATGGTTCTTCGTTTGTACCTTCAAGTTTAACAGGTCAGTTTGTACGTCATCTGCTATTTGACTCGATTCCAAATGACAGTCCTCCAGACCGTGACAACAACAAATCAGCGATTCAGCACAGACTGTGAAAACACTGGGGTGTCTGATCGCACGGTGCGAGGAGACAGGTGCCCTAAAAGGTCCGTTCTTATGACCTCATCCAACGGTAAAGGAAGAGGTCCCGTTAGAAGGACTGGATCCCTATTTTGGGTACACAGGACGTAACCGTCCACTTAAGAAATGACGACTTGGATCCTTCGGGTCCTCCAGACCGCATGACGTATGAAATAAAACATCGGTCGGTAAAAATGACCTTTTTATTTAAGGATATACAACTTTTGTTTACCTAAACCACAGTGAAGTTATTTTGATCTAGGTGGTGTTGCCGTACCGAATTACCGATTCTCCATGATCTTGACTTTGCCGTCTCTCACTCTTTCTCACGTTTTGTCTTTTGTCACTTCTCGTTTTTATTCCATTGAACACTTCTTCTTCTTCTCGTCTCTTCTTTAGCACTGGTAATGTTCTACGTCTCGTCACAAAGAGCTAAGACCAAGACACTCCGGTTGTGTGATGATTAATAATTGTGGAGTTTTTCGATGTTTTAATTGTTTTTACGTTCCGTTTCACTCAAAACTTTAGTTAAATTGAGTTTTACAAAAAATACCTTGAAATTTACGACCATTTAGTTTCATAACTTTTAAGTCTTTCCGACCCTTACTGATTCAATTTCTCTTAGTAAAATTGATAATTTTAGTGAAGAGACACTTGTATTTTACAATCGTAAGAAGTAGTATTTATCCGAAGACACTTTTTTTTAAAAAATTTAGTCCAAAAAGAACCCAACAATAAACTCGTTTATTTGGTGTATTGGTCTAAAAATGAAAGGCGAAGACCCTTGTGCGTTGGTTCTAGACTACTAGGTAGGACCGGGCTCAAGTTGGGACAAGAAAGATTAATCGAGTCGGAGGGGTGTTGCTCGGGGTTCTGAGTCCTCAAGGACTCTCCATTCAGTATTACAAGGACGTTTCGAAGTCAGTGACTTTTCCCGCCCCTCCACGTCTTGTTCAGGATCGTTTGGATCTCCAAGGAGGGAACGTTATAAGCACACTGTCTCTCGGGTGTTCGAGTTTTAGTGGTGTGCCTTAAGTTCGTGCCCTTTGACTCTTTTCGTCCTCGTAGAGTAAGTTTTGTGAGTAGGAACTATAAGATCGGTTTTAGTACAAATCCACCTGTTGTAGTTCATACCTACACAAATCGTTAAAGATGAAACTGGATATATTAAATTTTTTTTTGTTTACAAAAATTCAACACTTCTAAAAAATTTTTCTTTCCTTGTCCATTGAGAGGTCACGGTCCATAGACCTGTGAGTGCATTGGGGGTACGGATGCAGAGGGCGAGAGACCGAAAGAGGGTGACTCAGTGGGATATAAGACAGGCAGGGTCCCACTGATGTCACCCTTCTGGGCTGTGAGCGAGACTCGGGTAGTCCTCGGCACCGTGCTCCACCCCGTTTAGCGACCACCCGTGTACCGTCGGCTAAGGTACTCAGGTTCCTGTCTCCTCACGTTCAAATATACTTCACTCCGTCGTACTCTTTTTACCATTTCGCGGTACGTCTATATCGAACAAAAATATAGGTACGATTGAGACCAGGACAGTGAAGACACGGCACGACAGATTTATGATTTACAGGGCTCACTGACCTAAACGACCGGACTCCGTGAAAACACTAATAAGTTTCGGAGTTCTGATAGAGAAGAGAAAAATGACTCACCGAGACTTGATGGAAATTCTCTTTATTTTTACTGTACCGACGAACGTAGACGACACACGGACAGTCGTGTCCTGGAAGTAATAGAAGGGAGGAAGGGTCAAGAAAAAACAAAAAAAAAGGACGAACTTACCAAGTGACGTCGTTGACCTTTGATCGTGGACCAGGACCCGTCCGTACCCCGTCCCCCTCTAGGGCTAGTGGAGGGTACCTGGGGAGGGACCACACTACGGTCCATATGAAGACTCGAGTCGTCGTGGGGCGGTCACCGGGAGATCCCGGGGAGTCGGTAGTCCGACGTCCTCCGGCTGCGTCTACGTCCTGTCCCCACGGACGACACTAGGACCCGCGGGTGTATGTGCGGGGAGCCGGGAGCAGACGACGGTCAGAGACAGAGAGACACGACCAATCAGTGGTTCAGATCAAACTGAGAAAAACGTTGGGAATGGGGGGTCCGAGAAGACAGGTCCCCTAACGGGTTCGTTCTTATGACCTCACCGGACGGTAAAGGAAGAGGTAGGAGGGGTCAAGAATTCCTCAGATCCCAGAATGATATTCTAGTCGCCCCCCGCCCCCCCCCCTCCCCCCGTCCCCCCCGCCCCTCCAGTTATGAGTTTACTTTTGTTCCCTGACTTTTACTGACCAAGAAGTAAAAGTGACAATTTATAAGGTTGTCTTTATGTCTTTTCTTGACGTATGTTTACGTTTTATTGAATAGGTATATAAATTTTTAGTCTATAACATCTTTAAATATACATGTGATTTTTACTTTCATCGTTATAACTAAAGATGTTACTAAAGTTGGGACCAAATTACTTTTCTATTACTTTACAAGTACAAGGTACGAAGACACAGTTCTTTACTTCTCACTTTTCCGTCACTATTCCGGTACAAACTCTTCAAGTTCTCTGGAAGTTTTTATCGTCCTATTAAACCTTTTTTTTGGAGACCCCAATACAATTAGTGAATAGTGTTGGAACGTCAAGCTAAGGACCCAACCACCTAGGAGACATCTTCCCTGTCCGGTGGGTGAGGTCATAAGAACCCGAAGGGCCCACCGAGTCCACCATTTCTTAGGTGGACGTTGCGTCCTTTGGACCCAAACTAAGGACCCAACCCTTCTAGGGGACCTCGTCCCTTGTCGATAGGTGTGATCATAAGACCGGACCTCTTAAGGTACCTGTCTCTCCGGACCGTCCGATGTCAGGGTACCCCAACGTTTCTCAGTCTGTGCGGACTCGCTGAAAGTGAAGTGATTGTGGTGGCACGTGTGTTCACGTGTTCTGGTTCAAAGGTAAAATATTGGTGAGACGAGAAGGGGTATCACTGTCGGATCCTCAACTCCAGTACTCTTGTCGGGAGAGGAAAGGTTGACCGTTTAGACTATTCGTCGACCCACTTACCATAATATGAGGGTAGCCTCCATGAAAGTAGAAGGATTCGGTATCTTCTGTCTGGAGTTTACAATAGTTGAGGAATTCTTGCACTTTATCTCTTGTTACCCTTACCCTCCTTTCCTTTAAAGACTCACTCTTATTGCGGTTTCTCGACAACCTCCAAGTCAGTAGCATCAAACATATCTCATTGATAATGTCCATATCTACTTTATACCCACTGCTTTTATCTTATAGACTGTATGTGAGTTGGAAGGGGGTTTAAGATTTCGATTAAAATTTTTCCTAACTTACCAAGAGCAAGTCCTTATAAGATTATGATCGTTATTTAACGGGTATTAAGACATAGTACGGAGTCAAAACAAATTAGTGACTTCTTGTGACTTAAGTAAAACTTTTATGCGTATAATGGACAGGAAAAGGTGCTGCTGTCCCCATCCCATCCTGACCAATGAAAATAACGGTCACGGGTTGACCGGTATTCTTAAACGCGGGGTTCGTATGTGAACTGGAAGTAGACAATTATGGTCGCACACACGTATCGGTGTCCGTTGGACCTTTCTCTTTTTGGTTTAGGTAAGTCCGGCGTTTGTCTCTCTTTGTGCGAAAGGTGTTCTGTCCAATTCTTAGTTTTTACTTTTTCCCCTCTACCGTCGGTCTCTCCGTCCGTAACTTCAATCGGTTGTGGGACGTTCTGCGTCGAATCCAAGGGGCACACCACTTTTGACGTGCCTCTAGTTGTACTCAGGACGTCACGGTTCTCGGGTCAAATCGGTGGAAACGGCACCGTGAGGAGTACGAGTCTCTAGTTCCGTACACTTTCCTTATTCTTCGTCTAAGAAGAGACAAAGTCCTTAATGACAGAGAAAAATAATACTTTCATTTGTATTTACACTTTTTCTATGTTTTTTTATATTAATACTTTCAGTAGAGTTCCAGTTCTAACAAATAAATATTTTTATATATCTCTATAATACGTACTTTCGAAAAAAATTTCACTAGTATGACATATTCATCAGGACATAGAAAATGAATTGTCACGTATATCGTGATAATTTTAAGAAACATTCGTAGTAAAGACAATTATATCTAAATCATAGTGAATAAATTGGTAGTTGAATGGCAGACTAACCTATTTAGTACGATGTAGATAATAAATGGTAACAAAAGAAAAAGAGAGTAGGAAAAAAACAAAACATCGAGATCCTTGATATGGAAGACATTCAGTGACAGAGGAACCACGGAATCCTATATACGGGATTCTCGTCTTAATGTCTAGTTTCCCCCACTTATAAAAATTCCGAGAACTATGTATGACGGTTTCAAAGGAACCTTTTCTGTTATTTTCAAATGTAAGGTTCTCGATGTACACTCTCATGTAACCTCTATTTTTAAAAGACTATTTGTAATGTTGATTTAAGTCCTTTTCTTGAAATTGGAGATGAAGTTGAAAAGTAGGACGATTCTGCTGACGAAAAAAAATCATGTGACCATACAGACGGTGGCATCCAAATTTTTGTCCGTGTGCATTTGGGTTCCCCTGCATGGGCGACCTGTGCTTACGGAACCTCTCGACGATGGGACGTCCCCCAACCGACCAACGGTGACGACGGCTCAGGGTCGACGGGCAAAGGTAACATCGGGGTCTGTTTCTGGACTCTCTTTTGCTCTCTGCGCTACGGGTGTTTTTGGCTTTTTGTCAGTGCCAGAGACAGCACTCCAGTCGTCCTGTGACTCTTCCATCTGCCCGAAAAACTTCGCTGGACACTTTACGGAAAGAATGGAGGGGCCACAAGTGGTGACGGTAGCTCGTGTAGACGGGTGTCCGATACAAGTGTTGGTGAAATAAGACATTCGTCGGCCACTGAGAAGCGCCCTAGCCGACTAACCGACAACTAGGTCTGGGATGGACGGGCCTCAATAATATTGGGGTGCGTTTATGGATAAACTTTCTTCTCTAGTCATTTACTTTGTGCGATTATATGTCTCACAGAGTTCACCGTGAAGACCGGAGTAGAAACGGGAGATGAACGAACTATAGGTATTTAAGAGTGTTGTATCCGTTCCTTCAAAAGTGTCCTACGTAAGAGTATTTTATATAATAAAATATTTTAATCCAATAACCGTAATAGATGTGTTTGTCGTTATTAATATTAGTTTACAGTATATTAAGAATATTTTATAGATGAAACGGAGTCGGTATAAAAGATCGTAAACCCCTTAAAAAGAAAAACGTTTATTGGGAGAACTCGTATCGTTATCTCTTCATTGTTATGTAGGAAGTTGTAAAACGTCGATATGTTTAGGAATGGTGTATGTCCATGTGTAGTACTATATTTGTGGTACTGATACTGGACGATTGTTCTCTTTCTAATTACACTCCATCCACCAATAAAATTAATTTACTAGTATAAAGGTACAGACGATATCCTTAGATATATTAGAATAACTTTGGAATACTAGTCACTTTAAATCCGACTGATAAGAGTGGAGAGGTAGTCTACAATCGTGGTTTCTTACCATTCTGGGTGTCCGGTGAAGTTACTGAACGAACAAACTGTCTAATCATCTCTATACTATCCCTTGATCTGGTCGTAATCAACAGGGCAACGGGTTGACTGACATTCGTAACACTGGGGTCCATTTCTGAAGAGGAAGACTTTTATTTTTCTTTGTATTGGCTGAAAGTTTTGTTGATGAGTAATATACTTTCATATATATGTTGGATCTACAGGTAGTCGTCTACTTACCTATTCTTTCGACACCATGTATATGTGTTACCTCATAATGAGTCGGCAATTTTTCTTAAGTAAACTTAGTCAAGACTACTCTACCTACTTTGACCTCGGTTAATATGTCTCACTTCATTCGGTCTTTCTTTTTGTGGTTATGTCATATGATTGTGTATATATACCTTAAATCCTTCTACCGTTACTGCTGGGACATACGTTCTGTCCTTTTTTCTGTGTCTACACATATTGCCTGAAAACCTGAGTCTCCCTCTCCCTCTCCCACCCTACTAAACCCTCTTACCCTTAAGATTGTACATATGACAGTACATTCTTAACTTAGCGGTCAGGTACAGACTGCATCCCACGTCGTACGAACCCCGACCACGCACCCCTACTGGGTCTCTCTACAACACCCCTCCCTCCACCCTCCCCCCAAGTACAAACCCTTGCGTACATTCTTAATTTCTAAAATTTTAATTTTTTTTTTTTTTTTTTCTTTCATATATATAATGTGTGAAGGTGTTTACCTTTGATTTTTAAGTGTACGCCTTCAATTAGTTGAAGGGATAAGGTGTTTTAAGTAAAATATTTTCTTTTGTAAACCTTTCAATTGGATGTAAGACGGAGTTTCGTTGTTCTACTTTAAATTTACCTACGTTAATTTTATTGACCTTCTATCCAAAAACTATTTATTGTCTTTTTTCCGATGATTCTCTCCCTTTTTTTTTTGGGTCTAACTTTAAGTTTTCTGATACTCAGAGACTTAGAATTAAAGGACTAAATATTTACCAATGGTTCAATTAAAAATTTTAGAAATAATATAATGAATAACGTGTCATGTTATGTATAAGTCCCGAAACCCCCATTAGTATTCTAACATAAAGAAGTAGACCCACCGTCTTGTACCTGCGTATGAAACATTAATAAATATTTTGACACATATATATAAAATACTTGACAAAACTTATTCCATACAAAATTTCTGTTACAGAATAGTCAGACTTACGTACTTTTTCGGTACTCTTATAAGTTCAGGAATATGATGACTGTGGTTGATCTCGGTCGTCAGTAACAAATTGTAGTCTTAGTGTCTTACAATTCTCAATCTCCCCTAGAATCTTAGATCGAAATTAGAGAGACAAACATCTAGTTCTTAGAGTTCAAGTTTTACAGGTCTAGTGAGAACCAAGTCGTAAGATAGCGTTTTATTAATGTGAAGATTTCGTCCGAATATCGTGACAGTAAGACTGTTGGTTTCACGGTCATTGACGATCTAAGGTAGCCGATGGAAGAGAATAAGACTATAGGTCTATACAAGTATAAAGTATGTTAGGTTTCGTGTCTGCTCAAGTGTCCCATCTCCGTCTTTCAGAACGGGTTAGTTTCTCATACAAGAGTCACATTCCCCACCAGGGTCAGAACGAGGAGTTGTTTACTTCGTTGCCGATTTTAAGATGGGACACAAGGGTCCAATGGACAACAACGTTCCTGTTACACACCGGGTGAGGGTATCGACTCCGTCCGCTAAAAAAACGGTCAATTTCTTAGGTCAGAGGCTCCAAGTTACCACGAGACCTGTAGTGGATTAGGGTTTGTTGGTGTCGTCAAACACGGTTCGTGTTTTTAGACACCCCTTTTTGGTGGCAATCGAGTTCGTCAAGATAAAGACTGTTTGGACATTAATGTAAGTTTAGTCTGTATCAGGGGAATGTCCTTTTGACGAAGTAATAAATTGTTTATTCCTAGATGAGACACGTAAAAAAATTTAGAATTAAGGAATCAAGGGGGTTCTAGAAGTTAAATCGTCTAGGTAATGATTTTTACATTCACCGACTTAAAAAAAGAAGGTGTAATGGAGTAGTAAATGGCATCATATGTCTTCGAGTAACGACCGTGACGGTTTCTGTGTCCGGACCGCTTGATTGACGTCGAGACGGAGTCTTGTTTCCCTCTTTTAACCGGTGAAGGGGTGTAGATTGTAGAAGTTTCTGCTGTCTCATCGGACCTGACCGACTTTTTCTTAAAAAATTTTTAATAAAAATTTTACTAAGTATCTTTTGTGTAAAAGAGACGGGAGAAGACAAATTCTCACACGTGACCACACTCCTCTTTGTTTGGGATAGATAAAACCCCTTAACAGAAATGTCCAAGCTGGTGAAGCCTGGCAAGAGTGGTATTGGTTCTCGGTCTCCGGGTCCTATCTTAGTCTAGAGTGGATAATTAAAAGGAGTTTCTGTGACCTTGGTAGGTTCCGACTTGAGACCCCTCGACTTACGGACCGTTCGTGAAAGTCACCGTCAATGCAGAATTTACATCGAAACCTTTTATCCGACCCCCATTTTCATCCTTTCTTCTCCCTTCTGACGCCAAAGTAGTCGACGGACTCAGAGTCGTTTTCGGGAACCCTTTCCTGTTACGGTTTCCACTGTGGTTCCTTTTGCAGGTCTTCAAAGTGCCCAGTCAAGTGCCCAGTCAAGACTGGTAAGTCGACCTCGTCAACCATCCAAGGGAGTCCGGGGGTGAGTCTAGACCCCCGACCATCCTTCTTTGTGGGTCCTTCGTACACGTATACGAACGATACTGACGACATTGTTTCTTGGTGCTTGACTCCCCGAATTTGTTGTCTTGAAATAAAAGAGTGTCAAGACCTCCGATTTAAGTTTCAGTTCCATAGTCGACCGAACCGAGGAAGATTCCCGACACTCCCCTTCTAATAGTCCGGAGAGGGGGTCCGGACGTCTCCCGACTGAGAAGGTTACAGAAAGTGTAGTAGAAGGGGTTCAGAAAGAGAGAGACACAGATTTAAAGGGGGGAAAGTCTTTCTGTGGTCAGTATGACCCAACCCAGCGGGAGTACTGGAGGAGAATTGATTTACTAAACGTAGACGTCACTGGGGTAAAGGTTTATTCCAGTGGAAGGTCTTATTACTCCACAGAATCAAGGAAACCCGACGATTTGGTTTTATAGTATCTTACTCACCGAATATTTGTTGTTTTTAAACATAAAATGACAAGACCTCTGACCCTTCAGGTTCTAGTTCCGTGGTCGTACTAACACAAGACTACTTTCACGGGAAGGATCAAGTCTCGGGCATATAAGATACAGGAGTGCACCACCTTCCTCGACCCCCCAGAGAGACCTCGGGGAAAATATTTCGTAATTAAGGTAAGTACTCCAAAACGGGGAGTACTGAATTCGTTGAAGATTTCTGGGGTGGAAGATTATAATTTTGGTAATGGAAACCCCCAATCCTAAAATCGTATACTTAAACCCCCGTATTTTAGTTTGGGTCGTGTCATAGGTAATTCCAATGTTCGTCGGTGTGAGGGGATTCTCGTAAGTTACACCTGTACTATTTCGAAGGAATTTCTCTCGAAAATGCATAAACGATACACGATTCAGTGAAGTCAGTACAGGCTGTGACACGCTCGGGTACCTGACACCAGGAGGTCCGAGGAGACAGGTACCCTAAGGGGTCCGTTCTTATGACCTCACCCAACAGTACGGGAAGAGATGAACAATATGACCTTTATATATGTGAATGTGTGAAAAGTTGAAGGTTTTTACAAATTCTAATGTCATTTTAATGTATTACCGGTTGTCCGGATAGTTTACCGTAAAGGGAGTTATTAGTGGTACAGGACACGACACGAATCGGTGAGTTAGTGCAGACTGAGAAACGCTGGGATACCTGATATCGGGTGGTCCGAGGAGACGGGTACCCCTAAGAGGTCCGTTCTTATGACCTCACCCAACGGTCCGGGAGGAGGTTCCCTAAAAGGGTTGAGTCCCTAGTTTGGGTCAGAGGGTGTAACGTCCACCTAAGAAATGACAGACTCAGTGGTCCCTTCGGGTTCTTATGACCTCACCCATCGGATAGGGAAGAGGTCCCCTTGAAGGGCTAGGTCCTTAGTTTACTCCCAGAGGACGTAACGTCCTCCTAAGAAATGGTCGACTCGGTGGGTCCTTCGGGGTTATTAGTGGTATGAGATGGAAATTTCCCTATTTCTTAAAAGATTCCGGACAAAAAAGGTAGTCTATAATTCAGGTAGAATGGTCTGTATACAAGATCATCTCTCTTCTAGTCTGATCGATTTCCTCAGTCCCCTTTAATTAAATAAATAATATTCCTGAACCGGGTGTTCTAATACCTCCACGTCTTCAGGATATGGACGTAAACGTTTGACTTCTGGGTCCTTTCGACTACTGTGTTAAGTTAGATTCAGGTTTTCGGACTCTTGGTCTCCTCTGTTACTACATTTGGGGTCGGGGTCCCGTCTCCTACTTTACTCTAGAGGGTCTATTTAGTCACTCCGTCCCTTTTTTTCCTGGTTAAGAAGGAGACGGAAGACAAGGTAAGTCCAAGAGTTGTGTGACCTCCTTTGAGCGGGTGTGACTCTTCCCGTTGGGTAAATGATTCAGACGGTTAAGCTCACGAAAGAGTAGACCTTTGTGGGAGTGTCTGTGTGGGTCTCTACTACAAATTGGACCCGTGATCCCTCGGTGAATTCAATTGTACATTTCAATCGAAGCACTTCTGTGTTTCACTTCTTCCGGTACACTTCTGTCTCCGTCTCTGATCTTACTATGTCGATGCCAGGACCTTGTGGTTCCTCACGGTCCTCGGTCGTCTTCCACCCTCCTCCGACCTCCTGAAGAAGGGAGCTCTGAAGTCTCTCGCACCGGGACGGCTGTGGTACTAAAGTCTGAAGTTCAGGGGTCCTGACAGTCTCTTATCTAAAGACGACAAAATTTGGTGGACTTAACACCACGAAACAGTCCTGCCTTTGATTACACTTTGTGTCTCCCCTTCGTCAGACAGTTACGATCGTCGTAACGAGAGTGCTCACCGTCTCGGAGGGGACCACGGTTTAGACCGGTGACGGGGGGTGATGCGGTGAGGTTGACGTTTTAGGACAGGTCTGTCACTACAGAGGATAATAGAAACCCCCGGGACGCCGCGACTGTCTTGGAACAATACAGTCGAAACTTAGATTCGAAGATTTAATGGGTGGAGCAATATGGTCCTACCTTAGAATAAATGATACTCGCCAAGTAAAATTACGAAAAAGGAAAAATTCAGAAATTAAAAGTCTTTCTTGTGACAAACCCTATACCGTACTTTGTAAAGTACCTCTGTACGATTACACGATCAATTTCCCCAAGAATGTATAAGATCTATAAAGAGTAGAAGTGTTCACTTCCTGCGTGTATCACGACAGGAGTAAAATGGACCCTCCTCGGACTCCCAGTCTCCCTGATTCTTCAGGAGGTTGTAGTGATCGAAGACTCATCTACCTGGTCTAAAGAAAGGTGTGTAGTAGACAACGACTCATTTTTCAAGTGTATTTTTCACTGTGAGGACCGTCTGGGTCACAAACGAGTGTAGACATCCCAGACCCGACGACACGAGTACTTCAGAAATCACTTGTTCGGTTACGGGTGGTGTCCAACAGAAAGGTTCTTGTCCTGTCTGCCGCTGTATGTTGTTCTTGTATTCATCGTATGTCACTAACTGACGATGGAGTAAAAAAGGAAAGTTCGTCTAAAAACCTAAAACTAACGATGTTTTAGTTCACCAAAGAATCTACGGATCTGTCGTATAATTTTCCGTCTCTGTTTCCAGGCAGATCAGTTCCGATACCAAAAAGGTCATCAGTACATACCTACACTCTCAACCTGATACTTCTTTCGACTCGCGACTTCTTAACTACGAAGACTTGACACCACAACCTCTTCTGAGAACTCTCAGGGAGCCTGACATTCCTCTATGTTGGTTAGGTAGGTTTCCTAGTCAGGACCCACAAGTAACCTTCCCGACTACAACTTCGACTTTGAGGTTTATGAAACCGGTGGAGTACGCTTCTCGACTGAGTAAACTTTTCTGGTAGTACGACCCTTTCTAACTCCTGTCCTCCTCTTCCCCTACTGTCTCCTGCTCTACCAACCTACCGTAGTGGCTGAGTTACCTGTACCCAGATCCATCTGAGGCCCTCAACCACTACCTGTCCCTCCGGACCGCACGACGTCTAGTACCCCAGCGTTTCAGCCTGTGCTGACTCCCTGACTTGACTTGACTTGATCTACGGAGCTTAGACCGACAATTAGGTCGGTTCAGGAATTGTGAATGGATGTTTAGTAATCAAGACTCGAAAGGAGGACCGGGTGAAGATGTTTTGGATACCATGGGTTGGGTATTGAGATGACTGGTCACCCTAAGGTCACACACCCAGACACTGTAGTGGACGTCACCATGTAAACCATTTCTTCCGATGACCCACTCTCTTGTAACCCAGACTACCATAGTTACTTGTAATGGTTCATAGTCTATGGTTCTGTTTTCATTATGTATCAATGACGAAAGTACCTCGAGTGTTAAATTATCTTTTGTTTATTAATGTTATATTGGATTTGTGTTGTGTTCACACTTATAACGAAAAATTTAGAAACGGTCTTCCGACCGACGACCTCCACTCAGTGGTCTTTAAGTAAAAAAAGATTAAGATACCCCTTTGAAAAAGTGTCTTTTGACTACTGAAGTAAATATTTTACGTGAAAATTTTATAAGAAAAGACTTCATTTACAAATTGTAGTGAGAGTTCCTTAACTCGTAGAAGCAAGGAAGTTCTTTTTATGTAAGAAGACAGACCGTATTAGTACTCGTATATATCAATGTATGCAACATATATAACATATGTATATACATATGGGACACACATATTTATATGTGTGTGTGTGTATGAAGTCCGACGTCGGGTATCCCAGCGTGTCTCAGCCTGTGTTGATTTCACTGAATCGTGTGTACGTGCGCATGTGACATATGTCATTCTCACATGCATTCCTAGGTGTGTGAAATCCTCGGAGTTAGTGTGCTACCGGTTGGACGTACTGTCGTCCGTAGAGACGTCTTCCGTGGGTTGTTGGAGACTCGGGTTGACAATTCTATCCCTAACCGACTCGTCCTCGGTTCTCGCCCGTTAATTTTTTATACATCCCCTTTTTATGTGATGCTCCCGTACTTTCGAACTGTAAATGTAGTAATTCCAGTACAGGGGCCTTAGACGTAGGACCGGACCTGGGAGGACAAGGGTGTGTTGAGTGGTTGTGTCCACTCTTAATTGGGATCCGGTCGAGTGGAAGTGATGAAGCGAGTGTAGGTCCAGTGGAGAGAGTAGAAAGTGTCCGTAGACAAACCTTTCCGTCTCACCACTTTAAAATTATAATCGAGTTCCTCTTGTATTAATTCCTTTATGTAGAGGTATTTCAATCTGTGGTTTTGCGTAAAATAATAGGAAACTCACACGCGAGAGGCACAATTGAGACGAGGACGTACGTAAGCTTCTTGGTTCACCTAATACTATGAATTGACACCTGTTAATCATTCAGCAGTGTTAAATCACATGTTATGTCGTATATTTTTGTCTTAATTCTAATGTATCGTCCGTACGTATCAGTTTTTTTTTTTTTTTGTTGGAAATTTTTATTGTCGTCTATGGAGTGGGTAATTCCTAAAGGACCGTCGTATTGTGGTACATTATTTCATTAAAGCAACGATTACGACACTCGGACAATAAAGTGGTTTAGACAAGGGTCTTTTGTTGTTTCTATAGAAGATACTTATAAGACATTCTGAAAACCCAAGATGTCTGACGAAAAGTTCGATGAGACGATGTCTTCGAGTGTTTGGTCGTGAAGTTCAGTCGCGTGTCGTCATGACACCGAACCCAACGACAGATACCCAGTGTCACGACAGAACATGTGATACGCCCGACACTATTACTAAATGCAGAAAATACCGTAAAACTGATATAAAATAAAAGATTTTTCACCTTTCGTCTTTTTACTTTCAATTTCCGTTGTCAATTGTAATTCGACAATTATGACTTTTCCATAAAGTATTTAAATGATTTTAGTTGTGTTCTACCTCTACCTACACGGACGACTTTCTACACTTTGAAAGTTGCAGTCGACCCTGTAATTGGCCTCAATTCGACCAACTGCCATTACAGACCTACACTGTCTTTACTTTACTTCTTATACGCTACTTAATTCCTATACAGTAGCTTCTGATTGATAAAACTTAGAAAAAAAAAAAAAATTAGAGACCGTCACCTCGTTTGTAACAAGTTGGGTCTGGGAAGACATCCTGTCGTAATAGACACCTCCCAAAGGGACCACTAAGTCGTCATTTCTTAAATGGACAGTTACGTCCTCTACGCTCAAGTTAGGGACACAGTCTTTGTAGGGGATTTCTTCCTGTACCGTTGGATGAGGTCCTCTTGAACGGACCTCTTAGGGTACCTGTCTCCTCGGACCACCCGATGTCAGGTACCCCAATATTTGTCAGCCTGATCTGACTCTCTGATTTGCCGTAATAGACACCTTCATCCCCACCGGAGGAGGAGTAGGTCGAGTTTGCAGTGGTGGAGACCCTTGGGGAGGAGATTGGGAGTCTGTTAGGGGTGTGGGGGACGACCGGGGGTCCGTAAGAGATGTGGGTGTCGTCACTGGACGGTCGTCGAACCGGTGATGTGACACTCGTGACGTTTCTTTCTGTGATAGAGTAACTAGAAGGATAACTTACTGGTTATCTACAAACTGTTTCAAAGAAAGTGTACTGTCTTTTATGTACGAGGTGTCCGTACTAAAGAGATTGGAACGATGAAAAAGGTATCTCTCGTGTCTCTTCCTTTTTAAGGAGAAGGTTTATCAGAAGGTACCAAGACACATCAGGGACTCCTTTTTCATACATCATTTTAGTCCTATGGTACACAGCTCACTTTGACCCGTCCAATTTTAATAAAATGAAGGTTAATTGCGAAGGGACTATCAAGTCAACCATTTCTTAGGCGGACGTTACGGCCTCTGGGACCAAGCTAAGGACCCAACCCTTCTAGACGACCTCTTCCCTATCCGATGGATGAGGTCATAAGAACCCGAAGGGGACACCGAGTCGACCATTTCTTAGGGGGACGTTGCACCCTCTGGACCCAAGTTAGGGACCCAACCCTTCTAGGGGACCTCTTCCCTTTCCGATGGGTGAAGTCATAAGACCGGACCTCTTAAAGTAGTTACTCACTGAAAGTGAAAAGTGAAAAGATCAATTGTCTCTTTTCTTCGATTCAAGTTTATATCACTTCCCTTAATTCAAACCCCGTACCCGCAATTGTCGATATTTTGTATTTTTTACAAAATTGACAACAAGAGACTACTCTTAGGAAGTCGTCTCCACACTTTTTATTAGGGTCCTATTTGCATATAAGGGATCATCTTCTATTTGTAAATGATCCCTTACTCATCTTTTAAAAATAAAGTCTCAAATGAAGGATCTCTGTTTTTTTTTTATTTAAAACCTGGAACCAGTTTGACGGAGACCCTGACCTTTCAAGGTTTAGTGACACTTCTCGTCTGAATAGTGAAGAGTCGAAGTGACTTCTCATATACTAAACGATTCACCCCCTTTTTTTACTTACTTACCTTTCCTGCTGTCCTACTTACTTGTTTACACTGACACGATAGAATCTGGAATTGTTTTTTAGACTTTTTTGTCGGTGGTTCGTACATCGGTAGCGTGACTTACAAGGACGGAATTGATTGACAGAGGTGTTACTGATGGAAGATGGTGTATGTTCATTGTCGTCTTCGTCGGGACAGTGTTTTATACGTCCTACAGACCTTAGACCAATGTAGCAATGTGTCAATAGTGATTTTTATTTACCCTTATTTATAAGAGAGAGGGAGGGGTTTTCGTTAAATTACATTAGTACAGTTTGGTACAACTATGAGACTAAATGATCCAACCGAAGATAAATGAGTTTATTTTGGGTCTTAAGTTCATGATTGTAGCCCTTGTAGAATGAGCTACAAACAATGGATGTTCGTCAATCTCGGATCGTTGTCTATTTTCGTTAGTAGTTTTATTCTCATTGAGAATTGTCACCTGAATAACTACAAAATATAAGTGAGCTCCTATGACCATTTTAAGACAAAAGAAGTCGACATTTTTCCAGGGAATCGTATATGCCTTATTATTTACTATGGAAGTCTTATTATCAATGAGTTTGATACCGTTATTATGTTTAGTAATGAAGATTACAAACCTTTTTTTATGTCGACAACTCTTTTCCTAGTGAATCTGAAAGGAGTGAATATTTAAAGATTCTAAACTAGACCGTCGGTTATACCTTTTTTAGTAAAGTACGTCGTCAATAAGGATATAGTAGACAGAAGAGATAATTAGACGTTCGAGAAAGTCTCTCCCCTGGTACTCGGGTGTGTGACGTTGATCTCTCATCGGGGACGAGAGACGTTGAGCTCTTCTCGGACACGTCATTGCTTCTAGGTCGTGGCGGTTTCTATTTACCCATTCAATATTGTTTTATCGTTTTTTCCCTCCCCGGGCACTGGGTCAGTGACGATAATGGTGGTGTTGTGTGTCGAGTCTTCTTTTGAATTCTATAAACAACTTTCGTAGAAAACTTATGTCGGAAAACAACTGACGTCTGTCAGATATGACCCCAAAGAAGAGAAAAACGGAGTAGGATTGACCTTTCTAGAAAAGGTATCGACGGGGGTCAAATAACCTTATTTTCTATTTTTCTGTCCACTCCCTTCTTTTCTGTTTCCTCTTCTCGTCTCCTTCCCTTAAGTTTCCGTTTTTTTTTTTTTTTCCTTTGTTCTCTTTCTGGTCCTAGATTAATCTCTTCACTGACGGAGAACGACCTGAAGCCCTGTGGAAACAAGGGTCATCTTCCTTTAGGACGATTATACGACTCTAGCGCGGTGTCATTAGGACCCCAAACAAAACAAAGGGGTGGTGTAGGGAGGTGGTGACGTCTATTAATTAAAGTGACCAAAGACCAAACAAAGACAAAGAAAAACGTTTCATTCATATATATAAATACACAAAAATAAAGGGTTAAGGAGGAATATGTTTTTTATCGTATGAAGTGTATGAGAAAACGTTAGAAAAAAAAAATGGATTGTTACATAGGACCTTTCATGAGATATAGTCGATTATCTTTAAAAATTTGTGGTCGTATAGGACCCACGAGTTCCTTTGTTTTTTTATCGAGAAGAGTCACAGAAACTAATTAACGTTAATAGAATTGAGAAATTTTTAACCTTACCATATTTTGTCCAGTAAGGTAAATAAACTGATTAGTCCAATTCTGTATTGATGTACATACCGTCTACTTTTAGTGGTATGAGTTTCTTTAGTGTAAGTCATTCTAAGTTAATTGTGATTTATATTATAATTGTAGTGAAGTAAAAACAGTCTTACGGAAACTTCTAAATTTTTACCAAGTGTTAATGAATGACAATACGTCATGATACTTTTTTTACAGTTTTAGACATCGTGACACCTTTTACACAAAACAGAAAGAAAAAAGACCAGAACAACGTATAATGTCGTAGAATCAAGAGATGAGTCCCTGACCTGGGTGTGGGTTCCGTCACACACCTCAGCGTTGGTGACCTGGTGGTCCCTTAAGGGACCAACCAAAACATTGTAATAAGACTACACTATGTTTATATTGTCTCTTTTGTTTCGAAGGGGTCAAATGTGATGAACGTCTTCTGTCAAACACCTTATATCCACTCCTAATATTAGTAGAGTAGGACAATAGATAAACTAAAATGGACCGGTAATGATTATTGTTACAATATCATTATACAGTTGTATATGTAGAATTTTAGGTAATTATGTGTGTATCTCACGGTGTAGTTTCTACACTATTTGTACCTAAGATTTATTGTCCTTATTATTAGTACCGATTTTATTTATCAAAGGGTTTGATAACGGTTTGTGATTCACGGAATAGAGTAAGTTAGATATTATCGGTCTTCTTTGTCCATAGTAGTAACGGAGACAAATTGTCTGTATAAAGTTATGAAACTGGTTGTCAGTCGTCGGTCAGTCCCAACCTCGGTCCTAAGTAAAGTTACGGGAACTAGAACCCTGAAAGGGGACATGACGTCCCTATAAAATTCAAAAGGACACATGTAATGTCTACCAAAGTAAAACGTGACTGACCAACCCTTATAAGAGAGGTTTTTACAAACATGGACTAACAAAATTTAAAGACCTCGGGTCATAAGTCGGTAGAAATTAGGGGAAGGAAGATCTAGAAACACTTCAACAGAAGATCTCATTCCAATTACACTGACTTTTGTTTTTTATGTATTTATTTAAGATAATGTCTTTTTATCTTTTCTTTTTCTTGTATGGTGGAACGTGTCTTGTATGGTGACCGAAGTTTTTCGGTCATAAATAGACTCTTTTTATATCAAATTTTTAACATAGTCAATTTAAATGATAATCTTTCAGTCGTCATCTCCACGAGTTAATATTTTTCTTAATTAAATAATATTTTGTATTGAAAGTCTATAATATTCAAACCCCTGTTCCGAAGTTGTTATACCTGTGACTTTGAATGGTTTTCTGTGAATCAAATTAGATATCATAAAGTTGTATTTTTCACGTTCCCTTTGGTAGACGTTTTCCTTTTTTTCGTTTTAAAAGTTTAAAACCTTCTTCCATATATTTTATAGAAATGCTGGAGTCCCGTCCCTTTGCAAAGAATTGACTCTGTGTTTTCGTGTTTGGTGTTTCTTTTCTGACCATTTAAAATGGTATGATTTCGAATTTTGAAACCGTAATATTTTCTGTTTTACTTGTTTTCCTTTTTGTACGGTGTCTCACCTTTTTGTATAAAAGTTGTATATATTGACTATCGACCGTTTATTAAATATAGGTATTATATATTTCTTATGGATTTTCGTCTTTTTCTTTGTGTTTGTTAGGTTAAATCTTTACCTTTTTCCTGTCTCCGTTAAGTGTCTTCCTCTTTAATTGTTTGTATGGGTGTCTTTCATAGTACCTTTACATTAGTGTTACTCTATCTTGAGTGGTTAGTCTAGACGTTTTAATTTCCCCTATTATGTGTCACAAACACTCCTATTTCTAGTTTTCCGTGTAAAATGAGTATAATGATCTTCCTTACATTTGACCATGTTAGTGAAAATCTCGTTGAGTTGTTATAAATCTGATCTTGTCAAAGAAAGTTCGAAAAAACTATGTATAGACATGGACTTTGTTTTCAAAGTGTTTTAGTAAGAACGATGTACTCTATGATTCCCTATTGGAGAAAGGACAAAAAAAAGATAAAATGTAGTAAGATCAGATGGGCCCTCTATCACTTCCCGAGGTCCTCTGTCGTTTCCTGTCCCTTCAGACCGTACGATGTCAAGTGCCCCAGTGTCTCAACCAATGTTGAGTCGCTGACCTGTTAAGATGAGGATGAGATTAAATAGGAAAAGATAAACTACAAAGTTACAACCAAAGTCGGGTGATTCTATTGAAGTGTCTCAACCTGACACTTCTTCCGACTCGTGGCTTCTTAACTACGAAAACTTGACACCACAACCTCTTCTGAGAACTCTCAGGGAACCTGACGTTCCTCTAGGTTGGTCAGGTAAGACTTCNGCACTAACGGGGACCCCCGGGTGCACTAACGGGGACCCCCGGGTGCACTAACGGGGACCCCCGGTGCAATAACGGGGACCCCCGGGTGCACTAAATGGGACCCCCGGGTGCACTAAAGGGGACCCCAGGGTGCACTAACGGGGACCCCCGGGTGCACTAACGGGGTCCACCGGGTGCACTAAAAGGGACCCCCGGGTGCACTAACGGGGTCCACCGGGTGCACTAAAGGGGACCCCCGGGTGCACTAAAGGGGACCCCCGGGTGCACTAAAGGGGACCCCCGGGTGCACTAAAGGTGTCCACCTGGTGCACTAACGGGGATCCCCGGGTGCACTAAAGGGGACCCCCGGGTGCACTAAAGGGGACCCCCGGGTGCCCTAAAGGGGACCCCCGGGTGCACTAAAGCGGACCCCCGGGTCCTCTAAAGGGGTCCACCGGGTGCACTAACGGGGACCCCCGGGTGCACTAAAGGGGACCCCCGGGTGCACTAACGGGGTCCACCGGGTGCACTAAAGGGGACCCCCGGGTGCACTAAAGGGGACTCCCGGGTGCACTAAAGGGG